>BMAU01020441.1:0-456325 GCA_019973935.1 Trichonephila clavipes
TAATGGGTCGGCGGCTTTTCGCGTGAGTTACAAATAAGTAGGCTTCGCCGGAGAGAGGAATCTGGGTGGGAAGTAGCTTTCCAAACGTATAAAAGCGTATTGTCTAATTCGGGACGGGGAATTCCACCGATGCGAGAAAATTGATGGGTTTAATAATTTATTTATTTGCAGTTCCATTGAGCTTGCCATGGTCTTCAACATATATTTTTAAATAAATTTAATATTACAATGGAAAGTATTCCGACTGCTTTCTGAAAAAGATTTATATAGAGAAGTGTTTCTTAGGTGATTATAAATCCAACAAGTAGTTTTTAAAAGCATGTTTGGGGTAATTATTTTATTCGTTTCTTTATTTTTATAACAGCTCAGTCAAGTCACCAGAAAAATATAAGATTTTCAATAGTATTATTTTCATACTTAACTTAATAGTCTTTGTTTTGCACTTAAAAATAATTTACTATTCAACATGTGAACGACATCTTGTGTAACATCGTATTTTTACATTAAAATATACAAACTTACATTATATATACAAACTTAACACATCTGATGTTATCACAGATTATTTCTAGCACCATTTTGTTTTTGTTGATAGATGTTCCGTTGTTATATTTTTATATACAAGGGTATCAAAGTTTCCGACTTTTAATTTACATTTTTTAATTTTTACTTGTAGTGAAGTATTTATCATAATAAACGATATAATTTTTACAATATTGACAATAAATGCATTTTTCCTACTGACGTCAGCAGCTGTGCAGTCTAATTTCATTAATACTAACATAGAACAAATCTTTTTCATAATGTATAAAACTTTGATTAGTAGCTTGGAATTCAATTCGAAGGGTAATAGGCGATCAACTTTTTAAAGGAACCAATGCCTTATGACATTCCTAAATAAACTGTGTTGTTTCGAATGCATTTTATATTGTATATGCTTCCCTTTTCAGTGCATGTAACGTTTACTAACATTAAATAGTTTCTCTACATTAATTAAGATTGTCTAAATGTTACAATAAATTCTCAAGCAGTATTTTCCAAGCCTCTTAATCCCATGATTTGATTCCTCTAACTAATTTCAGATCCGATTGTATTTATCGCATGTTTTTGAGTAAATCTCTTCGTCATCAAAGCTTCGAAACAAAATTCTTGAATGGTCTTAGGAAATATTTCTTTAGTTTAAAAAATGTACATTTCAATATTTCAAAAACATTTAAACTGATTTTGACGAATGAAGTTATATCACAGATGCATTTTTCTTCGATTTGTCGCCTTCGAATGTATAATGAAAGGAATATTGCTGTTAATTTTTCAAATAAATATTCAATTTTAATGCAAATATTTATTTAATTCCGATGACAAACTATTTGCGCTACTTATCAAACTAAGCATTTATTATTTTTGATAAGTTCATTTTAACCTTGTTTTGATGTGTGTTAATTTTTCGTTTCGTTTTCTCCTCCTATGTGGCGCTAGTTGCCCATAATAGCAGATCATTCTTAATCGGTGTAGAATACATAACATAAGGAACTCCATCTTGAATCTGTATACTTTCTTGTGTGGTATTTCACAATTGTTTTGGCCTGATATTTTACTAGTATACATTGTTGTAATGTTGAAGGAGGTCGGTGTTAAGTATTAGTTTCATTTGTGAACATTGTTTGAAAAGAAGCGAGAGTTCATGGCAGTTTTTGCAAGTCCTACAGGAAGAATGACGATTACATGGCTAAAAGCATTAACTCTTCTTCTGGTCCCAAGGCTCGCATATTCGGGTGAGTACTTCTTTTAAGCATTTGAAATCATAAAATGTTGTTGTATGGTGTATTGTATACTTGTATGCCTCGTAAAGTATTCACTAAACATTTCTAAATATGTCGCCGTATACTGTACATTTTTCAATTCGAAATTCGAATAATACACCTAATTTTTAAGTCAATTTTTTCCCTCCTTTTTATAGTCCTTTATCCTTATGTTTTAAAAGTTTCAAAATATGTGTTCTACATACTCTGTTATTAATGCCAAATGTTTTTGTTCATTTATAAATTTATTTAAAAGATTTAATTTTTAACAAATTTTTCAAGGACAAAGTGCAGTATTAAGAAAGCATTACACTTATTTTTTGTAAAATAATGCCGTTGTATAAGAAATTAATCGGTTAACCGTTACAACATTTTCAAAAAATATGTTTTTTGAATTGTATCAGCGCGAGCAACACATCATTCATGGAGATCTATGATTATAAAAATATTTTGAATAAATTGACTAATAAAACACATTTAACTATTGCATTTTGATTTACAAATGCTTCAAAGAAACACTGTCATAGATTTCATAAATAAAGGTACCAACAGAAATATTTCAAATTTACCTTTAAGTTGAAAAAAGTTCCTGTTGATGTCGTGCAAAATAATTTCTTACTTTCATAATTTTTTTCTTTTCAATAATAAGGATTATTGGTTGATTTCAAGTAACAAATAAACCCAAATAATCAGTTTCTTTATTAACTTTCTTGATGAGATTCTATTGAATTCTTTCAATACTTTCATTTCTACTTGGAAAAACGAAAGCATATTCAAACAAAAGAAAAACAAAATTCCCGATGCATATTTCCTTTTGGAATATTAATTCGTTTCTTAAATTAAAGGTATGATATTGTTTTGAGAAATCAAGTGTTAAAATTGATTTTAATTTCTATTTTTATTCTTTTTTAAGGACTTCCTTGAAAGATTTCTTCTGAATCTGTATCATACTAATGAAACAAAATTAAGACTTAAATTTACCTTCTATTTTTAAATAATACTAAATCAATACCATCTTAATCCCTTCCAGGCTCTTTTTGGGGGGATTATGGATTAAAAAATGTCAACTTTTCTTACGCTTACCAAGAAAAGTAATCAAAAGCATTCGAAACCATAAAAAGCCAGTGTGAAATAATTCGGGAAAGACCGATTATACATTGTAAATTTTCAGTGTCCGAGCTACACTCAGGATGAGCCATGGTAGAACATTTCGCCTACCCGAGCTTAGCTCGGGGAAAGCCGGGAAGGGGTTAATGTTAGATGTCAGATGAATTGATTTAAATAAGAGAACTTTCTATCCTTAACTGTAATTTTGTAAAAGTGAAATAAAAAAAAAAATCTCAGTCGAGAAAGATAAAAATAAAATAAAAAAAATAAAACTCAAGAGAGACACAAAAATATTAAAAAGGTGTACCTAGATAATAGAGCATAAAACTGAAATATTCAAAGGATAAACAAGCCGAATCAGTAATTTAAGTGATATATATCCTTATGATTACAATCAGTGAGCACACAAGGGGGGGTCCTAGGGTCTGGACCCCCTTCCGAAAGCCCTTGATTTTTTTTCGATTGATAATAATCCTATGTATACAGTGCGTAAAACTAAATTATTTGTTATTAATAATTAAGTTTATTAACTAATGCTAATTATTTATTCAATAATTAATTTTTTACTATTCTTTGTTCCGGAAAATTGAGAAAAATCAATAGAATATGCTGGGGGCGGCGTATTGGAGCATGATACGAGAATAGTGGACTTTCGACCCTGGACCCCCCTCCCGTCCTTTAAAAATTTTTGTGTGTGCTACTGATTTCAATTACTTATATAATATTCCAAAATGCATGTTCATTATAATTGAAATGTCGCAGTAAAATGGCGAAATTAGGAATTTCATGAAATACCTAAGGGAGATGATCAATTGACGGGAGATGTTAAAATAACGTCTCTCTTCAAGGTCATTTCCATGATAAAAGTAAGTGATTTTATCAAATCCTGAACTGTTTAAGTGAAATGATGAAATGAACTAGTCAGGATGTGGCAAAATGCTGTCCGGGGAGGGGAGAGACGCCTGGAGGGGACGAGTCCTTGTACTTCCTAACCATACAGGTAGTACTATCGATCCCCTAAATATCAACCCCATATTTTAAAAAAATGGCGCCATAGGATTGATATAGGGATTGATTACTAGCCTAATTTTCTAATTATTTGTTAATTAGTTTCGAATAAATAATTTGTACTTCATGGACAATTGTTGTATTACTTACTTCTACGTTTAATAATGCAACATATTTGTTAAATAAACACTTTTAAACTCTTGACAATATTATTTCATCATTTCACTGTAACATGTCAAGGATTTGTTCAAATCCCTTACTTTTATCAGAAAAATTATCTTGAAGAGAGAGACGTCATTTTAACATCTCCCATCAATAGATCATCTCCCTAAGAGATTTGATGAAATTTTTAATTCCATCATTTTCCTGCGACAGAAAGAATGGAGTCACAGCGTTTCTGCAGTTTATCATTTGTATTTGAAAACCTTGTGATTTTTTTACAGATGCTCCTCAAATCGGTGCCTTCTCATTTCCGAAAGAACTCGATGCTGGCATGCAGAGCTTCAGTTCAATGCTCCATCATAAGAGGGGATCCACCTTTTGAATTTTCCTGGCTCAAAGATGAACACAAATTAATGGACGCTCGCAGCGTTTCGATTCGAAAATTCGACGATTTCACGTCGAACCTGGTCATTGCGAGAGTTGAAGCTGACAGCAACGGCAACTACACGTGCCAAGTTTCCAACTCCGCTGGATTCGACCAGAAATCAGCTGTTCTTTTCATCAAAGGTATTCCATCACTATTGAATCAGGTTAAAAACAAAATCAGCAATCTTCTTTAAGAATCTGTAAGGTTAAGATTGCAAATGCATTTTGTAAGAAATTCTCAGCAAGAAAAAGAGTCTTTTGTAATTTCTTCCACGTTAATATTCTGATACAAAGTTTTGCTTGCAAGTATTAGACTCAAATGTAGCCCTTATTTTTATCATATGCTATAGAACAGTATTTCTCAGCCCTTTGATACTAGTAGAATGAAATACGGATGAGGTAAATTACAAAAATTATGGATAAATGTGCCAGATATCTATCTTGGTAGAAAATAAATTTCTGGGTCTTCTTACAAAAGTTGAGAAACACTACTATAGGGAGGCGGGGATGCGCTTTGTATTGAAATGTAATTTTGGCCTGGATATTAAAATACATAAAATATATTTATATCTTTATTATTTAAATTAAGGACAAGATAATTTATTTGTATGTATTTATTTACATCATTCGTCGATTTTCATCCACTTCGATGACACGAAAACACTGTCACAGCAACATACAATAAATGAGTAAGTCAGACACATCTTGTGTTTACTTGTTTTGATGCAGAGCAATTTTGTTTCTGTTCATTGCTTATGTCTGAGACCTTTTTTCATTGTATTCTGATACAAGGGCATTCCCGACTTTCGCAATTCTTTTATCTCTAAAAATTCAAAGTTATTTAATTAAGACGAGTGTTCCCACTGATACGCACATCAAATTTTCAAAAACCATTTCATATTGTGAATATGTTCCAAGCGTTTAGTATTATTTTTACCTTGCTATATTCTGGTTCAATTACTTTAGTAATTAGATATAAAGCGCATATAGCAATTTTATACATTTTATTGAAAAGGCCCCGAAGGAGTTTTAATAAGGGGCCCACTCAGTACAAGCTACGCCAGTGCTTTGAGTGGTTTCACTTTTTTATTAATGAGTAAAAATCATCGGTATTAAGAGAAATTTATGATAAAGCTGATAAAAATAACATTTTTGAATAATATATAATTCTTCACATCCCGCTTTCTTCCAAACGCAACCGAAATCGCCTTTAGAGTGTATTTTATAATTAACTCAATGGGCATTTCAAATTCATTCTGAATGTGTTAAATATGTGTATTAATTTTTCGTTTCGTTTTCGTCTCCTATGTGGCGCTAGCTGCCCATGATGGGAGAAATGTACAGACATAATTTGTAGGTGTGAATCTGGATACACTACTCACAGAACTCCATTTTGTTTACATGCACTAAACTGCTCTCTGATGTACCTATCATGATTTCCTGACTCTTATCCTCATGCAACAAGAAAATTTCGCTATTTTATCACAATTTTCATCCCATGAAGCATCTGAAGCGTTGAGGAACTGGTAAAATTTTAACATTTTTAAGAACGAATATAACAATGGCACTCTTCTATACAGCATTATTGCTGATGTTCCTGATTCACAGTAGTATTTCAGTTGGTAAGTACTTATTTTTTTCTCTTCTTTTTTATTATATATTTCTATAATACGTTATGTTAATTACAGATTTCATATCTTGTTATTGCATTATTGATTCTGTATTTCAGGAGGTAAATATTTTAAAGTCAGCGATCAACTTGCTCAAAATCTAAAATTCTAAACCACTCTTTTCTGTCCGTGTTTCTAATTCAGTAATTTTTAAATAAGAAAAAAATATAGAGTTTCTTTATTATTAAATTTCGGAATGGCATGTTTTTTTCTTTTTAACTAACCCCTTTTAAAAAAATTCTTTAAAATACGGCAGGATATTTTATTTATTTTTATTAAAAAATACGTTTTTCCCTTACTCCTATGTGTAATGTATAGATTAATGCATTCATTTCTCATAATCGTTAATGGCTGCAAAACTGAAACGATTCAATGAAATTCGTTAATATCGATGTAGTCATAGATATTCGTAAATAATTATAGCTTTATTTTTACAAAAAATCCCCATTATTTTAAAATTTATCTTTAAAATGATCTAGTAAAAAGCATTCTTTTTATGAATTCGTTCAATGCATTTGTCCTTATAATTAACGTTTGAAAACCTCTGCTATTTCTGCTCCTAGAAAATCCATTTGAATAAAAACAGTCGCAAGACCACGCTTTTTCTTTTGCTTTCCATAATATTAAGAAAGAGATAAAATTTAAAATTGTGTGTTTAATATAATATCCTTCCGTTTCTCTCTACTTTTATTAAGAGTGAAAAAATTCATTAAACATATATATTAATCTAAAGCTTTATACTATTTGGAGAAATACAATGAAAGTTAGATTTAATTTCAAGTATTTAATTTTAAATGTTAAGCTTTTGTTTGTATTGAGAACAACTATCAGCTCATAGAAGGGAAAATGTAATGTAAAACTGCAAAAAATTATTGTATATATACTTGAGAACAGATCAAAGTTTTAAATATAAGTTTTCTTATACCAATTGTATTGCTACCATTCCTTGTATTTAATTTGTTAGAATGCATCCTCGAAACAAACTGTTTCCAAAAATAAATAACTGAATTTTTAGACCATATATTATGAATTTACTGTAAATTCCGGCTTATAACGCGCACTTTTAACACAAAAAATCAAATCGAAATTTTTGGGGGTGCTTATTACGCCGGCCAGGGCCGTTTTTAATCTCTCCGGCGCCCTAAACACTTCAAATTATTACGCTCCCCCCCCCCTATTTCCAGAGCATCCCTATTCTTCAGTTCTTACCTTGTCAGTTTTGGTTAGGGACAGATATTCCCTTACTAGTTTTCCCACTCTTAATGTTTTTTGGGGAGTCTTTTCATTATCCTCCGCCGATGTACCGGCCGTGTCCAAGACTGGCAACCGGCAGACGTAAGTAAGAGATAGTGGAATGGCTTGGTCACTCTTGTTCATTTTTTTACCTTACGGCATCAAAAACTACAGATCACCCTTTTGGAAATTAGTACAGCAAATTAATGGAATCATTTCCAATTACAGTATAGAGTATAAATTATTGTATGAACTGTTTCCAACATTATTTGTTAATTATCATCTTTTTCATCGCTGATCGCTTTGCTATCTTTTACTTTTAGCCATCCTTATTCTTTGTTAAGTCACTGTCATTGTACTTGAACAACAAAGGTTTTCTGCCAGCTTTGGTCACTGCAAAATCGTTAATGACATCGTTGTAATCAATTTCAATTGTAATATCATTCATTTTTTTTTGTATCAAACTATTAAGCTTTTCATTTTCCACGGTAGATCTCATTTCAGTCTTTACTCTCTTAAGAGCAGTTTCTCCTTTTCCGTAGTAGATCGCATTCACTTTCATATGCATTTTGAAATATTGACATTTTTGCGCAAACTGTTCTTCATCAATGCTTTTGAAGTAGCTTACAGCCAAGAATTTTGTTATTTTGTCACATCTTCTTGCTCCTTTTCATGAAGATTTCTGAATATCTAGAATATTATGTTGAGAGCTTCGTAGCGGTGGTGTACACACACACACACTGTAATTTTTTTTTCTCTTTTTCACCCTTCAATATTTTGCGACCCCAAATCTTTTGCTCCCCAGGCACGTGCCTAAGTCTAAAATCGGCCCTGCCGGGTACAAGAATACAAGCCTGCGCCAAGTACAAGAATATTCTAGAAAACTCTTAAAATGCAATATTGCTTGATGAAAATGATTTTGTATTACATAAATATAATTTCATCTTAGCTATCGTTTCTTTGCAGATGCTCCCAAGATAGGCCCTTTCCAGTTTTCAGGCGAACTGGATGTGGGCATGCGTGCGATCGTGGTGTGTGCCGCCATGACCGGAGAACCACCTTTTGACTTTACTTGGTTCAAAGATGATCAGAAACTGATAGACACTCGTGGTGTCTCCATAAAAAAATTCGATGATTTCACGTCCAACCTGGTTATTGCAAAGGTAGAGGCGGACAGCAACGGCAACTACACTTGCAAAGTTTCCAACTCTGCAGGATATGATCAAAAGTCGGCTGTGCTCTCTGTCAAAGGTATTTAGATAGTGTTTCCACACAAGATGGTAACATTAAACAAGTTGAGTATTATTAATACAATCTGTTTACAGAGCATTCATCTTGATGTAAATATTTTCAAGTATTAAAGGTGTTTTTTTCCTACAAATGATAGGGATAAAATTTAGCCTAGATCTGTTTTATTTGTTATCGGGTTTGTATTAAAATTTTGTCTTTTATGTCTATTTCATTTTTAAAAAATATACTGATATTGGGAAATCTTGTTTAAACATTTTTTTATCAATAAACTTCCCGTATAAACTCATGCTGTTGCAAAATTTAAACGAATATTGCAACTTTTGCATGCACTGACAATTATTGAATGTGTTTAAAAACACCAAAAAGAGCTCATTATTATTTCGATTTATATCCATATTGGAATATTAAGAATATTAGAATAACAATTAATTGGAAAAAATAAGTCACACACGAAGAAAAATTTAACATTTGCAACGTTGCTTTTGTTGTTGTTGTTGTTTGGTCATCTGCATTTTTTCAAGCGAATAAAATACTTGAATTAACTATTATTAAAATAATAAATGCATTTGTGTTCCTGTGTATGCTTTCTTTTTTTAAAGGATGTTGCTTTGCATGAAAAGTTCACATTTCTCCAGCTTTTACAGTGTGAGAAGTATTCAATTGAAATGTTGAAATATGTTTATGATTTCCCAAATTTTTATTGAACTTTTAAGAAAGAGATTACGGAATGTTCAGTTTTGTTTAATAAATGAACATATAGTTTAATTTTCTCCCTTTTAATTGTGCTTTAGATGGGGAAAAAATCTTACATTCTGGTATTCGTGTTTATTCACTGAGAAAAATTTTCTTCAAGCTTTCATCTGGTTTATCTAATCTTTGTTGGAAAAATGTTTGTAGAATACTTTTATGCGCTACAGAAGTTTTTTTGTATCGAAATATCACACTATGTGCCTATAACCATTTGGTTTTTCTACACGGTGAAAAGAGAACCACTTTGGATGATTTTTTTATTTGAAAATCTTGATACATTCAGGGTCTCACATTTTTGAAGTATTCTTTGAAGGTAATTTATCGAATTTATTTGAGCTTATTTGTTAGCCGTATTGTAGAATTGTCGAGCTTATTTGTTAGCCGTACTGCTGTATGATCTTTGTAAATAAAGAAACATTTTCAAAATTTTGTTTTGAAATAAAGTGAAAAGGAATTAAAAGTTAAAACCATCCGTGTATTTTGAGAATATGAAATGAAACATTCGGAATACTCTGTTTCGAGGTTAAGAATGAATTTAACTGAAACTTCTCATTCTATTTTTCGCTCCTATGTGGCGCTAGTGACCCACAACTGTAGAAATGGAAGTGAGCTTGTTTTTTGCATTGAGAATCTGTAGTTCGCATTTGTGAACTTAGTAACAGTGATTGTGCTTACAGATCGGTTCTATGTACGTCCTTTATTGTATTTCGTCGTGTGTGTTACAGTGAAATTTCCCTAAGGTGTATCAATTAGTACTCAACAGCATCACCGTCTCTTGAACAAGGAATAACTCCATTGATATGGTTTCTATCCGAAATATAGCCGTCCTGCTGCTCGTCTTCAATGTCTGCTCACAAAGTGAAGGTGAGTGCCTTGTAACAAATTTTTTATTTAATATTTATAATAAACAGTGAATTAATTACATTAGATAATTGTTACTAAACAATTTTCACTTCATTTTAAGATATTCAAGAAGATAAGACATACTACATTTTTTCCTCAATGAACTCGCATTACTAAATGTATTCATTATAATTTAAAGCTTATCTCGTTGAATGATTATGAGATTTAATGATTATTTAAAACGATTATTTAGTTATAATTCTAAAATTAAATGTTTTCCCGTATGAAGTATATTGTACTTTAAAATGTCTTTTTAAAAGAGATATTGTAAGTTATTAGGCACCACGATATATCGATTTCAAGTAGTTTAAGATAAAATTCTATTATAATTTTAAGCAATTGGAATTGAAGCTTTCTATTTTTATAGGCTTACAATTCATCATTACTCTTTTGCATATTTTAAAAGTAAGAAAAGCTCAGTTATATACTGCCATTGTATTGCTGTGTTAAATGTTTATTTTTTCGAGATTTGGTTCGAAAATATCGGCACTTTTTTCAGACATCTATTGGTCGCGTTTTTCTTCTTTTTTAAAATTTTTATACCAATGATTATTGCATTAATGAGCGCAATTTTTATATGAATGCAGTTGCTTCATAAATAATAAACAATAGGAAAAACACAGGCACGCTAATTGGAAGTAAATTGGTTTTTAAAAAAGTTATTTTTTCCATAAGGGTTTTTAAATGTTCCTCCAAACCCTTACATTTTTATATTTCATGAAAACGAATTAAAAATTTTGAAAATTTAAATCAAATAAATATATAAGCAGAAAACCAACTGAATTCAAAGTATAATAAATATTTCTCTTCTTCTAGTTATCGAAAGATCATACCAGAAAAGAAAAGTACTTGCATCATAAATTAATTTTTTGCATCATATATATATGTATATATATCTATAATTTCATATTTTAAAGACTATATCCCCTTGTAATACTTTATTGACCAATTAGTTAAAAAAACTTTTCTAATTAATTAAATATGTGTTTTACCTTAATTATAGTTATTAATAGCTTTTCTGAATACAATACTTTTGCAATATGTATTTGGCATTTCTAATGAGATAAATATTGTGAGCAATATATAGCAAAATATATATATTTTGATTTTTATATATATATATATATATATTTGATTTTGTGTCAGCTTTTCTACTGTTAAAAGATCCGTTCACTTAGGAAACGTTTCTCTTTCTACACGCATAAATTCGATCTTTTGTAATCAGATTTTTTTCCAATAAATTTATATTAAGCAATCGTAAATTTACTTAAAAAATTATTGAAAATACATTGCAAAATCCAGGAACTCTTCGCAAATAAAGCATTTAACATTTCTTTAGGTGTGAGAAAGCCAGAAATCCGGCCGTTCCACTTTTCCGGTGAACTTTTAGCCGGGAAAAGAGTGGTGTTGGGCTGCTCTGTGATGGACGGGGATCCACCTTTCCAGTACCGATGGTTCAAGGACGGCTTGGAAGTTGGTGTAGATGGCAACATCCATTCTAGAACATATGCTGAGGATCTCATTTCCAATTTAATCGTTTCTCAATTGGATTCCGACAGCAATGGCAACTATACTTGCAGAGTGTCCAATTCCGCCGGGAAAGACGAACACTCGGCGATGCTTCTTATGAAGGGTAGGACATCTCTATGACTTCTGAGAGATATACGGTTTGCATTAATAGGGAGGATTCTTTGATGAGTGTTATTAAACCTCCCATACATTAAGTCTTTCTAATGACATATAATGCATTTTTAATGATATTCTGTAAAATATGCCTGTTGCTTTTATGTGGTGTTAAGTTGTGATGCTTACTAAATATAAGATCCTCTGTCTTACAAAAAAAAGCCAAGGTAATGTTTCGAAGAACTTGCAAAAAGCAAATGTGTATCTCAATTATAGTTTGAAGAAATGACGAAACTCAATAATTATAAAATTTGATTTTGTTAATCATTTCTTATAGATAGTGCGGTTTTATTCTTGCTATTTCAAAATAAAACACGCCTTCTTATATTTGGGGTTTTATTAATGCTCTTAAAAACTAAACCTTTTTCCATATAATAATTTTGTACTCTACATTTATGTGATTTTTGATGATGACTGCATTTGCAGTGTGTTTATTTTTTCTTGTGGACACAGAGGAATTTTTCCTCCATCCACATCATGAATACTTTTTCGTCCCTATAGTTTTTTTTTACATATTATATTTATATGATAAAATGAAAAAGATCTGGTTATATTTAAGTATTACGACAGCACGTTTTCAAATAAATGTCGATATAAGTTTTGGGATTCGACAATTTAATTTTGTTTATTACTTTTAGTCTAGTAAGTCAAAAGGATAGTATCAAGAGAGTGTAGCGTAGAAAACCCCTGGGAATTCTTATTTTTTTAAGGTTATTTACACATGTGTGAGGGAGAAGTAACGGCCAATCTCATTTTTAGAAGGATATTAAACTGTTGTTAAAAATCTTTTTTTCATCAAGAATATTTGTGGCACATTAGTATGTACATATATATGTCTGTGAATGTTTAAGGGATAAAAAAAAGATTAAGATATTATTCTAAAGATTATGTTTAAGAAGTTATTTAGTGAAATAACGGTATATATACATATGATATAATCGTGCATTACATTTTACTGCACACTTTTTTGATAGTTTGCACAAATTTTATGGCACTCTTTCACTCAATATGCTGTATATCTAAAACACCATTGGATATAAAATTCATGGTAGATATATTATATTTATACAGTAACATTTTTATGCTTTCATATTGAAACATTTATGTTTCAAATTCGTAGATGAGTATTAACAGTCATATTGTTACCCTATAAACTACTTTCACAATTTCCTATAGTTATTACAGAGCCATTATAGAAATTTGTTGCTATTATTACGCTATGATTATATATTATAAACTGCAAATAACATTTGATCGTTGGTGGTTGAAATTGAATCAAAAATTTAAAAATTTAATCTAAGTAGTTTAATTAAGTTTGAGAATTCATTACATTTGCAACTTATTCTCTAATGTGGTTTTTATTTTCATTTTATTATTTACGCCAATGGTGAATTTACATTACAGATTTGTATTTTTTAAAGTATTGTACATAACCGTATTATTTTCAATGATCATAACATATCATATTTATAAAAAAGAATCAAGCAATTTTTAAGAGATATAAAAGCAGTATCTGCTTACGTTGTCGAGAAAATTATTAAGTCGATTAAACGCGGAAAATTAAACCAACGGAACGAAATTTGAAGATGGATATGATTTTTAAATAATGACTCATAACACATTTTCACCTGAACTTGATGACATTTATTTATATTTATAAGTATATATGCTAAAAAAATTGCATTGTTCCAATTTTCCTTTTTGACATTTTTTTTTTTTCACCAACAGCCTTCATTTGTTATGAATTATATGGTACTTGTTATTCCAAAACAAGTATATTAAATTGTGTGTAGATTAATTTTTCGTTTCGTTTTCTCCTCCTATGTGGCGCTAGCTACCCGCAGCAGATACTTCATAGACAATCCTATATCAGAATCATAATATCGTTAACTCCATTTTGGATCAGTATACAATTCAAAGCAGTCTTGAAGTGCTTTTGAATATGTCTGTAAAAGGCTCTTGATAAATCTTAAAGAACGAAATTTCTTTATAAATCTTGCTTTTTCTTTCGTGTATAACTCTGTTTTGACCCTGTAATTGTCGTAGAATGTTAGAGACAAGAGCGTTCGTGTTATGGCTACCTTTATCAACGATACTACTCATCGTTCCAACCCTTGTATTTGCAGGTGAGTACTCTTTTATATTCTTACTTGCCCTTTAAGTGGTTAGTTATTTTACTGTGCAAAAATATATAAATAAAATTTACAAGAAAATACGTAGATATTTTCATGTATCCTGTAAATGTGTTCATCCTGTGTATTATGTGGTTTATGTTAGACCATTCTGATCATTACAAATGTGCAATTACGCTGAAATTCAAACACGTGATGTTTAAATATACGATTTGAATATATTTTTCCTTGCATCAAATTTCTTTTTTCTTTCTTACTTTAACAAATGTTTATTAATTTCCAGAAAGGGAAATATAACTAGCTTCCTATTTGATAAATAACTCAGATTGAACGATGAGCTATAGATTTTCAAAAAATCAAAGGCTTCCATTAGGGAAAGCATTACTTTTTTTCCTTACAATTACAGAGAGGTTCACAAAAATCTTCATTTGAAAGCAATTATTGCTTGGAAAAAGCAGAAAATATTTCTGTTTTAGAAACGCGTGCGCACTGTTTTGACCAATGCGAATCAATAATAAGTTAAAATTTATTAAAGATGCAAAAGAATAATGTTGGTTAATTAAAAAGATAGGTTATAGAAAATAAAATTTTATAAACAAGAATGTTTACTAAAGCGTGTATATTTCCAAATAAATGTATCAATCTCTGAAAGGATTGTTTTTACTGATTAGAATGTCACAAGTTAGTTCTTACGTCAATGTGTTTTTTTAAATATTGCGTTTAATATAGTCACTAAAATCTTTTGCTTTTTGATGTCAGAGTTTAATATATAGCTATCTTATAAAAAATTAAATATTTCTAATATGATTTGCAAGCTTTTCCGACACATTTACTTTCATTTTGAAATTTTTTATAATATTTTGGAATCAAGATTTGGGTCAAAAATATTTCCTATTATTTTACTTAATTCCTTTTTCGAATGTTCTAGAACAAGGGTATCAAACTCAAGAGCTAACTTGGGCAAAGAAAAAAAAAAAAGGTTTACCTTTAGGTGGGCCTCAAGAAGAATCAAAATTCATAGAACAGCAGGGTTTTTTCGAATAATACATTATAATAAACATATATAAAAGAACAAGAAACATGTAATGTTTACATCCTGACTCTTGATATCACTTTTCTGTGTTGCTATCTTTCCAATTTTTTGGGAGAAACTTTTTTTATATTATTACATATTATTGTGGACCAATATATTGGCCGGGCCGCTAAAACATTTGCTGTGGGCCACGAGTTTGACACCCCTGTTCTAGAACAAAATAATAGAACTATAATTTGTTTGTGTGTAATTAAATCTATTTTATTCATTATTCTCGACCTATATAAGGAAGTACTTCTTATACAGGGTTTTCAGGAATGAATGACCCGATTACAAAATTTAATAATTCCCAGATGAATAAACAGAAAATGATAATTAAGATGAATAAAGGATGAAATAGAAAATGATAAAGGATAAAGATACAATATGAAATTTTTTTTCGTACGTAACGTTTCTTGAGGTAAAGTAAATACGAGTTGATTGAAAAAATGATCGTTTTGCACAGCTTCATCCATGTAAAGGCAGTAATTTAAACGTTGTGACTCGTCACTATGGTTCATTGTTTCACTATGGTCACTATGTTTTTCAATTTGTGCGGCTTAAAATACAATCTTTGATCTCAACTCAGTCCATACGGTAGACTGAGATAACACAAGTTCACGACTAGCACGAATCGTCGATTTCTTTGGATTGCGTATTAAGAGTCCCGCACTCTTTCAACATTCTCAGGCAAACAGCCTGGTCGTCCTAAACTTTTGCCTTAACACAGGCATTCAGTTTCCTTAAACTGCTTGTGCCATCTTCTTACACTCTTAGATGTCGGTAAATTTCTACGGTACTTTCTCCGAAATCCACTCTGAACCTTGATTACTGACAGACTTTTTGCATACAAGAGCACACAAAACGCCTTCTCTTGCTACGATACCACATTTCCACTTCTGTTCACAACTTCAAACACAACATTGCTGACGCCACTTGGCCAAAACAATGTTACAAACTCAAAATTTCATATATTGTATCTTTACAATGACATCTTAGTTATCATTTTTTGTTTATTCATCTGGGAAATATTAAATTTTGTAATCGGGTCATTCATTCCTGATTACCCTGTATTATACTCTCTTTTCGTACTGTCGGTTTGTTTCACTTTCGCCGTATCATTTTTTCTATTCCAGTTATCCCCACAAGTAGGACCATTTTTGTTCCCAAGACAACTGGATGCCGGAATGAGGGCTTCTGTCCAGTGTGCCGTTGTGAGCGGTAATCCGCCCTTTGAATTCGCCTGGTTTAAGGACGACCAAAAACTGACTGAAGTTCATGGGGTATCTATTCGAAAATTCGACGATTTCACGTCCAATCTGGTCATTGCGAAAGTTGAAGCTGACAGCAATGGCAATTACACTTGCAAAGTTTCGAATTCCGCAGGATCCGATCAGAAAGCGGCCGTTCTTTCCGTTAAAGGTATTCATTCATCCTAACAACAAAAATCTCCATACAAAGCCATTTGATGGTATTTGTGACTTAAAGTACAACAAATATTTATTTTTGTTTTTGTTTTTATGAACTGTTTATAGACGGCTTATAAGAATTGTTTGTAATATTTTAACTATATCGTTTTTCATGGTCCGAGTTCTACATAAAGTACGCATGGTCAGAAAATATTTTTGAGGCTATTCTTTGTTAAGATTCAGGTATCCATCTAATGAAAACGAAAATAAAATGATTACTTTTTATTGTTAATTTAAAATTGGTTGAATTGAATCATTTTTGTTTTTTAAAAAAATTACAGATGATAAATTATTTATTAAAGGGATTATTTTATAAAATTTCATCCTTTCCTATAAAATACTTTTATGATCTTAGTGTGTGTGTTTTATTTTACGTTTTTGCTTGTTTTTATTCGCAAGAGCCTATAAATTTAACTAATTGTCTGTAGATATTTATGTACTACTATATTATGTACTGTACTATATTATGTAGCAGTTATAAATATAAATGATTACTACAAATACACTAAATTAGCAACTCCATCCTGATGTACATTATTGAAACATTTTTTTTTCAGCGTAATTCAAATTTTTGCCTTAGTGTATTCTATCTCCATTTTGATGTAAAATTCCATAGAAATTTCTCATAAATCAAGCATGGTTATGCAGTATAATAATTATTCAAATAACAATTGAAAAAGTGAATGTACAAGTTGCTACTTTTTTACTGCGATGAAACTTTAACAAATATTTTGTGTGTTTTAGTTGTGGTTGATATCAACTGTTTTTATGAAGTTTGTTAGCAATAAACTATTTACTGTAAATATTTATTAAAGGAGTTTTAACATGCGATTTGTTTCCAATGGTGCTAAACAATGAAGTGATGCATTAAATTTTTAAAGGAGTCATTTTTTTATTTGATTACGATTTGTGTTTTTAGACTTTTATTTTAATAAAATTAAGTATTAATGTATTGAATTTTTAGTTATGATTTTAAATGAAGTGAACTAAAAAATTTAGGATGCATATTGATGGAACATTTAAGATACACAATTGCTTTTCATACAACTGTACGAATGAGTCATGTTTTTACATACGTTTCTTTATATATGTGTTATTTAATCTGTGTGCATAAATACTCGAATATAAATAAAAAACTTGTTCAAATATTTATTCAAATGTATATTTTAAGATGTAGACAAATTGAATAGTTTTATTGGATGGTCACTTTAAATTTTTGTAGGTATTGGAAAATTTAAAAGCTTGTATCATTATTTACGTCATTCCAGTACATGGATCTGTAAATTTTGTAGCTGGTTATGTTCATAATCAAAATCTTTGAATGACTTTGAAGAGTCTAAAGTTTTTACTACAGTGTAAACATACATTTTTAAAATTGTGATTCATCAAGTACTCTAAAATTACAGGAATTCTTGCAATACTTATGTTTCTTATTGACTACTAATGTAAAAGTTTTACTGTGTATTGTGTGAAACCTTTTGTGACATTGAAATAACTTAACACAGCATTAAAATGCAAGCTCTATACAAACTTATTTATAAATTGGTTACGTCACGAAATTCAGTTTTCTCTAAATCACCCTGAGGTTTTCCAGAAAAGCACCTCTTTCTGTAATTCTAATATTTTTGAAATTCAAGCTGAATGTGTTAAATATGTGTTAATTTTTCGTTTCGTTTTCGTCTCCTATGTGGCGCTAGCTGCCCATGATGGGAGAAATGTACAGACATAATTTGTAGATGTGAATCTGGATACACAACTCATAGAACTCCATCTTGTTTCATCATAACGCGCCGCATACTGCTCTCGCATATGTTCATCATGAGCTGTTGAGTCTTGTTCTCATATTAGAAGAAAATAATGTTGTTACAATACAATATTCATTCTCTAAGACATTTGAAACACTGAATAATTAAATTGTATGTGTATTTCCCTCCTGGAAAAGAACAATAAGTATGGCTGTGTCCTGGCTTGCATTATCAATGATCCTTTTCACACCGAGTTTGAGTTTGGCCGGTAAGTATTCATTTGCTTTCTATAATATAGTTTAAGTAATGAGAATTAAACTATGTCTGCTTAATGTTTTTTTGAATGATATATACTGTGTTAAAAAGAAATATATTGGAAGGTGCAATGTTTAATTCGTACCTAATTTCTACTTGATTACCTTTTTAGTTTTACTTCTTTCTTATGTATTCTTGTAAAAATACAGAAATTCTTTATTTGTCTATCGTCATTTTGGTAAAAATAAAATGCTGTATCTTAAAAATTTCGCTAGTAAGGATGGTATTTTTTGTTGCTGATATTACAACTAAAACAACTGAAGGAAAAAGCTGTTTTTAAAATTCATTCATGATGTATAAAGAAAAGGAAAAGTATTTCACATTATTTCTTGTCTGAAAGAATCTCCTTATACTCGAAGTTATTATCCAGTCTTGTTCCTAGAAATTAATTGCGTTCTACCAGAAATTTCTCCATTCTCCCAAATATGTATATGAATTTCTGTACCTAGCGGATTCACTTGAAGAGAAACACATACGTACCCTCAATTGAACTTGGAATAAAAGAAAGATATGCCAGTTATCATTTTTATACTGTAACGAATTTAAATTTTATACACCTTTTATAAAAGATTTTTAAGTGATTATTATTCAGTAACATGAAAAATTACAACTATATTTCGAAGTTCTTGATTTTCTTAATTTTAATGTCATAATTTATGATTTATCGTTTTCCCTTTATAATTTATTTAAGGAAAAAATAATACTGTGTGTCTTTTTAAAATGATTTAATTGTTTTCTGAGAATATTCACATCATGCTATGTTTTTAATTAATGTTATTCGTTTAAAAATATTTCTAAAAAATGTGCGGTAAATCTAAATCCATTAACACAAAATTAAAATCCATTTATGAATATTAATCTCAAAACACGTTTCTTCAGTATCGTTCTCTTCCTAAGTATTAATTCTAATGTAATTTCAGAATTTAGGCTGACGCAAACGTTAAAATACAAAAGCAGTTATTGTTCTACAATTTTCCTTTTTCTTACCTTTAAACTGAATGATAATTTTCAATATAATTTTAAATATTTGATAATAGCATATTTTTAAGAAAAATTCTCAAGTTAGAATGTTCTGAAAAATATTGATCAACATCTATATTTTTTACCCGTTAGAATATATCATCTTTGAAATAAGTTCTCTAATAAGTACTTTGAAAAACTGTACTCTAGATTAAAAATAATATTTAATATCTAATTTTAACTAATTCTTATTCCTTATTTCTAAAAAGAAATGCGACTATATGCATGATAAAAAAAAACAGCGCGTTGAGAGACTGTTTCAAAAAGTTATATATTATAAGGTGTTTTTTTTTTAGAGGTATAGAATTTTTAAACTGCAATAAAACAACGACGTATTATTCGATTGACATGAATTTTTTTATTCGAAAGATAATCTTGTGGCATTACATTTTAAATATGATTTCTGGTATAGGACTGCCACGGCTGGCTCGGATGTAGTCCAATCTGGACGTTCAATTTTCGATGACTTTTTCCAACATTTGTGGCCGTATATCGGCAATAACACGGCGAATGTTGTCTTCAAATGGTCAAGCGTTTGTGGCTTATCCGCATAGACCAATGACTTCACATAGCCCCACAGAAAATAGTCTAGCGGTGTTAAATCACAAGATCTTGGAGGCCAATTTACAAGTCCAAAACGTGAAATTAGGTGGTCACCAAACGTGTCTTTCAATAAATCGATTGTGGCACGAGCTGTGTGACATGTTGCGCCGTCTTGTTGGAACCACAGCTCCTGGACATCATGATTGTTCAATTCAGGAATGAAAAAGTTAGTAATCATGGCTCTATACCGATCACCATTGACTGTAACGTTGTGGCCTTCATCGCTTTTGAAGAAGTACGGACCAATGATTCCACCAGCCCATAAAGCGCACCAAACAGTCAGTTTTTCTGGATGTAACGGTGTTTCGACATACACTTGTGGATTAGCTTCACTCCAAATGCGGAAGTTTTGTTTGTTGACGTAGCCATTCAATCATAAGTGCGCTTCATCGCTAAACAAAATTCGCTTATAAAAATCGGGAACAATGGCAATCTCGTTTTGGGCCCATTCGACGAATCTACGCCTTGCTTGATGATCGTTTTGATGAATTGCCAAACCAAACTGAGAATAAATCACTTGACAGCTGTTAAATCGGTCGCCATGAAAGTAATGCCAACTTAAACTTCTATACCTGGAAAAAAAACACTCTTTATTTATAAAGTACTCGGATATTTAATATTCAGTTAAAGAAAACAAAACTATTATCGATACCATAGATAACATTCATAAATTTAGAAATGTAACTTAACTATTTTAGAAATCTAATAATAAAAATTTATTTTATCCGAGCCAAGTACAATTTCAGTTCAAATTCAATTTCTTTTGCAGATGCTCCCAAAATCGGCCCTTTCCATTTTTCAGGCGAACTGGATGTAGGCATGCGAGCCTATGTAATTTGTGCAGTGATGACTGGCGAACCACCCTTTCAGTTTTCTTGGTTCAAAGACGAGCAAAATCTTGTAGATGCTCATGGTGTCTCCTTGTTTAAAATAGACGAGTTTTCATCCAACCTAGTCATCTCGAAAGTTGAAGCGAATAGCAACGGCAATTACACTTGTAAAGTTTCCAATTCTGCGGGATTCGATCAGAAATCGGCTGTCCTTTCTGTTAAAGGTACCTCAATTCTCTTGTCGTCCCAGCTGCACTTGTTCATAATAGGGATGCTTAATTGGGGGGGAAATTTCTAACAATTTTACTATGTATTTATTTGCAAGTTAATTATAAGAAAAAAAAGAGTAGTACTGTTTGTGCAATTTGTGTTGTAATGCAGATTGTAGTGCTGTGTCGCTCATGAACCAATTTTTACCAATTTGTGTGTCCTTTTTGTTTCTTTTATTCACTTTGTTTCTATATGTGTGTGTGCCAATGGCGTAGCTTACACCTCCGCATTGTGGGGGCAGGTGTTCTAGGGGCCCAAAGCCTGACTGATATCATATACGTATTTGGGCTTGGGGCCCAAAACCTGATTTTGCAGTGGGGCCGTAGAAATCTTCGTTACGCCACTGGTGTGTGCATAAGATATTGCATGTTCAAATCTCGAACCGTAATCTCTAAAACTATCAGAAAAGATTTTATATGGCACACAAAATTATTTACAGCGAAGTGCCATTAAATTATTCTCGAATTGTCTGTTGACAATTTTGTTTGGGTAATTATATTGTGCCATTAAGCTACTTTTGTTTCGATTTCACATTTTAAATTCATTCGCAAGAAACGGGATATTTACTGATAAAAGCTTATAAGAAATTGACATTTTAACGCCACATTTCTGTAATTGTTCATCGAACACCTAATGGAAACTTTGGCTGGATTTTAAAGGTAAAGAGATGAAAACTTAAATTTTTAAGTTTTTATCTCAATTAGTTTTTAAGTTTTTTAAAAAGGAGGTTTATAAAACAAATAGTCTATAATTTGAGTGGAAAAAATTTAAATAATAATTAGAGTCATTTGCATTTTGAGAGGCTCTCTAAAATGATGTAAAAATTTATGGATGCCAATAAACATGAATTGAATCAATCCAATAAGTTTTTGAAGAAACTTTTTGGGTCTTTAATATAGAGTATTTGGGTATAATAATGATTTTTTTCCATGTTTCAAAATCTCTGAAAGAGCGTATCTAATGGAATTATTTAAATCACCATTTTAATAGAAGATGTATTTATTTTCTTGAATATTGTAATGATAATTATGCGTATTCTGACCCGAATTTTTTAAAAAAAATAAAATATTACTGGATTTTTTTAAAAAAAAATACATGTTTTTTTTAAGTGAACATTTATTCTGGTGTATAACAGCTTTAAACTGTTCATACAGAGTGTTAAAGCGTGACAATTTTATCTCATCGTGCACATTTACATTCTATGACACCATCATTATACCTTGAAGAATATGCTGATTGCCTGTACATGATTTATCAATAAACTGTGAATTCAATTTTTCGTCTTATTAATCGTTCGTAAGAACAAAATGTCTCCATTATTTTTATAAAAATAAATCATATAAATGTTATGAATTTGATACTTGTCTTAATTTTTCATTTCATTTTCGTCTCCTATGTGGCGCTAGCTGCCCATGGATGAAGAAATATACAGACACAATTTCTGTAGCAGTGTTAGTAATTCACAACACAGGTTCTCCATTTTGTATCAGTACATTCTAGTAGATTTCCTCGGATAGACCCGTATCAGTATGGAAATCTGTTATCCTTTTATAAAGGAAATCTAATGCCATATTGTAAATGTTCTGTCGTGCATAGTTTTCAATTATATATTGCTGAATCCTTGAGAAATATCGACAAATTACAAATCTTGCGTCGAAGTGGAATGGACGCGTATTGGCTTGCATTTTCGCTGATGATCTTTGCGAATCCAACTTTTGCGGGTAAGTATTCATTTTTAATTTATTGTATAGTTTTAGATATCAATATTTCTTAAAACAGATATTATTCATTAATTTATTTAATCATTATTTGCTATAAGTGTCATAATCATGCTTATTCGAATTTTGCTTTATCTCTGTGTTCCAAAATGCTGATCTAAGAGGAACTTGTTTTTGTACATTTTTGAGTATATATGTATTGTATTTTACTCTAGCATTAGTTTTTTAATATTTCTAATAAAATATAAATTATTCCTCACATTATTTATTTAAATTTTCCCCAAAAAAATGTCTGCATAGATGTGCGAATATTTTTTCCCCTATTAAGTAAAATACTATTTTCAAATGATTTTTGGTTAAATCAGTAGTTTTATTCTATGTAGCATAAAGTACTTTTAAAGTGTTCTATAATATCTTTTTCTGTTCTGTATAACCAAATGTTTCTTTAAAAAAAATGAAACTCATTAAAAATTAACCCATGGTCTTGCGATTTGTGAAATAACGAATTCGAAAGTAGTAAATTTTTTAAAGATGTGTTCCATTTTCCGGAACTCTTGATTATGTAACCAACGTTTTGTGATTTCGTATTCTATTGATATTCCGTTAAATTATTTCATGCTTTATTTTAAGTTATTACCTTTACAGATTTGAAAATTTTATATAACGATAATAATATATATAATTTTTTGTAATAATTAATAAAATAAGTATCTTATAATAAATTGTTTATCTCAAAATAAATTTCCCTTTCATCCGTTCCTCTTTCAATTCTTTCTTGTAAGTCTACATCCAATTTTTTTTAAATGATGAATTTTTATCAACCAGTCTGTATAGACCGCATTTTGTAACCATCAAATTGTTAAGAGACATATTTACAAATCGAATTTTAATGATTAGTTCAGCTACTTAGTAAAAAAAAAATCATAGAATTGAGAATATATATATTATCTTCTATGCCATTATGTTGTGAAGATAGTTTGCTTTATTTGTTAGGTCACACCAATAACGCAATAATATGCATTAAAAATAAAAACAATATTAAACACAATTGACATTGATGTAGTAATGTATATACAGGGTATCCCAGGATTATTGGGACAAACTTTAAAGGGAGGTAGAGTACATCCAATGGATTCAGATTTGCATTGCAACCAGGGATGTCTTAAAACTTGTTGAGGCCCCGGCTCCTACATAAATGTAGGTCCACCAATGACCTTTAAAAGTAGATTGTTGTGCATAGCTTACGTTGTCAAAAACTCGTACATACAGTAACCCGAAACAAACCAATGTGCATGACTTACAATTGAACAAATCGGCTCGACCGACTGGTGTTTTTTGACTTAATGAATAAAATACTTTATGGAGGTAGGGCTAGAGCCTATACATAGACGACGGTCATCACATAATAGTATAGTCTTGCCATTGTTGTCAGTTGACATATATAATCCGAAATGCCCATTTTTTTTGGAAAATACTAGAAATAACATTTGTGATAGCTAATACTATTCTAATTATGATCTTATTAAAATTGAATCGAGAACGAGACGAGGCCCCCACTGAAGCCGAGGCCCTGGTCCGGTTGGCCTTAAGATGTTCCTGATTGCAACCCATAGTCGCAAACGTCTTTGGAAAGTAGTATGACGGTTACAAGAAACGAAGAGACACGACTGAACATCTGAACTATTTACTGGTCAGAAATATTACATGTGCTGTGGTTGCACTTTTTTAAGATGATATGAATGTAAGATTTCATATTGCAAAACACGAATAACACTCCGAGATTCTCCTACGGCAACAATGACGGCTCGTGCGCTGGTACTCTGATTCCTTCGAATGGTATCTTAACACATTTCGTTCCAGGCTGGGAGTTCAAATCCCTCGTGAACTGCTCACACTAAACCTATTATCACGTAATGATCCATATTCACACACAAATTTTGATGCAAATTAGTAAACATCCGGCGGATCGATGCATCTCTGTGTGGTGTAACATCTGCTCATTAGTAGAACTCTCCCGAACAATATTTGTCAAGATTGACGTACGGTTTGACCAAGTTGTCCAGATGGGACATCGTATCTCCCCCAAAAGACCGGCTATTTCATCTTCATGCTATATTTAATCTGGAATAAAATGTCTTTTGGCAAATAGCTGTGGAACCCCTCACACTGCCATGTTATGAAGTAATTTAAAGGGATCACGACGCCTTAGTGAGTACTTTTCGCGATATAATCTTTCTGCTGCTTGTGCATTTCCTTCTTCCAATCCGTAAATCATTTGCATGTTTGCCAGCTTGGTGTTTGTAAAACATTCAATTTTCCTCTGCGAGGGATAACAGCTCTAATGACTACTGTAATGCAGATCTGTTTCCTCCAATGCTTTTGCGAACAACGCCACCTAGCACCGAACGAAGACGTTTTCGACCATGGGTTGCTATGCAAATCTGAAATCTTGTGATGTCCCTCCCCTCCTTAAAATTTGTCCCAATAATCCTGGGACACCCTGTATATTTCGTCGTCAAAAAACAAAAAAAAAACATTATTAATAAAATTTTGTGTCTGGAACACGTATGCAACACTTTTTTAGCTGCAAATCCCACGCATCTTGTATACTGCAAAATTGCGCATGTTGCAGACTTGAAAAGTAAAGTTTGAATGCAATTAACTTAAACTACACAAAAAGCTATTTTATAATCTGTTGCTTTTCTGTTATTGATCATGACCTTGTAAATAATATTCGATGCTTCTTTCTTT
Source organism: Trichonephila clavipes (assembly GCA_019973935.1). NCBI lineage: Eukaryota > Metazoa > Arthropoda > Arachnida > Araneae > Nephilidae > Trichonephila > Trichonephila clavipes. Next base: position 25,918 of record BMAU01020441.1, read on the forward strand.
TTTTTCCAGATGTACCCCAAATAGGACCTTTTAACTTTCCTGGAAATATAGATGTTGGAATGCGGGCGTCTGTCCAATGCGCCGTGATGACCGGAGAACCTCCTTTTCAATTCTTTTGGTTTAAAGATGGGCACAAATTATCAGATCCTCACGGTATTTCAATAGGAAACTTTGGTGACTTCACTTCTAACTTGATTATTTCGAAAGTGGACGCAAATAGTAATGGAAACTACACCTGCAAAGTGTCCAACTCGGCAGGATTCGACGAGAGATCAGCTGTTTTGTCTGTAAAAGGTGTTTATCGAGCTATTATCATAATAGAACTATTAACTGTCTTTTGATGTAAGATACACATTCGATTTCATTAATTTTTCCCATAATATCATAGAGATCTTTGAAGGTGTAGAGTCAAAAGAAGAAATCAATTTTTTACTTTCATTTTTTGAAGTAGTTAGAAGTGATCAAATCTCAATATATATATATATTCCCTCCCGGCATTCGATAAATATTGGAAAAATCACTAAAATAAAATTATAGAGCGTATAACTCGAAAATAGTTTGTGTAAATATGATTTTGTATTATATATATATATATATATATATTATTCATTAGTTCGTATTCTAATTCCAGAGCAGTGGGAAACAAATATTGTATCAAATGCTTTTACCTGTTTATTTTACTATCCAGTCAAAAATGAATTTTATCCGTGAAGTAACATGTAATACATTCCGTAAAATTATTGAAAATCAACTCATTTCTACTTTGTAATGTTTTTGTTTAGTGTGTTAAAACAAAAATCATATTTGCCTAAAAAATGATTTCTAAATTATTATATATTATAAGTTTTTTATCGAAAAACTTGACAAGCGGGCGAATCAAAATGGAATTTATGGGGCGTCTAATTGTATTTGTTGAAAAATAAATTTCTGTTAAATTTGTTTAACAGTAATTAAGATTCAAATGTGTTTAATGACATGTTTTTTCTCACTATGTTGTTTTATTTTCTTAGTCTTTGTTGTAAATCCTCTCATAGAAGAATCGCTTTGTAATAAACAATTATAATGTGTTTTATATACAGTAAACACTACTACGTTTATGATCTCTATATATTTTAATTAAAATACAAGGTATTTCAAAACATTATGCTGAATTAATCATTCACTGAACAAATTTATTTTGTATTTCTTTAAATGTGAAAAGTAAATACAAATAATCAAATAAATATATTTATATTTGTATAGTTTTAAAAATAAGCCATTTTATTTAGAAAACTTCGATGATTTGAACTTATGCAAAAAATAATATTTTTTTTATTTATGAGAACAATAAAATACATTATTATTAATAAACTATATAAATTTTGTATATTGTTGATGTGATTTCTAGTAACTATCATATAATTACTTATTTCCATTATTTTATACTATGAAGTTTTTATAGGTACAACTTCTAATTTCAATTCCAGTCACAATGTGGCGCTACTCATCCGTTGTTTGCAATTGAATCTTGGTCTTGATGGAGACCAGCAAAATATTTCAGATCTCCATGCGGCCATTGTTGTGCTAAGTTTCGAACACGGTTTTCCCTTTTTAGAGCAGTGAACTACGTGTTTTTATTTTCGATATATTTCCTTGATATCTTCTAAGTGCTTCTGTTTTTCTAATCAAGGATTTTGAAAAATAGAATGACGAATTTCATCATATTGGTAGAAAGTGCATTGATCATTTGTATCATTAGCAATCAAGGAATTTTCGGTAAGTTCGAATTCATAGTTATTTGTTCAAATTGCTTTATCTCTGATAATATATTTATATTGTAAAATTGAAAAGATGTCGAAATTTTATTTTGCTTATAATATTTTTGAAAAACACCAACTGCGAATCTATTGCTTACAATTTTCAGATATAGTTTAAGTATACTTCTCATGTTCTAATTCTTTACATCGACCATATAGAGTTGCATCTAGATAATTTATATTTAGTTATTTTAGAATTTATCTTAAAAAGAATATTTTTGTTCCACTCAACGTTGTATCGATTGGCAATGTTTGAATTAAAATGAAATTCTTTTTTAATGCTATTGAATTTGTTTCTAAATATTAGATACAAATAATGTCATCGCTAAGAGTTTTCTATTTTAGAATTTCATAATAATACTTCCCTTTGTTATATTTTGATTAGTTAATATTTAGATTTAATAACACGTTAAAAATTATAATAATATGAATTTCTGAATCTATATATGCTTACCACAAATCATGACTCATACAAAACTTTTAAATTAAAAAGAACTGTGTCTTTTAGTTGGATGTTTTACGAAATTTAATTATATAGTGCATTGTAAAAAATTAAAGGTAATGAATCTCGTAATCAATCGATCGATCTACGGATTCAAATTTTGAAGTTAAATGTAAATTTTTTTTTATATTGGCAAAAAAAGTAACAACATAAACAAATTATTGGATCTATGCAAAATTAATCTTGTATAGCGTGGAAGTTTTAAAAAATGAACGGTATACAAACTGATGAATAGAATTAAAGTGTGATTTTTAGAATCCGCTTAAAATTAATTAAAAACTTTCTTCGAAAGAACGTAGAATTTGTTTTATTTTTCGACGAACAATTGTTCTTAACGGAAGAATTAGTTGAGGTACTGAATGTAAAAAGTTCAAATCGCTGACTTAGCGTAATGTACTTTCTTTTCGGATGAATCTCCATCGCTTTTGGCATAATATTAAGAAAAGTTAAAAGGAACTTATAATAAGAAATTGGCGAAAAACTGTATGTTATATTTTATGCAAATTTTTGTATATCTTAACTCAGAGTTAAGCAAATGATCACATTTTTTGTTATAGTTAATACTTTTTTTAAGTTAAATTGAATATAAAAGCTTTGAACTAAAACAATATAAGTTTGAAAGGCACAGTGTATATACAGTTTTTCTTTTACTTAACTCAAAATATCTTAAACATCAATTCAACGAACACATTGTCGATTTAAATATGATTTAGGATAAATTTAATAAAAGATATCAAACGTTTGTGTAAGAGATGCCCAATATGTTAAAGTAGTTTTTCGCATTAACATATCAGGCAGCTTTGGGTTGAAAAATCTCAAAAAAAGTTATTCTTTCTGAAAATGAACTATAAGTCTTATCTCTCTATATTTATGTCCATTACTGTTCTTAATTTTGTCCAAAGCTTTTTGATTCCATTCTTAACATGTTTTGGGAATCGTTGTTCTTTTCTTCAGGTTCCAAGGCTCCACGAATCAAACCTTTTCATTTTTCTGGAGAATTAAGTATAGGTCTTAGGACTGGTGTGATGTGCATTGTAATAGATGGTGATCCTCCTTTCGAATTCGAGTGGTTAAAGGACAGTTTGTCTCTTCAAGAGAAAAGCGGAGTTTCTATTAAATCAGTGGATGAGTTCACCTCCACCATGTCCATCAAGAATTTGAATGCTGACAGCAATGGTAACTACACCTGTCGTGTGTCCAATGCGGCCGGTTGGGACGAGAAAACCGACGTTCTCAACATGAAAGGTGATGTTTTTTGCTTAAAAAAAAATAAAATTTCTCTTTTGAAGAAAATGCTTGAAGAAAAATATTGGGAGAAATATATTTGGGGTGGGACAAACTGATAAAATGTTTGAATTTCATAAAATGTGATGTTTGTGAAATTGAGCGCGCGAGTTTGTTATAATCTGTATATATTAAGAGTATAATCTTTAATGATGCAACCTATTGATATTCAGATCGAGGCCCACGAAATTCATCGTGGCATGGGCCAGGTACGCCTGTCGTTGGCCTTGAGTACCATACAGGTGACAGTGCGATTTAGCTCGGCGAAATTCCCCGAAGGGACGATAGATGGCGACACGACCTCTATCTCCACCTCCACAATTTCTGCATGTAAACTGAAGGGGAGGGAAATATTCTCCAGTCCCTGCGCTCGTGATTAAGCCCACAAGATCTTTATAAACTATTGTATTAACTTAGCATTATTAAGCGACCCAAGAACTTTTTATTTTTGTGAATATTATTTTCTTATACAAATGAAAAAAGGATAATTCAGTGACTTTTTTATTTGTTGAAGTCACACAAATGTATGTTGTAAGTCTTCAAAAGTATCAGATTTTTAAGTATACAAATTATGATACATTAGAATTGATAGCATTTTCAGAAATTATTTCGTAAAACTGAAGGATTCTGTGTTTATATAGAGATATAATTTTCCTTTCGTCTATCACTTAGTGTTGTTAAGATATGAAAATAAAATACTCTGAAAAAATTTAAGGAAATTCAATGGGCTCTTATTACGTATTAAAAATGCGATGTTATTTCTGTATCGTACTCCATAAATGCTATTCCTTTGGCTTAAACAAGTAATATACTCTTTGTAATTCAGAAGCAATTGTGTTTTATAAAAAATATTTTCAATGCATTGTTTTAAGTGAAAAAAGACATAATGTTAATTATGTGATAAATTACTTTTACAAGTGAATAATTGATTTGATTATGCTTTCACAATTGTGTGACACTTCCAAAACATTATTACGGGGACAATTTATTTCATAGAGTTTACATTTTAATTTATTTGCTCATTTGGAATCTTTCATTAAAACTTTTTTTTTAATTTAATGAAATAAAATAAGGGATTGTATTTCTTTGTTGGGGTAACTTTTGAACTTTAAGTAACATAGAGACCCCTTTATTGTTTATTTTTCGTAACAATCATGTATGTTCACTCTAATATATTTACCGTTGCTTTTCTTTTAAAAGGCATGAAAAAACTTTTTAATTACAGTTTTTTTTTAACAAAATGGGAAAGCATATCAATCTTTCTGTGTAGTTTTTAAATTCATTTTCAAACACTATGTGGCGCTAGTTGACTGTAGTTTGATTCAATTCCTTGTCAGTTCTGTTGCCATGTTTTAGTATTAGACATCAACCCATAGAACACAGACGCAAGTACCTGCGTTTTGTTTACTTATTCAAAACACTTAACCATTGTCTAAATTGTACTGCTTTAATTTTATTATGTAGAATAGTGATATCGTGTAACGTCGTTTACCGTGTGAATCAAATTTTAAAAAGAACTTTACCATGGATCGTGTGCTGTGGATGCTAATTTTGAGCTTCTTCGTCGCATCAACTTCAGGTGAGTTTCTTTTTACAATTTCATTCGTTTTTTCTTTCTTTTTTTATAGTTTTTCTTGTTCTGTTTACAGAACTTCTTTTGTTTGCGATTGTAATTATATGCCATTGTAATTTGTTGTATTCAAGTACAACGAGACTTTAATATCATGGCGTCTCCAATTCGTTTCAAGTATCGAACCATATTGAGTTCAATGTCAACTGAGAAAATTACGAAAACCAATAACATCTAAAAAAGTAAAAAGTTTTAAATTTTCGTAAAAATAGTACTTATTGCATCTTTAACATTCCTTGTAAATTTCAAACAATTTTTACGTAATATTTTATTTGCGTCTTTTTGTAAAAAATTATGAGATTGAAATTTTTATCTACTTTCAAATTAAGATTATTAACAACTTTTTAGGAACAAAACTATTTACTACCTGATTATTTCAACTCTAATATAAATGTGTGTTATAATGTAATGGAAAAACAGCTTTATATATAGATAAAGGATAAAATAACTTTTTAAGTCACATGGATTTAAGTTACCTTTTTAAATTAAAACAAAATAATTTGCATTCTCGCTAAAATATATATATATTCAGGGTTTTTATAATTTGATTATTATTATTTTTTTTTTTTTTTTAATTTTATATATAAGTTTCCGCAAAATCTTTACACAATTCTTGTTTTAACAATATCTTCATTTGGATTTTTTTTTTAAAAAAAAAAATACCTTCCTATAAACATTTATTTCCATTATCCAATTAATTCTGAATTTAAATGATGCGTCGCACGATGTTTAAGAAAGGTATAAGAATATATAATCAGAATTTTCAATGAAAATGCATGCAATACTTACTTAATCTTTGAATTACGCAGCTGACTTTTTTCTGTGCACAGATATGTTTTCAAGCTCAAACAGAACATTTAGATTTTGTTCTCTTTAAAAATACATATTCCCCGTTTTATAATAAGAATTTTGATGCTTATTTTAAGATACTGTTGTGTTACAGTTGTCGTACCGCATTTTTAATTATCCTTCCATGTTTAAAAGACATACTAAAATGATTTATTTGCTAATTCATGAAATAATAGTTGTTCCTTGTAAACATGTAGATGTTTTTTTAAATATTACTAACACATTAATATATATTTGCATCGCCGGTTATGTAGGGAATGTATTATATGCATGCAGCTATTTATTTCTTGAAACATACTCATGCCGTACGAAGCTTTGATATGGTTTTCATTACAGGAGTGAATTCTCCCCAAATCAAACCTTTCAGCTTTTCGGGAGAATTGAGGGAGGGTCTCAGAACCAACGTGATGTGTTCTGTCATCGACGGCGATCCTCCCTTTGATTTTCAGTGGTTCAAGGACAATCGCCCTCTGTCGCAGGAGAAGGGACAGTATTCAGTCCAGCCTTTCGACGAATTCACGGCCATCTTGACCATCAAGAACTTGGATTCGTCCAGCAATGGTAACTATTCGTGCCGGGTCACCAATGCCGCTGGTTCGGATCAGAAGTCTGGTGTACTTAGCATGAAAGGTGGGCTGAAATATGGTGGTATTATCTTGATATCACTGTAAGATAAAATTATTTTTTAAAAAGTAGTGTATATATATATCTCTAGGATACTTTTCTTTAAATATCCACGTTTTCTTTATTTATTTTTGAAGATAAATAATACCATGGAACTTCCCCCCATGAAAGGGTTTAATAGATTTCTTTTTAAAAGAACAAGAGTAACCTCATTAAGTTTACACCTAGAATTCATACACTACAGTTTGGAAGCTACTGATTTATGCTGGTTAAAACTTAAAAGCATCTCATAATTCCCCCACACAAATATTTTCCAGAAATTCCCTCGGATTCGTAATGTTTAAAAAGCCGATCCCAAAAGGTGTTAGAGTGAATGCGTTACTTTATTGTAAAGTATAGAAGGGATTTCAAATATTTGAAAGTCTGGATACTTATAAATGATTACTACTGACTCGTTATGAAGCTAGTTGGACATAATGTATCTAAGAGTTATTTTTCTTCGTAATCTCATTTAGAATATGCTTCATTTTAAATATTAAGGTATCTGCTTGATTTTCCATTAAACGATTACTTTTTTCTGGCTTCAGTTGTGTAGAGTTGTAATACATAATTAATTTCTTATAAAAAAAACGTGTGTGTGTGTTTATGGTTCCTTATTTAATTTAATAATAATTGAAGTTTATTCTGTTGTTGTGTTGTTACTAATACTCCAGAGTCTGACGAAGTCAGACCAGATACTTAAATCGTTCATTCTCAAAAAGTCGAGCACAAGAAGGAAATATGAGTAGATATCTTTACTTGTGAGATCCATACACCGCATTATGTGCTCGGGAGAAGCCTGATGATCTTGACACATCGCATAGATGGTGAAGATCTTCTTGTTCTCTAAGATTGGGAAGCACTTGATGTGATCACTGGCAAGACGTGGGAGTGTAGTCTGGGAGTGTATTTGAGGACTTGGGCTAGACCGGGTCTATTATCCGCATATCAGGGATGAGAGGGAGGGACCCTCCACTGCACCCCAAATTTTGAGATTTTTTTCAAAGTGTATAATTCCATATAATAAGGGCAGATATGGAGGAAAATCACATCCCTCCTTCACTAGTTTGTACGCCATTTCATTGCCGTAAAGTTCGACGTGAGATGGGATCCACTGAAAATGGATATCATGGTGCAGCGATATATGCTTGAGTTTCTGTAGGAAGGAGACACTGTCTTTGTCGCCAACAAAAAAAAAAACCCTTTATAAAAGTGTTCAAGTGAACTACGGTTATCAAAGAAAATACAAAGATTATCATATTTCTTCTTAGATAGAATAGCTCAAGTCCCACGCATCAATGGCTATTAGTTCACTTCTGAAAACTGAACAGAAATTCGGATTGCGTTTTTTCGGAGACAATTTTTACTGTGTGGGGAGTATCAATACAGATACCTCTACAAGTTTATTCTTATGATCATAAAGTGTAATGCGTCCAAATTTTTCAAAATAAAGAATGTTTCACTACACAAGTCAAGATTATTTTTTAAAAAAAAAGAATATCTTTAAAACATACTAGGTTTACATCATCTGTTTAATTGCATTCTTGTGTGTTTGTCAAGATTCTTTTCCTGGATAAAATAAAAAATTCTGAACTTAGACGAAGAAATCAGAATTATGTATCTATTGCGAAATACTCATTGATTTATTTTACATAAAATGAAACAAGTAGCGTTTTTTTTTTTATTACGGTTTCCACTCTCGCCCTAAAGGAAGTAATTCATTAATATGATAAATTTTATAAATTTTTCTCGTTGGATGCATTTCCTTTCATCTGAGGACTGAGAAATTACTATACTACTTCGTTTTTTTACCGATATGAATCCGGTAAAGGTTTTAGATATTTTTATGGTTGCTTACACCTTTGAACAACAATATTTCAGCAAAATAAATTTGAAAATCTTTGTCTTGTAACACAGTTTTTAAGTTCGATTTTTGTCACGGTGTGGCGCTAGTATACCGTCAAGGTATTCTATTCATTTTCATTTTTAGAAGCTGCGTGATACAGAAAAATATCGGTTCCACTTGTGTAAAATAGACACACGCCGAACTTCAATAAGCTAGCTGTATGTGCGTTCTCAATTTGTTGATTGTAATTTACTCGACATTTGCTTCATGAACGGCATTAGAAATACCCGAAAATCATTGAGTGTCAATGAGCAGATCAGAAAAATGGAGATGAATTGGAGGACAGTTCTGCAACTCATCCTGATCCAGAGTTGGTGCGTTCTCTCTTCTGGTAAGTACACTTCCTCTCTCTTTTCCCAACTCATTCTGTACTTTTAATTACTCTGCATTTTATCACGAAGCGTTCTTTAACTTTGAATGAATTGAGGATAGCCTTCTTTCGTCGAAAGCTAGTTTCAATAAGTATAATCGTAGCTTGTTAGCTCAGTGTAGAAACATTTGTATGTATGACTGAAGTTCGTTAGTGATCGAAGCTTTCAGAAAGAACTCTGTGCTATAAATTTTGAAAAATTATGCTTGAAATATTAATTAGAATAGTTTTAATTGCCCGTGATAACTATTACAAAATAAGATGTCGTACATAATATTTTTAGATGTATTTCCCATATTTACTCTAAAATCAATAATTTATGTGTAATTTTAATAAACGTTAAAAGAAGGCAGAAGCAACATAAGGATAATTTACAAAGAATTCAATAACTATATGTTTATTATTTGAACTATTGTTTTTCCATTAGGAATGCCGAGAAAGAAACCGAAATATTCTTTTGCATTAGATATCAATAAAATATAATTTTTTCATAAAATTTTTTAATTCCATTGCATCAAAAAGTTTGACATGCACGGTAATTGAGACATATTTTCGATTAATATAAATTCGTTATTTTATTTTCAACACTTTATTTTAATGTTCATAACTTTCTGTAGAAAATATATTCATTGGTAATATTGATCATATTCGTATAAATATATTTTTAATAATATAAATTTTAAAATAATGGTTTTCGATTTTAAAAAAATTTTCAGAATAATTTCCCGCCACAACAAAAGTACTGTCTTAAATGCGAGGGAATTGAAATATTATTTAATATCCTGTGCTGCTTTTACTTGCAAATTGTGTGTTTGTATTTCTACTTTTAGAGCAGAGATACTCAACCTTTTTTGGGAAGAGATGGCCACATTGCTCTGAATAATTAATTTATTTATTAAAATTTGGGGTGGGAAGTTCTCTGTTAAAAATCAAATATATCAATTTTGCTTTTTGCTGTCGATGTCGTATGGGGTGAATTGGTATATATATATATATATATATATATATATATTAATAGGCAACACTCAAAGTAGTAACTATTTTATAAAGTGGGAAAAAATTTTTCCTTCATATCGTGCAAGCGAAAAATATTCGAAGAAAACAAATTGTTTGCAAGAGACGATTGGGAAGCTGACAATTTTGTAGTGAAAAATAAGCATGGTTCAGTTAATTGTTTGACTTATCATGAAAGTATAATTTAAAAAATACCAATAAACAGGAATCGTTCAATGACATTTTTACTCGATCTCTTTTTAGTTCTTGAAGATGATAAAAGGCTTTCTTACGTGTGAATAATCGTTTTTTACAACAGGACAAAAAAAAAGTGTTTTGTCAGTGGTAAGATACAGCGATAACAAAAGACACCCTATGAAATTTGTTATATCATTCGTAATCATATGATACACGTTTACTGATGCAGAAATTGTGAAAGAGTGATTCTTAAATGCTCCAATTTAGAAAAATTCAGAAGTGACAAAAAAAAAAATAATAATAATTACAAAAGCAATATATATATAAATATGAAGAGTGTTTTATTATTTTGATGAATTTCCACATTTTAAATTTTCTATGTTGCCTTGGTCTTAAAGCCTTTCTTCCACCCCAATAAAACAGTAAAAAAATCCTATTTGCGACGCGCGTGAAATAGCCATCATAAGTCTGCGACCCGGCAAAAGAAGTTTGAGTATCCCTATTATAGAGGTTGTCCAAACAGAGATATTGCAAAATGAGAGTCTACCTAATTTTCTGTGAGAACATGTATTGATGTAATTATAATTTTTTAGTATTCAAATTTGAATCAAAGTCATTGGAGTCAGTTTAATTAATGTTGTATAATTCATTGAATGCAATCATCATTATTATGTTGTCAATTGCTGATTTATTTGAAGTGTTTGTGTTTCATTAGGTTCTAGGCCTCCTACAATCAAACCTTTCCATTTCTCTGACGTGGTGAGTGAAGGTAGTAGGACAGCTGTCATTTGTGTGGTTACCAATGGTGATGTGCCATTCGAATTCAAGTGGTTTAAAGACGGAAAATCTCTCCAATCAGAAGAAGGACACTTCGCGATTCAGTTGTTTGACGAGTTCACGTCCATCTTGACCATCAAAAAACTCGACTCGGACAGTAATGGCAATTATACCTGTCGAGTGACCAATCCGGCAGGATCTGATGAGAAATCGGACGTCTTGGTTATGAGAGGTAAAATTATCGAAAAGAAAACTTATAAGACATTTAAATGTTTCTTAGTGTAGTCGTTGAATGAGTACATGTGTAAATAAAAAAGAAATCACTTGGCGTTCGTTTTCAAAGCATGGGAAATTTACTGTCAATAGTTTTTGAAATACCGTAGGAGACAGTGGCGTAATGTACACCCCCGCATTGCGGTGGGGCCCCAAACCTATGCTACCTTTTGGTTTTGCTGTCCTTTGCAAGATGCGGCTTGGGGCCCAAAATCTTTATAGTGGGGACCCTAATATTCTCCGTTACGCTATTGGTAGGCGAACTTTATTGTCGAAGAGTTTAGGAAAACACCTCTTATTGACTGCAACAAACTTCTCCCATCAGTCGTAAAGAATTTAAGGAATTTTTTTAATTCTTTGACAAACGTTTATCGTAGATGTATTTGAATGTCTTTTTCATTATTGTCTTTTAACTTGTGTTATGAATTCTGCTAATTGAGTGGTTCCTAACATGAATTGTTCCATGATCTGTCGATAAATATTTAGAATCTTTTGTTGGTGCTTGATTTAACAAACTGATAAATCAAAAGGGAAGATCGTAATCAAAGTCTAAAAGACAAAACTTATTACCTTTTTCCAACTCGATTTAACAGAAACTGACGTGTGTGTGTTTTGTCTTGTATTTTATATTCTCACTTAAGACTCAGTTGAAAATTTTCCCAACAAAAAATAATTATTTAATGTAAATTGTTGTTTAAAACGAGCGTTCCTTACGAAGTTAATTAAAATGAAATATTGTAAGAAGTTTATTTCTTTTATTTGTATTATAGAAATGCGTTGTTTACACATAATTTAGTGCGTATTTTTATCTTAAAAAATTATTATGGGAATTAAAATGCATTATTGTTTTTGTAAGAACGTTGAAAAGTTCTTTCAATATTCTTTTATGCACAAAACGCTCCTTATGTGTCATCCGAAACTTTTTTGCATTCGCAATTTGTTACCGAAAAATTAAGTAACCTGTGTTATCTGTCAATGTTTTTCTTTTCTGTTTGTTAATTTTCTGTAATGTGTTATTCATCTAGATTCCAGTTGCTTAAAAAAACTTTGTTTTTTAAAAGTGTAGTCACGTGTGTTTTTAATGTAATAAGCTAATTTTTTGCTGGAATGTATGTGGTTTTTTGCAAAGTGTTCAATCCAGAAGAATCTAATATAGAATCCGCTATACTGTCGGGTATATAAAAAGGTCATTTTTTTTCTCTATTGTCTTTTAATATATCTATGGGCACTTTAGGGATAATAATAATTGTGGATTAATATTTCGTTGGTAAATTGTAAGTTAAACACGCGTGTAAACTGTGAATTACATTCAGAAATTGCACGTCTCAAAAACTTTTGATAAAATGAGACCTGCGTAGGATTTATTTTTTGCTTTTTACTATCACAAAACCTTGTATTTTCACTTCTTTTTTTTGTTTCGAATTAAGGTAGAAAAATTTTAGTAGTGTAGTTGCGTATCTTACTCATAAATTGGATGATTCTGCTATGAAAATTCTTTTATTCTACTCCAAGTTCATGATAAGAAGAAGCATTCTTCATTAATAGCGTGTAAAATGTGGATTGGTCATCAAGTTATTCTTTTTCGAAAATAAAAGAGATTTGTGAAACTATGAACAAGCGTAATAAATAACTTTGATCGTTTCTTTTGAAATTATTAATATGAGCAGTAAAGTTTTTAATTTATATGCATCCATAAGTATAATATAGTATAGTAAAACAATTATTCCAAATAATAAAACTCTCACAAAATGACATTTTTACTCCTAAATGGAATTATTCGAATGAAAGTTTATTAGAAAGTCATTAAAAACTGCTTTAAAAAATAGTTAAAATTGTTTAATTCGTCAGCATTGATTAAAATTGTCATTGATTTTGAATGCTCAAATGAATCATTTACGTATTCGTTTTCTAATGATGTTTAAAAATGTAATATTTGGGGCTGAAGTGACAGCAATGTGATGAGGAATTTCCTTTCACTGTGTGCATTTGATTCTCTACTCAAATATTATGATGCTTGCATTTTACATTTTCAAATGGAATTAAATAAATAGGTTTTTAATAAAACTCGCTCATTTTCTTACAATTTGCAATTTGAATAATTAATTTCAAAACAAACTTTGACTCGTGTTTTTTTACACCAACGCAAACATTAAATTGCTTTTAGTTTTAGTTAGTGCTTTCATAAAGCACTGTTAACTTATGTTTACCATATCGATCTTGTGTTTTCGGCTTATGTAAAACAAAAACTATACTTGTATGCCGAATTCCATCATTTCAGTTTGCTACAATTTTAGTTCCTATTTCGTGTTTTATTTTTTATGCTGTACTTATTGAATTCGATTAGTTAAATATCAAATTAACCTGTATTAATAATTTGAAATGCGATGCCTTCAAGCACAAAACTTCTAATATTTCAGATAAATGCAATCACCTTTGCTCTGTTAATTACATTGCTTTGTTAGTCTTTCAATAGATTCTTAGAGAACATCATTTTAACAAAATATTACATCGTATTTTACCACAAATATCACACAAAATCAAATTTTAGCTGGAGTTTCTAATTTCGATTTCGGTCACAATGTGGCGCTACTCTTCCACTGTTTGCAATAGAAGCCGAGTTTTAGTTTTGACGAGCTTGTACTGTAAAATCTCCATACGCCATTGCTGTATCACATTCGAACTTCTCCTTTCCTGCTTCACATCTTTACAAACCCTTTTTAAATATAAGCCTGTGTCTCCCGAATATATTTCAAGATATTCAAGTACACCTAAATAAAGAATCGTATTGAAGGAATTTCGAATGGCGTAAAAGAAAGAAAATTTTATCATCATGTTGGTAGAACTCGTAATCATCATTTTAGTCATCAAGAGTCAAGAAATTTTAGGTAAGTGTAATGATATTAGCTATTTTATCTATGATAACGTTTGATTCAATTTTTTTAAATACTAATTTTTACCCTATGTGTATTTTTAATCGTATTTTCAAAGGATTGCTATATACACACATTTCTATGAATTAATAATGAATCACCATAAATCATCCTAGAAACGATAAGAATTTCTCTTAATTCTGCTAAGGATATTTTCTGTAAGTTTAACTTGTATGTATTTAACGTGTTTATTTTTTCAAAAATGCACTTTTATTAGTTGCTATATCATAAAAATAAAAAATCAAATAGTACAATACAGAAAAATCATGGCAATATTTTGTAAAATTTTAGGTATTAGTATATGACAAACATAAGTTACTACACGTACAACAGTAAGATGGCATCTACCACAGTAACTACCAGTTATTATCTTTTGTTTAATCTGCAATATTTCATTTACGCTAAATATATAAGAATATATATTTCACGTAATCATTTGTTTTGGAAGCACTTTAACTTTACTTAGAGGTATTTCCACGTTATTTCTCATTTTAGCATTGCTGTATAGAAAATGGAAATGTTTGATTCAAGAATCCTTTCATTAAAAAAAAAATTCTTTTGATTTTCTTGAGTGCATTAAGAAGATACAGATGAAAAATGACAAATACTAAATGAGCATAATTTATAATTTATAGTAATTTTTGTGGTTATTAAATGTATATTAAAATGTTAAAAAAATCATTAAAAAAGTTTTTTTAATCAATCTGCATTACAACTATGAAGTATGTAGATATTTAAATTTAACATAAACATCTGTATTTCTTATTATTTTTAATAAAAGGCTTTTATAAATATTATTTTTTTTTAATTTTTAAAAATACATCCTGACAAATTCACTACACGAGATTTCAAGAGCATAAATGAAAAATAAAAAAGATAAACTTTTGAAAGACAGTATCAACCCCACCCTAGGACGTAATGAAAAAATAGATCCATATTTATCATTAATTTTGTTTTATGCAAGGATTTTATTCGTGAACTTTTCTCAACACTAGAATTTTATATTAATTTACTGCAAAGTAAATGGCCGATTTAAATGCATTTGTAGAATTTTATTTAAACTGACCTCCAAAATACTTCGACTAACTTTAGAAATGGAATGCTCCTTTGTACAAATTTGGTATTTCAATTTATTCTCAATATTTGAATCCATATTTTAACGTATAATTATGTTCTTCACTTATAATTCCCATAAACCTTTTTGAACAACTCTTGCATGCATTTTATATTTTGTAACTTTTATCTATTCTCAATTATAAATTTCTTTTTGAGTATATTTTTGAACATTTTTTTAATTATATCATTCGTTATCGACATATCAAGCATTTTGTCGCATTTTTCTATTTAATATAGGTTTCAAGGCTCCTCAAATCAAACCCTTTCACTTTTCCGGTGATTTAAGAATAGGTTTGAGAACAGGAGTCCCTTGCATTGTCGAGGAGGGCGACCCTCCTTTTGACTTCAAATGGTTGAAGGACGGCGTGATTCTCCAAGAGACAAGCGGATTAACCATCAAACTGGTGGATGAATTCACTTCCATGTTGTCAATCAAGAGCTTGGGCGCTGAAAGCAACGGAAACTACACTTGTAAAGTGTCCAATTCAGCGGGGTGGGATGAAAAATCGGACAATCTCAATATGAAAGGTGAGCCAGGTACTAAGAGTAAAGTTAAATTTTGAAGGGGAGAAAAGAAACTTTGGATGTGAATGAATAAAATGTTTTGGAAACATTTGAAATGCCGAAATAAGGAATTGTATGTAAGAATGAGGGCACGTGATATGAGCTAGGTCATTTTATAACCTTCCTTGATCTTTTTAAAAAAATTTTTATTAAAATATAGATATTTTGATTACTTTACTTGAGAACTATGAATCGATGTCGTAACAAATTATTGTTTTGCTATGATGTCAGTTGAAAAATTATTTTTCAAATTGCATTGATTTACATAACTTTCGATCAGGCTGTCAAATATTTCAGTTTCGTCAAAGAATAAATTACTACGAATTGTTATTTACGATTCTATTCTCTGTGATTTCCCATAGATTTGAAACCACCATCTACTTTCTTTAAGTTACTTCTGAAAAGTTCGTATCACCAAGAAAGTAGATTCGAACTGGCATTGGAAATCACACATTCCAGGTTATCCTTTGGTATATTCAGTTTATAGTTTCAGTTTTTTTCACAATTTATCTGAATTTGTTAAGTTATAAGTTACGTTGGGATGAGTGATAAAAAAATTTTCTTAAAATTTTTGCATATATAGATGTTTCTGTCCTGAAAGTGCTGTTTTCTTTTGATAAAAAGGGAATTAATTTGAATTTTCACGGTTATAGAGACAAGATGAAATTTGCTGAAAGGTAAATGAAATTCTCCCAGATCTCCTGGAGTCTATACAATAATTATAAAATTCTTTCAAATCTTATGTGAGGAGGCGCAGTATGAGAAACCTTTTGTATTCCCTTCTACTCTCTCATTCCGCAGATGTATATACGTGATTTACGCCCCCATGTTCTATGTTGATTTGTGGTCCTCATGCTGCCTACTATCTCTCCTCTGAATTTGTCAGTCAAATTCGGCAACACCCTGTATTATAAAAACATAAATCCTCGAGGTTATGTTGAATTCATTTGAAGGTTTTCTTGTAGATGTGGGGAAGGGGATTCACACAAATACACGTGTGTGTTATTACGTGGATTTAGTGTGTGCATACATGTTAATACATGTTTGTCAGTGGCGTAACGGAGAACATTTGGGCCCTTGCAAAATCGGTTTTGGGCCCCCACGTTGAATTTGCAAAGGCACTTGCGTCAGTAACGCTTTGGGCCCCCTTAGAACCCTGGGCCCCCGTGACGCCGGGGTTGCGGGGTGTACGTTACGCCACTGATGTTTGTGATATTAACATGTATTCTTTCTTCTTTCAAATACATTTCCTTTATATCAATTTGTGTGTGTTAAATGTGTTTTTCTTACAAAATTTTGGAAGATATCTTGCTATATTATATCATCAAAAGCGTTACAATTTTCGTGAACTACTAGAAAAATTCCTGAAATTCTCTTACCTCTTTTCATTTTTCCGATTTACGGTGATTTTTCGACTGATTTGCGTATATTATTATTAATAAGAATCTGACTCTAAATTTCACTAAGCATTGTAATTTTTAGCTATACTTTTATTTTTATTTTCAGAGTTGTTTTAGCGACATTAACCAAAACAAATTCACCTGATACCATTTCCCACCACACAGTACTGAGTAATATTCCCCGACGTTTTCGTCATGGAAATAAGTTTTTCACGTTTATTTCATTCTTGAATATACTTTGTCTCGAATATGAATTTAAATATCGCTATTGCCTTCGTTAATTATGTTTTTATCTTGTTTTCTACAATATTTAAATCTTTATTTTGATAATTTTACGCTTCAAAAGGCTGGAAAACTTTTAACTTTATTTTTTGTCACTGTGTGGCGCTAGCATACTGATATTCTAGTATTACAGATTGGCTTTGGTTAGTTTTGGATATGCTCTATAAACAATGTCAGGAGTCCAGCTACTCAGAAAATAGGTATTTCTGTTCAAGTTTTTACTCTGCACTTTTCTATAAGATCAAAGTAAAGATTGGGATAATTAATTTGATTAAATGTATGAGTGTGGATGAGAAGCTGAATTTCAAATACAGTACAATTTCCCATTAAATATTGAGGAGAAAAGACTGCGCAAGAAAAATGGATGCGTTGATTTTCCTGCGAGTCTTCACTGTGTGCTGCTGCTTCGTAGTTTCCCAAGGTGAGTTCCTTTTCAGTTTTTCTTCTGTACTAAATATCTTTAAATAGTTTATTAAAGTAAGGCATAATTTCAATGCATTAAATGGAATATATTCTTATGAAATATAAAAACATTGTTTCATTGCGTATGTCATCATTAGAATCTACCTCCATGAGACAGAATGATTGGTATCCTGTTCTCGTCGCATATTTGTGTGCTGATTGGATAGAAGAGCAATTCAAACTCATTTGTTTCTTTTTAATGATTCGTTTATTTTAGTATAGTGGGAGGACATAATTAAGTAGCAAAAAATAATAATTGAATCTTGTGACCTTTGTTTTGGTTGTTAAATATCTAATATCATCAATAGTTGCCTTAAAATAGGCGACTGATTATTTATTTGCAATGACATTCACACACACACACACATTGGTATTCATTAGTAATGTTTATCATGCAATATGCAATACAACTTATGAATATTTAGTATAAAAAATCAGTAATTTATTATGGCCCTTTTACTGTGCGACAAAATATTGAAACAGGGTTTTAAAAAACTTTTAAAAATATTGTGTTATAAGTAGTTAATGAAGATGAATAATTATTAGAATTTAAGCAGGTATTAAAATTCCACCGCAAATTCATTTTTTAAAATTTTGTTTACATAATTATAGATGTCGATTTTGTTGGAGCATTTTAACGGACTTTAAAAAAAATCATAATTTTGTGAAGAAACTGTGTTAAAACTCATAATATACAGTATGAGAGAAACGATATGTAGTTGCTAAGAGGAACAAAATATATTTCCTAATGATTTTCAAATTTAGTAATACAATCCAATAAAACAGGAAATATTTTTATAGACTTATTTACTTTTTGATATTTACTCTATTTGAAATAAACTTATTGTGGAATTTTACTGAAGAATTTTAAGCATGCAAGTGCAATTTATACAAATGTCTCGAAACCTTAAGGCTTGTTTAATTTCTTTCTTAATTATGGGTATATTCATTGTATTTAACGAATTTTCATAAATGGGTTATTGAACAATGATTTAATTGAATGGCTTTTGTGAAACTAGTCGGTTCATTAAAATTGTCATCTTTGATTATTCAAGTCTCAATGCTTTATTAATCTTTAGCTTCGAGGATACCTTCCAATATATTGTGTAGTTAAATTACATAAGAAAATATTCAAAAAGAAAAAAAAAGGGGGGATCTAAATAGGGAGAGCGAAGGAAACTAATATTCTTAATATTATAATGCATACATGCATTGAATGTAAAATAAATATAATAATATAAGTTCTGAGTAAATTATTTTCCTTTAAATCGCTGGATTTATAAGAGAGCTGTTATTATTATTCTGAATTGGAACATTGAACTATGGTGTTCACACTTGTATATGCAATGAGGCTTCTGTACTTTATCGCATGGACTAATATTTATATATATATATATAAAATCTGCTTAGTTGTGTGTGTGTCCCTTAAAAATAAGGATTTGATTTTCCATGATACACTTATGTTTTAGATCAGAAGTAGCCAGCCGGGGGCCACATGTGGCCCACCTTGAATAATTTTGCAGCCCGCGAGATTCTTTACAACTTTACAAAATTCGACTATTTTGTACAATATTTTTTATTTAAAGAGTTTTTTTTGTGAAAAATAAATCCCATAACTGTTATTATTTTATCACATTGCCTCTGTTACTGCGAATCTTTTTTTTTTTTTTTCTCAATTTAAATTAATCAAACATAAATTGTGCTCAAACTTAATGCACGAAAATCTGCAACATCATTTACGATACGCAAATACACATGCATTCAGATCAACTTGCAAAAACTGAATGAAAGAGTTGAGAAACAGATATCTTACTAATTAAATAAATTAAACATTATTTGATCGTTGCATTTTTATTATTATATTATCTATGTTTGTATACATGAAAAACAATAATAATATATCATTCTGTTTTTAAATTTTCACTCCAAAAAATGTTTGTAATGGATCCAAATCTAATATAAAGATATTTTATTTTTTTATATGCGGCCCGCAGGATTGTAAAGTTCTTCCGAAGTGGCCCGCGAGGTCATTTGGGTTGGACACCCCTGTTTTAGATTTAACAAAAAAGAATGAGCATATTTTTTATTGTTTCTACTGTTTATTACTGTATGTACTTAGAAAAAAATGATTAATATTATTTCTTTATTATCTAAACATTCCACTTGTATTTTTCTAACATGCTTTATTGACATGCGTAGGTTTGAAGCCCCCAAGATTAAACCTTTCCACTTCTCTGGAGAACTGAGTGTGGGTTTGAGAACAGTGGTCATGTGCGCTGTGATCGACGGTAGTCCACCTTTCGACTTCCAGTGGTTGAAAGACAGTCGACCTCTTACATCCAATGGAGGTCGCTTTTTGGTCGAATCCTTCAATGAATTCACTTCCATTTTGACTATTTCTAATTTGGACTCAGAGAGCAACGGCAACTACACTTGCCGAGTGTCCAACTCGGCAGGTTCAGACGAAAAGTCTGATTCTTTAAACATGAGAGGTAAGGGATTGAAAAGAGTAAATAAACTAGGTAAAACTATGGTGTTTTGTTTTGTCCATTCTTTAATCAACATCTATGATTTTTTTTTTTTTTTTTCCTTTCTGACTAGTGTTTTGATTTAGATTCTGTTACGTAACAATGTAAATTAACCCTCGAAAGTTCTACAATTACCCCATATGGTAGGAAGTCAATGTGTTAATATGCTATTCTTTAAAGAGATCTTGGCGTGAAAGTATGCCGTAATATCAAATTATCGATTAGAAATTTCTGATGGTATAATTTAAAATCACAAACTGTTTTATTTCTGGTTAATCAAATGTATTTTGGTCACTCGAATCGTTTTGCTTTTTCCTTTTATCTGAGGACCGTATTATCATTATTAGTAATGGAAGTGACATAACTTCTGTCAAATGTCATTCTTACGTTCGAAATTCTTAAGTCGTTGTCACCTACTTTACCTTATTATCATCTACCATTTTTTCGTTATAATAATCTGATTGAGATTTATGTTGCATGCTTTCGTGATAACTTATGGTATTCAAAGATTGAAACTTCCGTTTCAAGTAGGTTTTATTCAAGGAACTGTACTAAACTGCTAAACTGTAAAATTATTTTATTTCTTAATTAAAAAGTTCTGTATAGCTGTTGACATAACTAAGATCTATCATCGTTGTGGGATAAACAAAATTACCTGATTGTTACTGGATAAATCTCTGTTGTTATAATTATTAGATAAAGTACACGCACACACATAAAAATGAAATACGCTGTGTTTTTTTACAGTTCGTATACTTTAAAAATATTTTTTACAATGCAAAATTTCGTTTTATGTATGTTACATTTGTTTCACTGAATCGATGACATTCATACATAAAAAATTGGTGTTTTTTTTAAATATAGATCGTTAAAAAAGGGTATATTATTTTCGTATTTTTTCAATGAAAATAAACATTAAAATATGTTTTGTTATGAATTAAAATTTCAGATTTCTAATTTTTTTTCGATAAAGAGGACATACGCAATTCTAAACATTTGCACATTTTATTTACAAAATTATATTTTCTAATTTGTATTGAAAATGTTGATGAAAATTTAGTAATTTGTGTTTCTAAAATATGTATGAGTGAAATTCGGTTTATTCTTAATATACTTACAAGACTACTTACTCTACGTTATACTTTAATGTGGTGCTTTGAATTGATATGAAAGAACAGAACCCAATCGCTTGTGAAAAACAGTATTAGTAGTTTTAAATAAAAATATGGTGCGAGACTTTTCGATTTGATTTCGATTCATTAACATTATAAACAAGACATCATATCTTCTAACAATGGTTTATTTCCAAATTTTTATTTGTTTTTACATCAAGAAATTTTCGATCAGGATTCCTGATATTTTTGAAACCTTTCCATGTTAGTGTACCAGCTATTTAAGTTTGAAAAATATTGTCTTGTAACATTAAGTTCGATTTCTGTCACGGTGTGGCGCTAGTATACCGTTAAGGTATTCTATACATTTCCAGCTCTGCCTTTTAGAAGCTGCGTGGTACAGAAAAATATCGTTTCCCACTAGTGTAGAATGGACGCCGAACTTCGATAAGCTCTATGTGCCTTCTCAATTATTTGGTTGTAATTTACTGGGTGTCTGTTTCATAAATAGCATTAGAAAAAGCATTGAGTGTTAATTAGCTGATCAGAAAGATGGAGATGAAACGATGGACAATTGTGCAGCTCATCCTGATCCAGAGTTGGAGCGTTCTATCTTCTGGTAAGTACTTCCTCTCTGTCTTCCAACGCATACTGTACACTAATTACTCTGCATTTTTATCGTGACGTGTTCGCTAATTTTGAATGAATTTAAGTTAACCTTCTTTTATCTAAAGCCAGACCTAGTTTAATATAAAAATATATGTTTGACGTACGAATGAAAAGATCAGTATCATAGTATCATTAGAACTTTCAAAGAGAATTTTGTACTTTATAAATAATGCTTAAAGATGTTAATAAAGATAGTTTTAATCGTTGGGGATAAGGGTTGCAAGCTATTTTATGCTTAATTTTATATTAATTTTATATATAATTGTATATTACCGTGTTTATTTTTTAAATCAATGTTATGCTTATTTTTAAATGCAATATCAATGCGAAAAACTGTAGAATTTGTTAAAAACTATGCGTACTTTTATTATTAAACAGTTAGTTATTTTTTCGTGAATGAATACCGAACATACAATTGAATTTGTCTTCCTTTATGAACACTGTGCTTTTATATTCCTCTTTTTTTATACTTTAATAGCAGTAAAAATTTCTTTGGTAAAAAGGCACCAAAGAATTGCAATTGAAAGATTGTTTCTTAATAAGTGTGATAAATTTGTAATTTCAAACCTCATCAGCTTTTGAGTTACATCCTATTTATAAAAGATATCTGCAGTAGTAGTATTGAAACGACATCAATATAATAATAAAAACTTTTTTTTATTTTTGTGTGTGCGCGCGCGTATGTGAGAGATAGAGAGAGATAATCTTTTTTGTTTACAAATCCATCCATACTTGTGAACTGAAACACTACGCCAATGGACTTGGTTAATATAGCGTATTATATTTATCTTCCTAAAGATTCGATAAAAATTTTAAAAAATAGATGTGTGAACAAAATAACGAGTGAGAAAATGTAATTATAAAGCAGTAATTTTCAGCATTCAAATTTAACTAAAAAACTAAAATTCTCTGAATGTATTGATGTTATAAAGGAACGGGGATGCATATTTCCCTGATGATAGTCATCACTATTATGTAGTTATTTGCTGATTTTGTTTGAAATATTTCTGCGTTTGCTTTTTTAGATTCCAGACCTCCTGCAATCAAACCTTTCCATTTCTCTGGAGTAGTGAGTGAGGGTCGCCGGACCGCTGTCATGTGCGTTGTTACAGATGGTGACGTTCCTTTCGAATTCAAGTGGTTTAAAGACGGAAAATCTCTCCAATCAGAAGAAGGACACTTTTCAATTCAGATGTTAGACGAGTTCACGTCCATCTTGACCATAAAAAAACTCGACTCGCACAGTAATGGCAATTATACCTGCCGAGTGACCAATTCGGCAGGATCGGATGAGAAATCGGATGTTTTAGTTTTGCGAGGTAAAATTATCGAAATGAAAAAAATAAGATGCTAAAAATTATTTTATATTAGTTCTAGTGTACTGTGTAATTGTTGAATGAAAGAACGTCCAATTAAAAAAATATCATTGGGCATTTGTTTATACAACATCGAAGTTTTTTGTTATGAAAACGTTATTGCTTACATTT
The DNA here is from genome assembly GCA_019973935.1 of Trichonephila clavipes. NCBI lineage: Eukaryota > Metazoa > Arthropoda > Arachnida > Araneae > Nephilidae > Trichonephila > Trichonephila clavipes. The sequence continues at coordinate 49,709 of BMAU01020441.1, forward strand.
GCTATTATTTTCAACTGCAAGGAAAGTATTAAGTTAATTTATAACACTTGTAACAAAAAAAGGACCGTTGAAGTCCTTATATATCATCCTTATTGTTGCAATTTGGCTCATATGAGAAATTCAAAAGACTGTATTTAAAGCATTCGTTCTCTACCTTTAATCATGATCAAACTATTTTCGGTTTTAATTAACGGTTTAGAAACATAAGTTGTATGCATTAAATTTCTGAAACTGAATGAAGTGGGAAAAGTTATGAAACCCTCGATGAAAAATTTTTGTAGTTAGATTTTACAGAATTTGATGTGTATGTGTGTTTCTCTCTTTTACATTTAACTATGCGTTTTAAATAGAAAATTGATCTGATGTTTTATATACTCTCCGTCTTATTTTCTTAAAAACATTTCTTTTGAAAAAATTATTGACATTTAAGCATTCGTAAAAACAATTAAAATTTTTGTTTTAAGAAGGATGCTTTATTTTAGTGTTAAAAGTAACGTAACGATCTTAGAATGAAATTTCTTTTTTGTTCTTTAATATTTCCCTACAATTGTTTGTGATGCAGAGTCATTTTCTCTGTGTATTTTCTTAAATTCTAAGAAACTGTTTTTTGGAAAGTTAAATATCATTGGAGTTGTGTACTATGATGTCTTTTTGTATGTGCTTTTGTTTACGGAGAAAAATTTATAATTTCCTTTTTCGGAAATTTCGGTTTTCTAAATATTTTTCTCTTTAAAATAAAGTTAGTCGGACATTTCATAATGCTGATATTTGTGGATTAATAAGTGTCTTCAAATATTTAAAATAATTACACTGGTTTCTCTAAAATTCATTTGACTCTAAAACTAACCGCTGCTCTTTATGTGTAAACGTTAAAGGATGGTCATCGTTACAAATTGTTTTTAATTTCGTCTGATGTCACGGTGTGGCGCTACTATACCATAGTAAATCTGTAAGCCTCTGGAAAATGTAACCTCTACATTTTTCATGAATAATCTTCAATTATTTAGAGACTTTCGACGCTGCAGAAAGACGCGAGTAAGTAAAATTTTGTTTAGTTTTTATAAGCATTCTTATTAATTATCTATGCAAACAAACAGAATATGTCTTTTTCATTACTTAGATTTATATTCATTCCACGTGATGCTGAGATATATCTACCTTTAGAAATTATGGCTGGAATTTTCTTGTTCCTCATCCTGTTTGTGCTCATCAGTTCTTTAACCGAAGGTGAGTTCTACTGTACTATTTTTCAGATGATATTCACTTTAAATTATTCTAAAGATACCTCTATTTATTTCTATAAATCTAAATATGCATTTTAAAAAAAAAATAGTGATAAAATGATTATATTCAATATTTTTCATTCGCTCGTAATTTTTTATCCATATTTCTTTCTTGAATGTCATACTTTTAGGTGAGCTAAATTTCAGTGACATTTTAACTACTATCTACGCTTCTTTAAAAACATAATTAAATTATAAAAATAATTATGCTTCGTAAAATTATATTAGTATTTTTATTAAATTTATAAAGCATTCCATAAAAATATCTCGACGCTAAATTGCTTCAAAAAGCTGGATATGTCTTCATTGAAGTTTAATGATATTTACTGTGTGTGTGTGTGTTTCCAAAAAGGAAACTCGCCAAAGAAGTAAACAAAGTCAACAATAAGCCACAGTGGTATTTTAAATTAATTTTCTCATTTTCCCGCTCTTAAAAAAAATTCCATCGTATTTAATGGTACACATTACGCAATTATAAATAGTTACTTAAAAGCATAGAAGTAGCGTTAGATTAAATTTAGATAATTTTTCATTCAGTTTACGAGATAATATAAAGATACTATACAATACATGTGTACTTCAAGTTGCAGTCTGCAAGTATATAACCGAAACAGACAAGAAAACAAAAACAAGAGAACTAAGAAAGGACATTTTACCTTGAACTTAACTTGCTTGAATTCAAGGTAGAAAGATACAAAAATACCTTTAATTTTTTAAGAGGTGAAGAATTACTTTCTAACACTGAATGTCTTAAAATAAATCATGTGTTAGAAGACTAAGTTCAATTGCATTGCTGCCAAGAAAAGGCTCAATATTTGTTCACATATGCTTTAAAATTGAATTATCAGAATAATACATTTCCTTGAGTAATAAACAATAAAACTCTTAAAAATATTTTTAAATAATTTCGCTTTTTCTCATTAATTGATAAAATAACAATATTAATAATTTTTTAAAATTTTAAATAATTATTGATCAGATTTAATCACTCAATAAAAAATAACTAATTTGGTCGAAAGACAAAACGTAATATGGCAAACAAATCGAACTACAAAAATACTAAAATTAATGAAACTTAAATTTCTCAGAGATTCAGTGAGAGATTGCCAAAGCTATTTTTTTCTTTAATAAAATATATAACTTGGTGGTGTAAAATTATAAACTTTTTTTATAAAAGCTGAGAATATAAATGTTGTTGTTTAAACGTTTATTTATCTAATTTAAAATAGCATGTTTAGGTTTCTTTGCCTATCTTAATATGAGAACTCTTTTCAGATTGTTCTAAAAAAGAAAGCGAACAATTCAAATTATTCCGTATGAGCTAGAATATAAGTAAAATACCATTCTATTAGATTATTGAAACCCATTATATATTCCTTTATTTTTAATTAATAATGTTTGTCAAGAGCTGTGAGAAGTAGTTTTCAAAAATGAATTTAAATTGAATTCTTAGCTTCCAATAATGCCACGTAAAACTGCTACAGAAAAAGAATCTGTTATCTAGAAATTGAATGACTTATAATTTTAAGACTCAGTTTTTTTTTTTAAATTCGTAGTTGAAAAATTAAAGTTTTTTTTAAAGCATGTGTTCGTATTGCATTATTAATTAATGGAAGCGAATTGACATTATATTAATTAATCCATATCAAGTTATAATTTATAATCATTCAAAATATCAGATTACCATTGAAGGCCCGGCGTGTAGATAAACTGATGCACTTTAATATATCGTGGTTCTACGATTTCATATTGGTGTGAAGTGGCAGTTTGAAGAATGTAGTCCCAGCTGAAGTGTCGTCATCGTCACTTGACTGCAGTTCCAAATTACCAGGTCCGTCACCAATACCCCTCACGATCCCTTATAGTGCATCTTTAATAAACACTCATTCATAATTTCTGATTATGTTGAACAATTTTGTCCACCTACTTTATATACTTAAATTTAGTCAGTTTATTTACTTCTTTATATGTCTACGGTTGTAACATTCAACTTCTTTTTGTCTGCAGGTACGAAGCCTCCCAGAATCAAACCCTTCCATTTTTCTGGAGAATTGAGCGAAGGATTAAGAACTGCCGTGATGTGTGTGATCATTGATGGTGATAGACCTTTTGATTTTTATGGTTCAAAGATGGTGAACCTCTCGTTACAAATAAAGGGCAATTTGCTGTTGAATCCTTTAATGATTTCACATCTTTTCTAACCATCGAACACTTGAATTCTGAGAGCAATGGCAACTATTCCTGTCGCGTTACCAATTCGGCAGGATTTGACGAGAAATCAGACGTCTTGATGATGAAAGGTGAGATTCGTCTTCGTTCACTTGAGTGTCATATTTTGCAGTGGCTCTTCTGGACACCTATCTTTGGGTTATGAGTAAAGAATTCGCATTTTGTTTCTTGTATATATTCTAGTTCATAGAATAATTTTTCTTCTTTTGATCTGTTGCGCATTTAAATACATTTCGTTTAGATCATTTAAGAGCTGTAGAAGTTGTTTTGTGAAAAGCGAGGTTGATTATTTTGAAGTATCTTTTTATATATGTTGTAAAATGATCTGTACTTTCGATAAATTTATGATGTCGTCTCAGTGATTAATTTTGGGATTTACTTGTGTTTTTAAGTTTGTAAAATAATGACTCACCGAAAATGAAAATGAATGCAAGTGCATTTCAGTAGAAAATTAAAGATAAATGAGATTTTTGCTTCCATTCATCCACATAGAATTTTCAGTGATTGGAGTATTTGTATCTTATAATCTATAAAGAATGGAAAATGCAAAACTATTTTGATTTTTACGCATAAATTTTGCATTTGATTTTAGCGGGAATTTCAGACATATTCATTTTCATTTAAAATCAAAACATTTTTAAACATTTTGAATGATACTTATCTACCATTTCAGTAAACTCAATTTTTTATAAATAATTATTTCTGAAAAATTATGTACGTTTTATCTATATTCAAATGTTAAACCACTTCAGTTTTTAAGAAGTATTTGAAAATTTTGCAATATAGATGAACTATTAAGATAATAACAAAATAGATTCTGCAAAAAAGATCGGTTTTAAAGCTAAATCAAGTACCTCTTGAATAAGGATGTTAAGTGAATGTTGTTCTTCTTAAAATTATTTGTAATTTCATTTCGTGCCACAGTGTGGCGCTAGTTTACCATGGAATAGTACATTGAGTTTCGTGAATTGAGATGTCTATGTATCACCAACAGTGTCTTCAATCGGTTCAAAACATCTAGTACTGAAGGTGAGTAAGCTGTATATTTTTCTATAACTCTTTTAATTTGTTGAGCTGAGTATACAACTATATGCTTACATTCTGATAACTTTTTTAATTGATTTCAGGCAATATTAAAGAAATTCGTATTACTTAAACATGATCGCCAATTTGCGTATTATATATATGGTGAATTTGTTCATTCTTGTTCAGCTAGTCGAAGGTAAGATAATACATTTGATATATGCTAAAACCTCATTTTAATAGATTTTCATTTATTTAAAGTCAAATTTTAAAAATAATCTCATATTTGGAAAATAAACGCATAAGATGATTAAGCGCTCTATTTTAATGTCCTTATATTAAAAAATAAATTTTGAATCAATCTAATTTTTCTCAAACTCCATTTCTGCTAAAGAAAAAAGTAATAAGTAAATAAAGTATTGCATATAAGGATTCGATTATATATATCGCTTCTAAGAATTTATGCTAATTTAATCTCAACATGGGAAAAATTAATTTAAAACGAAAACTTATCAAAAAGTTTGAATTTTTCTAACAATTGATTTGTGCAAGTTTTGATATTTTAACACTGAATATTTTTTTCATTTGTGCTTTTTTTTAACACTGTTCCCAATTTTAACATTTTTTTCGAATGTGGAGCTTTATGTCTTTAATATTTTGACAATGGACCTCTATCATTAATTGTTTTAAATCTGTAGAATAAATGTCAATCATCAGAATGTTAAAAGCTTTTAAAAATAATATTAGCGTTATCACTGATACATGTATCATATACTTTATGCACTGCATGCTCGTATTTGAAATCTATGTATTCTATGGGTAATATATATATCATTGATGTATAAAGTTAATGAAAAAAATTGCGTGTTTAACTATTATAACATCCGTTATAATTTCTTGATTGAAACGTAATTAGTATATTTGTCTCTCCTATGTTTTATTCTCTCTCTAATTCTGAATATAATATCTACTTTCATATTACCTTAGGCTCACAATGTTCTGTCGTATATTGGATCCTAATATTTTTATCAAAAATTCTGTTCATAAGTAACTCAAATCTAGGAATAATGTGAATCATAAGAATGTACAGCTGCATGTCGTTTACAATCTTATATTACAAAAAAATAATAAATAAAATGCATATTGTGTGTGTGTGTGTAGAGCAATATATTCTTCTTTTCTTTAATTCACTTTAAAGTACGCTTTCTCGAAAGAATATTTGTGATAAACAATTATTTGAAATATAATTCCCTAGTTATCTATTCCAAAATAACTTAAATAACTATTCCCAAAATCGGAGGTCATTTGTATAATTTCAAGGAAAGAGATAGCTGTGCGAAAATATTATTTATCACCAAATGTAAACTGTATGTTTATATCTAAACATTTATTAGTATTCACAAACTTCTCCCGTTTGAATTCGTTGTAGGCTTGAAGCCGCCGAAAATTATACCTTTCCATTTTTCTGGTGAATTGAATGAAGGCCTGAGGTCTGCTGTGGTGTGCGTGATTGCTGATGGTGACAAACCTTTTGATTTCAAATGGTTTAAAGATGGTGAACTCCTGTCTTCAGAGAAAACTGATTTTTCTCGAATCCGTTAATGAATTCACTTCTATCTTGACTATCGAGCGCTTATCTGCGAACAGCAACGGAAACTACACGTGTCGAGTGACCAATTCGGCAGGATCAGACGAAAAATCGGACGTTCTCATGATGAAAGGTGAGATTGGGAGAGCTGAAACAATCCCTGGATGTTAATGTTAAAAATCTCATTGCATTTTTCACAGTGAATATGTAAAAATTACAATGAAGAGGGATTATACACACACATGTAACGAGTTGCTTACATCGACGACTGTGTTTTAAATTTCATTTAACAAATTTCTCTTTCTTCATTGAAATGTCAAAAAGTCATTGGAATTTATCTCTTTTCAATAATATCTATCTTATGTTTTCTTACAAAAATGAACAGTTGCATAATTTTGTCAGTATTTCCGTCTTAAATTGCGTTATAAATTACCAAAGTTGAAAATGCGGATTTTATCCACTCGAATGATATTGAACTCTTTTTTTCCTTCTTACATTTTACTAATTCTGAAAATTTATTTGCATTCGCAAGTTTCAATAACAATTTTTGAAAATTTTGTTAGTTTTTCATTCGTAATTTTTTATGAAATTATTTATTCTCCATCGCTTCCTTTGTAAATTTAACTGTTTATGGCGATATATGTGGAAATAATGAAGTGCACGACTCTACATTTGTTTCTTTTTATTATTTAATGTGTGCGGTTTAAAACTGACTGATAACAGGGCATGATGTAAATATATTTTTTTAGCGTATTGTATTTTTTAGCATATATTTTCAAGCATTGCAGAATTTGATTAAAGCATTTTTGTAATATTTATGTGTGCGTTTTTCTCGGTGATATTCTACGTACATAAATGTGTTAGTTCCTTTCACGTTACACACAATTTTAAAAAATGTTTTGTAACAAATTTAAACTTTTATCGATTTGTAATTGGTGTCTTCTTATGCAATATTGATTGTTAAGTATAGAAATATAGATTTCATAATAAATGCTATAATAAAGCATGAGCGTTTTTATGAAAAAAAATACTCAATAAACAAAAAAATTTGAGAGTTTTCTTGATATCGAACCATTTCTGTTGTATATTTGTTTTAACTCAAATTAGACGAAAAAACATAAAGAAAGCTGTAGTCGTTTCAAATACCGAAAACTCTGAAAGTTGTTCATCGCTAGAAATTGTTTTTAACTCGACTAAATGTCACAGTGTGGCGCTAGTATACCACTAAGAACAGAACACTTTCAGAGTTTGTAATCTCTATATTTTGCTAGAGAATATCTTCAATTTCAGGAATCTCCATTTGCTGCTCAGCTGTGAAGTCAAATGAAAAGACAGCTTTTTAAATTATTTTCTTATTCAATGCAGTGAAGTTTCGTTGTTTCAAATCCTTGATCGTTTTATGTTAATATGATAGCATTTCTGCTCATCTGCGTCGCAACCATAGTTCTTTCCCAGCCTCTGCTATTAGCAGGTAAGATATTCAAATTTATTTTAAACTATATTTTTACTGATTGTGTAATATAAATTAGATATATATTGTTTAAAACAGTAGACTGGCCTTAATGGAAGCATTTAAATTATTTTTTGGCTATGTAATTATAAATTCATTCATAAAAAAAAGATATTTTTAAATTTATTACTTATAATGGAATGTTTTTTAGAGTATGCATAAAATCTCTTTGAATCCACGTTAGTTAAATGACAGAAAAGCACATGCCTTCTGCTTCTAAATTGTTAGAAATAAGGATAAGAAAAGAATCGTAGGGGAAAAAATGGAAATAACGCGATATATATGATGATGAAACTAATGTAACAGTGCTACTAATTTATTGCAAAGTAACAGTTATCCTTTTTGTCTGTTTCTTGTTATTATTAACTTTTAATTTGAAATTAATTTACTATAATAAAAATACAATCATTTTGTAATATAATTATCACCTGTATTTCCATGTACATTCAATGGATTTCAAAATCGTGTGAAGTTTTTTTTAGATTTGAACACATTTAAAAAAATTTTGGCTATCTCTTAACAATGGGCTAAATTGTTTAGATTATGAAAATAATTTTAATTATGTCAATTTCTTTTTGTTTTAAAAATATCATTCGATGACTAAGCATTCTCCAACTTTTTGGAATATTAATGATATAAATCATTCCAATATTGTCATGTACAAATGTTTATTTTTTTTTTGTCTTTTCAAATAATTTTGACATAAAACTTGGTTTTAAAAGCATACTACACTTTCAAATTAAAAATAATGGATAAATATTTATTAAGAATAGGATGACAATTTTATGCCCTTTTCAGTTTTATTACTGTGGATTTCATATCAACCTTATTTTTTAAAAATAACATTGAATGAGTTATTATATAAAGATTAAAACATATTCTTTGCCATCTTCTTTTTCCACTAACGTTGTTATATTACCGATTCATCGGCTTTTCAGTAGAGCATTATAAACAGGTCAAAAAGATCAAACCGCAAACTTATTTTTATGCTTACCTCCATAAAATTTTTTTTTTTTCTTTGTTTGTAAAAAAAATTTTTTTTGAATCGGGCGCATCTATTTCATCCTTTTTTGTGTCTCATTATTATGTAGTTTTGTCGCTAATAATTTGAATAAATATTTATTTTCATTTTCCTGCATAGGTTTGAGACCTCCCAGAATAAAACCTTTCAATTTTTCTGGAGATCTGAGCGAAGGGTTGAGGATTATGGTTATGTGTAGCATCATGGATGGAGAAGGCCCTTTTGATTTCAGATGGTTCAAAGACGGTGAACCCTTGCTGTCTGAGAAGGGTCACTTTTCAATTGAATCTATCAACGATTTTATTTCCATATTGACCATTGAGCGTTTGAATGCACTGAGCAATGGAAATTACACTTGTCGAGTGACAAACTCGGCAGGATCCGATGAAAAATCCGACGTTTTGACTATGAAAGGTGAGACAGTGTTTGCTATAAACCCGAAACATTCTAACAGAAGTCTTCAGGGTAACATAGTAGCATGAAAGCAAAACAGTCAATTAGAATGTGTATGTTTCTATGATAACGTTTTAAAGTAAAACATGAAAACATTTTTTGTATACTATTGGTTCGTTTGTGTTTTGCTTAAATTGACAATTATTTGGTGTGAATAAAATGTGTCCTGTTCTATTAAATTTTCGTTCTGCAATTTTTTATTTCTATTTATGGGTTTTTATTTTGGGATTAAACATTCTGATAAAATAATTCTTTATTTCTTCTTTTAAGACATTTTTTTTTTTTTTTTTGTATATATACAGTCTTCTATAAAAACTAGCGATTTTAATACTTAAAAGAAAAATAATATTGTGCTGAATGTTCCATTTTTGTTTATAAAAACAATATTTAACTCATAACCTTGGTAAATAATGGACAACATTACTCGGTATTAAAAATTGATTTTAAATTTGAAATGCAGAATGAGTGTTCGTTCTATTTGAAAGAAATAGTTTTCTGTTTATTTATTCATCCAACATTTGACTCTGTACTATAAATTTGTATGTTTTTCAAGTTTTTCTTGTGTTTATATACAGCTACTAATATTTTTCTTGCGTTTTTATAATTTATATATGAAATAGAAAATGTTAAAAAAGAACTGTGGATTTCTTTACAGCTTACTTAGATTTTTTCCAGTTCTCGAGACCAAATAAAATTTTGCCGATTGTTTTTGATTTTATAAACGCTTTAACTTTGTTCATCATTACAATATGTTTTTAACTCAACTAAGTGTCACAGTGTGGCGCTAGTATACCGTTAAACATGAACTTATCTTCATGAATTGTGATCTCTACATTTTGCAAGAGAGCATCTCTAAACTTCTTGGATCTCCGACGCTGCAAAACGACCTAAGGTGAGTAGATTTAATTGTGCTCAATCAAATTATTTTCTTCAACTATTTTGAGTCAAGAATATTGAGTAGTTACATGTCTTTTCAGGGAATGCTGATACAGTTTTGTTATTAAAAAAAAAAGATGATTGTTTTTCTATCTCTCTCTTCTAACTTGTTGATGTTCTTTCAATTGGTTACTGTGGCAGGTAGGAAATTTAATTTTATGTTAATTCCTTAACTTCCACCAGATGCAAAAGAAAATTTTAATGTACAGTTTTTAATTGCATTTTTGAGAGATATTGTATTTTAATTCTAAACAGCATTTTCATCGAAAATGCCATTTTAGTGAAATATTAAAGAATAGCGTTCTTTAAAACTATGGTTAAGACTCAGTTCATGAAGGTAAACATTTTAATACGCCTTCCTAAATGAACCATTTTAAATTAAATAATCTAAAAGTTTGATGTACTAATTTCAATGTAATATAATTTTTCCTTTTCTTCCATTTACTTAATTCTTTTGGAAAGATTATTTTTAATATTTTTTTGACACATTGAAAAATTTTTGTTACTGTTCCTAATTTAGTAAAAATTATCAGCAACAGACGTCGGGAATCTTCCCTTAATGCTTTCATTTGTTAAAAATGTGAACAAAGGATTTTATTAGTGCACTTTAAAGCAGCGGTCGTCAAACTTTTTGAACTCACGGACCAGTAAATTCATAATTTAAAACCCACAGACCAAATAGGATTTTGTGAATGTTAAATATATTTATAAAAAAAATTGTGATCTAAGAACGCAATCAATGCATTTTAAAACCTTTAAATGAGTATATTCCACATTTTTTAGACCAGCGAAATTTTCTCGTGGACCACCATTTTGGTTACCTCTGCGTTAAATATTCACGTATAAAGTATTTCAAGGGTTTTAATCAACTTAATAGAAATCGTTGCTGTTTAAATCAAATTATTTGAAAAATAATCAATTCATTTTTTTATTTTGATCAAATTTGAATCTTAATAATTGTTTTTGTGTCAATTTATTATGTATTATTATCATGAAAGTTTTTTAAGACTGTCTTTGTGCGTAATATTAAAAAATAAGACCCAAAATTGGAACATTTATTTTGATGGAAAAAAATTCCCTAGTTGTTAGTCACCCTGTTATATTAAATAAAGAGATTTTCCATACATGTTAAAGGGAAAATCTGTGCATTTATAGAATATTTCCAATTCTGAAATCTTCGGTATCTTAAACGGATAAATGGATTATAAAACCCGAAATTTATATAAAAATGTAGACTTTTTATTGTTCTGAATATATGTGTTTCGAGTTTGGTTCAAGTTCTTTTTACAAAACGCGAAGGCAGCCTTAAATTATTTTCATTCGAAATTTCTCTCTCTTTGTTATGTTAATTTTTCCCCTTACATGTTTAGTACTCCTTGTTTCTTCCTCTTTTTTTCTTTCTTTCTGTAGGTTTAAATCCTCCCACTATCAAACCTTTCCATTTCTCTGGAGAACTGAGGGAAGGTTTGAGGACCATGGTGATGTGTGGAATAATCGACGGTGATCGCCCTTTCGAATTCAAGTGGTTCAAAGACGGCGAACCGCTTTCTCGAATAAAAACCACTTTTCTATTGAATCGTTGAACGAATTCACTTCCATTTTGACCATCGAACATTTGAACGCGGATAGCAATGGAAACTACACTTGCCGAGTGACAAATGCGGCTGGATCAGACCACAAGTCTGATGTCTTGACCATGAAAGGTGAGGTTTGGTTTATCAACGAGTCTGAAGCACTTGTTGATAAGGGGATACTCATATATATCCGTATTCTTAAAACGATTAGTAAAAAAAAGATTCGAGTGAATTACTTTCATAGTAGAATGCACATAGTTACTGAGTGGCGTAACGGAGAACATTTGGACCACCCTGCAAAATCAAGTATTGGGCCCAAGTTGGGTTTTACAAAGGATAGGTACTTGGCATAGTCAATCTTTGGACCCCCTAAAACCCTGTGCCCCACCGCGATGCGGGGATATACGTTACGCCACTGTAGTTACTTCATCTCAAACAGCCTCCTTTCAACATCGAAATACACTAAGAATTAATCAGTGACGTACGCAGACTTCTTTTATGGGGGAGGACTTTTATTTTAAAAAATACAGAAAAAAGTGCCGAGACGAAATGTTAAAGCTAAACTTTGAAAATATTTTGATCTATAGGAGGGTTAACCATCACACACCCACCCTTGTGTACGAATGGACTTAATGGAAGTTGTGATTTGAATTTACTACTTTTCAAACTAACTAGCATTTTGAGAAGTTAATTACGAATAAACTTGATTTTTACCTTTTAACTATGCATTTTGAGCTACCGTAAGCCGATTTTTCATTGCATATCTTTCTTTTTTTGATGGTTCAAAATCCGCTAGCACGAGTAATGTTTGAAAATCAGTTGGAATTCAATTTACCATGCATTTTGCTGCATATGGTTTCATTATTTTTAAATGATATTAATATGCAATTTTTTTGAATTACCATTGTAAATTGGAGTAATTTGTGATAAAAAGATAGTATAACTTATACTATTTTTTGTCTCAATTAATGAATGTCTGTTGCATAAATATAAAAATGCCTCTGTGCTTTTTTTAAATACATTTTAATTTATATTAATTTTTCGGTTTTTTATTTTTAAAATTTAATTTTCTTCGATATTCAAATGAATTCTTCTCTTTATTTTTATCCCATATATGTTTCAAGAATTACTTACGGTATTGGTATTTTTTTATTAATTGAGTTTTAATCATTTTGGGAGAAAAACATTAAATTCTGAATTGTTTGTAAAATCGTAAAAAAGATATCAGATTTTTTATATATACAATTCATTCAAATTCACAAGCACTGTCGTATTTTGGAATTATTGTAAAAATCTGAAAACCGATTGTTGTTCATCGTTACAAGTTGTTTTAACTTAAATAAATGTCACGGTGTGGCGCTAGTATACCGTCAACACACACATTTCATCATATTATTTGAGCTGTAGTCTCTACATCCTATGAAGAGAGCGTCTATAAACTTCTGAGACCACTAATTCATCTCGACACTGAAGGTGAGTGTGAATAAAAGATATTTGAATACTTTCTGTAATTTTTGTTGTTTATTATGATTCCAGAATACACTGAATATTATGTATATTTCAGGAAATATTCATAAAAGCAGTGTACTGTTGAGATGTCTATTTCCATTCGTGCATGTTCTGTTGCTGTGATAGTTTTTCAGTATTTTATATCAGTATCAGGTAAGATAATTATTTCTTGAGACTTGTGTATGTAATTTTCTAATCATTAAAATATGAATACCAATTCTAGTACAATAGCTCTTAATTTTATAGACGACGAAATAGCATGTGTTTTTGTTCATAAAATACAGAATTCTCGTACTGAATTTCGTACATCAAGAAAACATGTCGGCAAGATGAGTCTTATGTGTGTGAAACTTAGAAACCCCCAAATTAGCAATTCAGAACGAAGTAAATCAAATCGTTTCGAATTTTTATTCTAAAAACATATTCATTCATTTTTGAAATTTTATCAGATTACCACTAAACAACCATGTATGAATAGTAAAACCATTTGTCACTATGCTCTTAAAATATTCTTTAAATTTTAAAATATGTGTGTGTATGTGTACCGTTTTATTTTTTTATTTACTAACTGTCTCAAATGATGTTTATTTAAATATGGATCAAGTCAAATGGATTTCTTTTTTAAATAAATTTCAGTTACAATGAATTTCTGCATTTGAGAATACTTGAGTTAATTGTGAGTTAATTTACTCTAGTGTTCTTTTATTATAATATTTTTTTTTACTTCTTTTCATCTTTGCTATGTCTGTAATTCAATTCAAATGTTTCATTCAGTTCTGATACATATGTATTTTTTCTTTTACTTCGTATAGGTTTGAGTCCTCCAAATATCAAACCCTTTCAGTTCAGCGGAGATCTAAGAGGGTGTGAGGACAGCCGTGATGTGCGTCATCATCGAAGGTGATCACCCCTTCGATTTCAAGTGGTTTAAGGATGGTCACCCTCTTTCGTCGGACAAAAATCATTTTTCCATCGAATCTTTAAATGAATTCACTTCTATCTTGACTATCGAACGTTTGAATGCGGATAGCAACGGAAATTATACCTGTCGAGTTACTAATTCGGTGGGATCGAACGAAAAATCAGATATGTTGATGATGAAAGGTGAGAATGTTCGGGAATTTTGTAAATGAATTGATGTTCAAAAGAACCACTGTGAGTTTCCAATGACATTTCGTATTCATTTTATGGTTTATGTGTGTGGATATGAGTGTTCTAAATATTTTATATTATTTATACTCGTAGAAGAATTCTCTTATTTATAATTTATTTTGTTAAAAAAAAAGCTGTTTATCCTTCCATCTTATGTTTCCTTGAAAAGTACGGGGGAATAATTTCACATAACTTATTCCATTTCTTTAAAAAAAAAGTCGTGATTTTTTTTTTTTCTTAACATTAATTCCCTTTCTTTCTTTTTTTGTTATTCTAATAGAGAAGTTTTAAATGTCAGGATTGTGTGTGTGTGAATTTTATACGAAAGAGGATAGATATTCAACATTCGTCCGCAAAGGAACCAGAGGCGTAACGGAGAACATTTGGGCCCCCTGCAAAATAGTTTTAGGCCCCCACGTTGAATTTTACAAAGGGTAAGCACTTGCGTATCTGAGCCCCGTTAGAACCCTGCCCCCGCGATGCGGGGGTGCACGTTACGCCACTGAAAGAACAGTATATATGTTGTGGTATTTCTACAATTCAAAAGTCATTAAATGAATGGCGTCATCAATTGTTCAGAACCGTATAACAATGTTCTTCATTTCAATTAGCTTTTAATTCTGTTTGTGTGTGGCGTTAGTGTACCACCAATCTGAGTTTCGATAATTAAGCTCTCTACATTTTGTAAAAAGTATCTCTTGAAATACTTTGACGCTACGAGAATTTAATGGGAGAACTGACAATTTCTTGATTCTCTTACTTGTTTCGTAACCCCCCCAAAAAAATGTTGAAGAAATATTGTTTAATTATTGTTCTTATATATATTATATATTTTATAAGGGATACTCTGATAAGTTTAGATTGTTTCTTTTTGTTTTACAGGATTTAGAAAATATTTTGCGTTTTATCTGATATTGAAACAACTATTGTTTCTTACCTCTCAAATTAACAATTTTTTGTATGTATATTCATCGCTCCGATCTAATTACATTTCATTTTTTATTTGCATACTTTTCTAACACAATCGCTACTGACTAAGAACTTGGTAAAATATCTTCATGTGCACTCTCAAATTGTTTTCTCTGTTTAATCAGACTTAATCGAGTTTAAGAAACTAAATTTATTTAGATTGTGTGGATATTTTTAAAACTAGAATGATCAGATGTTGTTCATCGATAGAAACTACTTTTGATTCAACTTAACGTCACAGTGTGGCGCTAGTATACCGTTGAATCATGAACATATTTTTACGAGTTGTGGTCTCTACATTTTGCAAATCAACATCTCTAAACTCTTCGCATCTCTGACGCTGTTTTGCACTAAAGGTATAGATGCCGAATAGTTGTGAATCGCGGGTTTCGAATAAATTCGATGCTTAATATCATTTTTAACTCCAAAAAGTTTTACTGTTTGAATTCCGTTTTTATGAAGACCATTAGCTATTAGAATGGCGACTCTCCTGTTGGTTTGTTTTGTTGCAAAGATGCTTCTCCAATCTCCTTTGGTGGCAGGTAAGACGATCATTTTCTAAAAATTCTAAATTTTAAGTCATTAATATACAAAAAAAAACATTTGAATTCTGCAAGCTGTTAGTTGTAGGAATATAAGAATTATCTTTTTATTACATAAAAATCGCAATCCTGATATGATTAGGTATAGCAGTATCCGACATTGTTTTCTCTGAAAGTTATGTATTTGTTTAAATTTAAATTATGTAGATTTAGAAAGAAGAAAATTTATTGACTGATTATTTGTTTAAAGTAATGTATTTGTATTCATAACATTTGTTCGACAGCAAAAAAAATAATTTGTACTGTTTTCTGCTGTAGATATGCAATAGTCTCATAATATAAACCTTGCTGTAATATTTATTGTTTATGGTAGAATACAATTTGTGTAGTTCTCTCTTTGTACAAAAAATTATGAATGCTTACTACTTACTTCGCCCATGAATCTTGATATAATCGTGAACTGTTCAATTTCGTTATTAATTTAGAGTTTTCATCTAAAAAAAAATTATTC
This sequence comes from Trichonephila clavipes, assembly GCA_019973935.1. Taxonomy (NCBI): domain Eukaryota; kingdom Metazoa; phylum Arthropoda; class Arachnida; order Araneae; family Nephilidae; genus Trichonephila; species Trichonephila clavipes. Next base: position 66,009 of record BMAU01020441.1, read on the forward strand.
TTATCTTAAAAAAAATAATGCTTTTCTAAGAATTTTCAAAAATAGTTAAGCTTTTAAATAAATTAATTCGTCGATTAAATAACAGCGTATAAATCGGTAGAACATTGTATATATATATATATATATATATATATATATATATAATTTGTCCTTCCTTTTTTTTTTTTATTATATGCCTCTCATTTCAAAAATAATCTAATATTCTTTGGTTTCGTTTCTTTTTTTGTTTTTACATAGGTTTAAATCTTCCCATTATCAAACCTTTCCATTTCTCTGGAGAATTGAGGGAAGGTATTAGGACAATGGTAATGTGTGGAATTGTCGAAGGAGACCTTCCTTTCGAGTTCAAGTGGTTCAAAGACGGTAACCCCCTTTCACCTGAGAAAGGTCATATCTCTATCGAACCTTTCAACGAATTTACGTCTATCTTAACTATTGAACGCTTAAATGCAAACAGCAATGGAAACTATACCTGCCGAGTGACAAACTCAGCAGGATCGGACGAAAAATCAGATGCTTTGACCATGAAAGGTGAGCTTGAATCTACTCATACACCTTGAAGCGGGAAAAAGATAAGGTTGTGATGTATGAAAGAAAGTTAATGAAATTATTCGGATGTGTGGGAAAAAAACACTTCGTAAAGATGATTCATATAGAAAACGATATTTCTTTGCGTTCTTCATATTTTAAATCTCTAATGTGTTCGCTGGACTAATTGTTATTTTATAATTTAATCTTAGAAGATCTTATGTTGTTGTTTTTATATGTGTATCTTAAGCAACATCGTATTATTTATCCATTCTGAGGAGTTAAGACCTGTGGAAAAGGTTTCATTTGAATTATTTGTAACATGAATATGTTGCTTACCGAGTCAATGGGTTAGTCCAATTTAACTAAACTTTAGTTAAATGTAAATTGTTAATCCAATTTAACTATATGCCGACGTGTTATTTTTGAATTAGATCTATTCTGGTATTTTATAAAAACTATGTTTGTGATTTAAGAGTTGAATAACTGTATTTATTTATTTTTATTTTTATGTTAAATATCGCTAATATTTTTAAATATGTTTGCTTAAACAAATTAGATCATATTTCTTTATTTCACCATTTAAGAATATTTCCCGTTATACCATTATATTTTGATTCAATTTCTTGCATTGTTTGATTTATTTTATAAAATTTGTGAAAAGTATTTTTGTTACATAAGTAATCTATCCTTTTTTAATGGAGGCTAAACAATCAATTTCGCTATTTCATTGCATATATCATACACAAATGACGAGATGTAAGCAAATTCGATTTCTCTTTTGAATATTGTTCAACAAGTAGCGATGTTCATCATTTTGAATGGTTTTTAATTCAATTTAATGCCACAGTGTGGCGTTAGTATACCGCAATGTTTTAAACCTTGTTTCCAGACTTTGGCTCTCTACATTTCACGAGATGTTGTCTCTAGCTTCTGAAAATTTCGAACGCCGTCAAAACTTACTGGTAAGTAAACTGTACAGAATGCATCATTTGCTTTCAATTTCTTGTTTATTTCTGAGTGGATCCAATAAATCACGCTTATCTTCCTTTTAGGCAACATACGAGAAATATATTTAAAATGAGCATTCATCAAAACTTATGTTTTGTCATGTTATGCATTTCATTTCTCCAAGCAGCAGGTAAAGAATTATTAATTAACTTATGATAATTGTGCTTTTTCTGTTATTTACTTAAAATATAACTGCATTTTTTATATTTTCTAATTAACCATTTGTGTGTGTATTTAGAATTTAATTTTTTGCTTCTGTGTAAATTCTGGTCGTGTGTCGCATGTTAAATATTTATTGATATAATTATAATACTATATTTCGTTCGCTTTCGCGCGAAAATTTCTACATTCCTATTTTTTTATTAACATAATTTTTAAGTACTTTTAATTTTTTATGCACTGCTTCTTGACTAAATTTAACATTATCATTGATATTTTGTTGATACCGTATTAAACGTACGAATCTATTTTTTATTAACAGCATAATTCGAGTACAGAGAATAAATAGGGTATGTTTGTCCCTTGTAATAATAACGGCGTATTATTTTTGATAAGCCAACCGTAAAAGTAATAAAAACACCAGAAAAAAATTGTCTATGCAAAGGAAACAAGCGATTGTCTAAAATAAAAAACACCTGGAAGTTTTCAATAAACCTCCTATAAACTTTATTTATAATCTTTGTCGATGTGTAAATTTCTTTAACGGATGTTGCAAACGAGCAAACTCTCTGCATACTAATCTTATGCAGGAAAAACAAGTAATACAAAAAATTTTTTAGTCAATTCCTAGTTGATCAACAAAGAAATTTTTTATTTTAGCTACTTTTTAATAAATAGTTACAATTAATATAAATATGTATATTCATATGACAGAATCACAACATTAAGTGGTAATTAATTTTTATTAATTATCATTAAAGTATCGTATTGTCATCCAAAACAATAGTGTATATAAAATTTCAGTTCAACTGAATGCCTTAAAACGTGAAAAAAATATTTTCAAGTTTTGACACAAGTCGCCAAAATGGTCGCTAAATCGCCAACGTGGCTGTATTTGTAATTCTTTAAATAATTAGTTTTAATCAATTAATTTTTATTAGTTATAATTAAATTATTGTATTGTCATCCAAAATAAGTATGTATATTAAATTTCAGCTCAATTGAGCGCTTTAAAATGTGTTTTATTAACGATTGAAAATTTCACCAAGATAAATAAATAGACAAATAAATAAATAAATATATAGAGAGTGGGACTTAATAGTAAGAATTGAAAAAAAGGAGAAAAATTATTTAACTTGGGCTTTTGTACTTCAAATGAAGTACAGTTTACACTTTTCTTTTTCTTTCATAAGAACTATTCATTCTTTTTTAAGCTATCGTGTTTATAACGTTTTTAACTATTTATAACTAGTTTCAAAGTTTCAATTGTGCCTTACCTTTAGCATCTTCAGTACATAAAAGCCACCTTGATGAAAATCAGGCATAATACTTATTAAAGTATTATTTTCGGATGTTTTTTTTTTACCGTTTTTCCTACGAATCGTTTCTCGTAATTAGTTTTTCAACTTAAGCAATATAATTTTTCTTCCCTTGTTTTTCATAGGTTTGAAGCCTCCTATAGTCAACCCTTTTCATTTCACCGGGGAGTTAAAAGAAGACCTAAGAGCCATGGTAATGTGTGGCATCGTAGATGGAGACCCTCCAAACGACTTTAAATGGTTCAAGGATGGTGATCCTCTTTCGCCAGAGAAGGGTCACTTGTCCATACAAACGAACGACTTAACTTCGATTTTGATTATTGAGCGTTTGAATGCGGGTAGCAATGGCAATTACACCTGTCGAGTTACCAATTCGGTGGGATCAGATGAGAAATTCGCCATTTTGGTAATGAAAGGTGAGACAGGTTCTTAGAAATCAGAAAATATTTACCTAATGTTTCAGAGTTTTTGCTACAATGGGACACAAATTTTATTTTTACATCGAACAACGTTTAGAAGCAATTATTTTTATGAATTATTTAAATAAAATACAAAAAGTTTGTTTTTGTTTTTTTATCATTTTTTTGGAACAATAAAACTTTTCAAATTTGTGTGTGTTATCTTATCCATTAAAATTTTATTTTCAGTAAAAAACATGAAAAGTCATTTGATAATCATATTAAGTCTCAGAATGGTACGGAGTAAAAAAATAAAGCTATTTAAGTGATATTAATGATGATAGTGAATTGCTGTTTTTTTTTTTTTTTTTTTTTACAAAATTAAGATAAGCAAAATATATCTTTTTGCTATATGTTATTTTTCCTGTATCATAAACGAAGCAATGAAAGCAATTTTGAAGCCATTTCTTAAAATTATAGAATAAAAAGGTAAATGAATATATTAAAAGTTGATTTGTAATGAACATGTATTGTGTGGTAATCGATTTTTGTTTTCTGTATTGATAATTAATTTAAATTCTGAAACCAAAGAAAACGGCTAATGTTGGATTTCTTGAGGATTTTCAATACTTGTTTTGAGAACACTTCTACAGTTTCCATTTTATTTCACTTCACCATGGTTCAGATGCGTCGCCAGTAGCTGTCGTATTGCTTTAGGATGAGACGTTAGCTATCGATTCACAGCTACTTACAAATTATACACAAAGACGTGTTTTTAATTAAAAAGAACCCTTTTTTGCAAATACTCTCAACAGTAAAGTGTTCATCAATAGAAATTGTTTTTACTTTCGTTTCCCGTCACAATGTGGCGCTAGTATACTATAAACTTCTAACACAATGTCACAAGCTGTGGTCTCTATGTTTTGCGAGAAGTATCTCTAAACATACTTCATATAGTGAAAGATTGAAGGTAAGTAAGCTTTTTTATCCATGTATTATTCGATTCTTTTTGTGTTAGAATTATTCTCTTGACTGCACAATGTTTACATTAATTGTTCTTTATATTCTTTCTAGAAAGGTCTGTTTAAAGTAGGATGATTTGCCTATATTATCTTGCAGTATTTTTTCTCATCCGATGTTTTCATATTATAGGTAAGAAAGCTATCTCTCTCGACAATTTTAAGTATGATTTCCTGTAAAGATAGTTTTCCATCAATATCTGAATCAAAATGTGTGTGTGTTTGTAGTTGATTTATCATTTAAATTATTTTGAATAAAAATGGAGGAATTTTTCCTCGGTTAATATGCTAATAAATGCAGACGATTTTTATTGTTTCTTGATTTATATCTTGGCAAGAATATTTGCAATTGAATTTTTAGCAATTCTACGCTCATATTTCTTATGAAAAAAAAATTTGTATCTTGAATATTAGATCGTAATTTATTCTATTTCGCTTAGAAAAAATGAAATGTTGGTGAACTTTTAATTATATCTTTTAAAAGTTTTTTCATGAAATCTTTTAAACTTTTATATTTAAAGTGTAAAAATATGCAATAGATTACATGTTTGGTTTAGTGCTGAATAATCAACGCCAGCTTATTTCTATAAATTGAATATTATTGAAGTCAGTTGAATTTTTAGTACAATAATTACTTAAATATACAATTCCATTAAACAATAATGCATTTCTATAATATCGCAGTCTTCATTTTAGTGAGTATGGTTCCAAAAGTTTAAAGTAATTTTTCTTTGTGCTCTATTGTCTTGGTTAACTTTCTTTAATTTAGTAAAATTCGACTTTAGAAAAAAATTTCTTTGCTGTTAAGATCTATTTTTTTAAAGAAGAGTTTTATGTTAATTAGAAAATTGTTGTTCTTATATTCATACAGATATTTCTAGTCTTATTCTTCAAAAAATAAATTATACTTTAAGGAATTAATTAAATTATTTTTTAAGGAATCGGTCTTGTTCACAAAATTTGTTGCATAGGTCTTGATTTTTCCTTAAAAATCTATGAACTATATGTAAAAAATTTTCTTTGCGCGTTCATCTATTGATAATTTCAAACACAGCCTTTATCCTTACCGTTTTCAGTTACGCATAGCTAGACGCTTCTCATTTTAAAAAAACATTATTATTTATTTATTTTTTAGTGTTATAGAATCGATATTTTAGCCAGTTTTGATTTTCTTTTTAAATCTATCTGAGGTGTTATTATTCTATTTAATAATGTTACCTAAATGATTAAATTATTTTTCTTTAAATTTTTTTTAAAGTATTTTTCTATATTTAGACGGGGTTTCCCAACCCGAAATTCAACCTTTCCACTTCTTAAGCAATTTGTCAGCTGGCAAAAGAACGGTCGTGGTTTGTGTGGTCCTTGAAGGTGATCCCCCCTTCACTTTCACCTGGTCGAAAGATGGGGTAGAATTGAAGGACAATGAACAAATGTTCACTAGTGAACAAAATGAATTCACCTCCACCCTCACCATTAATAAACTGGATGCCACCAGCAATGGTAACTATTCGTGCAAAGTGTCCAACGTCGCAGGATTTGATGTCAAGTATGATACTTTGAGAGTCCATGGTAAGATTCTATTTGAATGGTCTTGGAAAGTGTCACTGTCGAAAAGGATGAAATAAAAAAATTTTAAAAAAATTTTGTGTGCCATTTTTTAATATGGGATAAATATCACTATATTTATTCTGTTTTGATAAGTTACAGGTAAAATATTTATTTCTATTCTGAGCTTTTATCTATTGACTTATGGTAAAGAGTTATGTTTGAAACAACATTATGTGAATGGAAATAACGAATTTAAAATCTTGATATATTGATCTCATAAGAAAAGGAATCATAATTTTTTTTTCATATTTTAAACTAAAAAAAAAAGGATTTATTTTGCATCATTATGATAAACATCGTACTGTTGTATAGAATATACGTAATAACCGATTTTTCTTGTCAGAAATATCAACATTTTGTGCAATTTTGATCAATATAAAGTTTTATGGAAAAACGAAGTAACGAATGTATACGAAAATTATACACGAAATATATTTGAAATACTCTATAGGTTTTGTTTTGATTCTATCTCTTTCACATGAAAAAATCCTTTTGTTTGGTGGGATTCTTTTCAATCATTAAATGAATTTCTATTCCTTTCACACGTTTCGAACTATTTTTGTTTGAATTCCCTCGAAACTAAGATAGCAAATTATAAAGGCTATTCTTCTGTATTTTAAGTCGTGACCAAAATTTAGCATTTAATGTGTGTTCTCTGAATATTTGATACTTATAATCTTTTCTCCATAATATAATGTTATTGAATATTTATCTGAGGTTTTTCCATGAATGAAATGTGTGAAACGCGCTATACTATCCAACTGAATGTTTAAATTTTCATTTATAATGACGTCCTTCACAATCATAATAATAATATTTTAATGTTGAGTATATGTTTTTATAGGATTTTTTGTGTTTTTATGGATGTTTGTTATTGAATTTCTGTACAGTTGGTTAATATTGGTTATTTCATGTAAAAATAGTTTATAAATCAGATGCGTTTCTGACAATAAAATACGGCATTAAATAAGGTAGAAATATCAGTTACGCGGCATATATCTTAGTTGCATATTTGTGTGTGCTTATTAATTTTCAGATATTTCATTAAAATATACTTTCAATTTTGTTGCTATGTATGTTTTTCTATTGATATTGAGTGATTTGTCTATTTTTTTAGAAATTACGCGTACTTTGATTCTGAATAAGAAAAAAATACCATAGAAATTTCATTTCTATGTTTCTATTGATGATTGGGGATGAATACTACAAAAAAAAAAAGTGTAACTTGTGCATAGAACTGTTTAAGAGATGACTGAAAAGTTAGTGGTAGAGAGAAAAATGAACTCCATTTTTTAAATAAAGTTCTGGAATGGAATTATACTTTGACTTCCCGTGAATAAATGTATAATCTATGTGTTTGTACTGTTTGATTCTATAAACAAACTGAATTGCTTAGTATATTTTAATTTTTTCAGGTATCTGAAAAAAGTTTGGCATAATTGGATTTTCTAAAAAAATTCATGCAATCGAAATAATTTTCATTTACGATTCATTTTGTAGTTCCGCTTTAATTTTTATTTCTCGCTACTAAGAATAAAATTCTTTTTTTTTCATTTTCAAAGTCATTGTTAAAATTCAGAGGTAAGAAAGGGTACTGTGATGCTAATCGAAATGTAACTACTGAAACTGTAAAAATGCAATCACGTAATGCATTTTTTATTGAATAAGCCAGATCTTATGGCTTTGTTTTTAGTTCTGTAATAGCTGTGTTTTATGAATGTACAATACATTTTTGTAAAAAATTATACATTTTTCTTAAAAGTGTTTGAAATATATTATTTACATTTACAGAATATTGTAAAAAGTAGTTAGGTCAATTTTTTTTAAAAAAATTTACGTAGATTTGTTAAAAAGCCTATTTTTTTAATCAATTATAAAAGCATTACTACTAATAATTGTTTCAATACTTTTAATTTGGGATGCAATTATTGCTGTATTGCAGTTTTTGATATGTGAAATATATTTTAGGGGGTAGGAGGATAACCTAAAAGTATATTGCATGCATATAATTAAGTATTGATTTGTATTTATGCTATATATGGAGCTTTTTTCATTTACAAATTTAAATATCTCATCTCAACGAAAATGTGAAAAAAAACTAAGATTTCCTTGGTTAATTATGTGTCTTTTTGAGAACTTTCATCTTTTTAAAATGTGTAACATTTTAATACCGTATTTATTCGAATCTAAGCTGCACCCCAAATTCTCAGCAAGATTTTGTGAAAAAGAGAAAAAAAGGGTAAAATGGTTTATCGATGTCCAAATTTACGAAATAGAATATATTTAAAATGAGAACTAATAAGAAGTAAAAAAAATTTATTCTATCAATAGTATAAACCTTTAAAAATACATACATAAACCTGTAATTGCTGTAAATACCCCATCTAACAACCCCTCCCTTAGATTCTAAGCGACACCCGATTTTTAGTAGCATTAACATTCGAAAGTACAGCTTAGATTCGAGTAAATTCGGTACTTTTATTTTTTTAATTATTACCATGTGTATATGTGGAGAGCTACAACTTCTGAAAAATACAAATTATAAACTATTATCGGAAAAATAACCGTCTCAGAATTAAAATAGGTACTTGTAAAGAGATATCGAGACTCTAGGGTAATGAACGCAATATAATATTTGAAAACATCAGATGAACAGTACGAGCTAACTTTTTGTTGCAAATAAATGTTTTTTAAATCAGCATCATTTGAAAAATTCTATTAACATTTTAGTAAAGGTATGTTTTTTCAAATCTGCTAATGATTACTAAATAACTATAATATATAACTATAATTTATTGATAATTTTAATTTATAGTAATGATATGCTAATATATTGTCTTCTCTTTTTGTAAATTTATTTATATATTTATTATTAAAGAACATTTTCCTTATTCTTAACTTTTAGCATAATTTTAAAAAAAAAGGATAAGAGAAATTTTTATACTTATACATACCATCTAAATCAGGGATGTCAAACTCGCAGCCCGTGGATCGCATGCGACTCACGATGGATATTTTTGTGGCCCAACCAATATATCAGTAAAATATAATAAAATAAAATCTCCCCTCGAAATTGGAGATAGTAGCAGAGAAGAGATGTCAAGTGTCAGGACATAAACATTTAAATTTTATTATTCCTTTACATGTTTATGCATTGTATTATTCGAAATAAACCTAAGTTTCTGTGAATATTGATTTTTTTTGCGGCCCACTTTAACCTTGTTTGTTTGGCCTAAGTTAGCCTTTGAGTTTGACACCTCTAATCTAAATGGTATTTAAAACAGATTTTCCCTTTTTTATAGCATAATGTTTCATTGTTTTATATGATTAATTGTTATATTTGAAGCCCAATTTAAGAAGTATATTTATTGTAAAGATTATCTTTTTTTTGCTTTAATACGAAATATATCTGCATCAGGTTACCTATATTACATCACCTATATTTTGTATTTCCTTTAATTTTCTATATAATATTAATATTTAAGTTATCTTAATGTCTTTCTGTTTTGCTTGCAACTGTGAGGGTAAAGACTTTTTTATTGCTTTCAAGACAGAGAAATTGAAATCTTCTTTCCTTTTCAGTGTCTCCTCAGTGGGTGCAAGAACCGAAGGACTTCTCCACCATGGGAGGCCAGACTGCTGTTTTGGACTGTTTCACTAGAGGATATCCAAAGCCGAACGTTGTCTGGAGAAAAAGAACGGTTAGTGGCTATATTTTGTGAATTGATTGGACTTGTTTCTTTATTAAAATAGTCACTGACAACGATTTTAGATTCTCATTCACTCTCATTGGGTGTCCAACACGCAGGCCGCATGTGACCCGCCAGTACGTAAGTTGCGACCTGCCGACTCATTTAAAAAAAATTTAAAATATCAGATTTTTAGTTTTTTCATTTTGAAATTTATTTGAGGTACAAATTTATAAAATACATTGAATATATTGCTATTTATATATATATATATATATATAAATCTATAATGTATTTGCCTGTTACATGATCTTGTTTTAAAATAAATTCTTTTTGAAAATAGAAATGCCCTTTAAATTAAAATAGATTTATATTTTATCAAACAGTTACATTTGATTTTACTATAATAAATGACTTTTTTAATAAATTCCTAATTGCACTATGCATATCATTTACTATGGATGGTAGATTTTGATGGGTTCTTTGTGTGTGCGACTTTCGTTACTCTCATCATTTTCGGTTGTTTGGAGTGCCTGGCAAAAATTGCAAGAGGCAACTCGTCGGAGTTGTTTTTTAAAGTTCAAAAAAATATTCAGGATGGTTAAGATAAAGGGCAATGTACTGCTATAAACGTTTGCGAATGACAGCACAAATTTCAACAATGAGTAATGAAAGATCAATTTAAAAGAAATACCGTTGCTTTTAATTTTAACATCGCCAGAGTCGTCTAAAATGATGCCGTACACGATCATCATGATTGCCTACACACTGCATTAATTATTTAAATGGATTTAATTCAATCTTGTGAGGATCATTGCACGTATTATATTATGTAAACATTATTTGATCATACTGCCATTGTATTTGCTATTATGTAAACGCTTATTACGTGATCTTTCTTCATTAATTAAATTAGCAATGAAACATTATATTACTTATGCCTATGATGTTGCATGGGGCCAAAATAATAAAAACAATAATCATAATTCATTTTGTTTTAAATTTTCACTCCAATAAATGTTTTTTTTTTCCAAATCTGATATAAAGAAACATATTTTTATGTGCGGCCCGCGAGATCATAATGGTTTTCATCCGAAAACTGGCCCTCAAATTGTGTCATTTTTGTGAAAATAATGGTATCCCTGAATTTTGTTTAGCGAGAGCATTGTGTAAATCGGATCGCAATTGCGGCGATTTTTCTTATCATGTTGTCGGCGCTGCAGTCCCCATGCGATAATATCTCTACGACGTTGACGGAGACCTTATAGACATTTGGACGATTTTGAATGGGATCACATAGTACAAATGCATGAATCTGTCTCGTCATATTGAGCAGCAGGCGGCCTCTCGCACCATACGATTACGGTTGTACAAAGCTGCTGGCAGCAATGATTGCTACAAGAGACAACTCATCAGCAGATGATTTGCCTGGAACATTATTCTGGGCCATTTTCAAATGAGAAAATGTCAAACCGGATTCGACTCGTATATCCCTGGATCGTTTCCGTGCTGTTGATGCTCTTCCCTGTCTTGTCAGGTTAAAAGACCTCTCACCAGTCGAACATGTATGATATATGGTGGGCCACCAATTACTTATTTAAACATTCAGTACTAGCTATTAATTGGACGTACGGCTTAGAATTTATTTGTTTCATTATCTACATATACATATCCAATTTTTTTAAAAAAGTATCTTTCTTCTATTTGGAAGTTTTTATCCCCTTCACACAAATGAGTGTATTTTAATATTTATTATACAAACTATTAATGTGCTTCCATTTTTGTTGTTGTTACACAAAAAGTAATTTTATGTATAATTCTGTAATAACATTCAAATGATAACTAATCGGATTAAGGCTCCTGTAACGCGATTCTTAGTGAACAAAAGTGAACGATCTTTCCGTGTAAGATGGTGATTATTGCCTTTTTTATCTAGAAGATGGCGGTGAGGTGACGGTAATAGACAATTCCCGTGGAAAGTGGCCGAGAACGGATCTCTGCTGTTCAAGAAGATCGACAAAGGAGATGAAGGCGTCTACACTTGTGAAGTCTCCAACGGTGTGGGAGAAAGTTTAAGGAAGTCGGCCAGGTTGGACGTTAAAGGTACATGGGTTATTTTTTCAAATAGGTTTCGTTACTCTGAATTTATATAAGTATGCACTTGCCTCCTGTTCTCAGTCTTTTTGTTCTTATTGAAAATTTCGTTTACTTTTATTGTGCTCTTTAATTCAGAGATTTCAATCATTTTTCGTGTTAAAACTTTTTTTAATGAGTTTCATTTTCAATTCAATCATTTTAGTTTAATTTTAGTGCAGAATGTTTACTGAGAGAAAACTAATTATGTTTCAATTTAGTTTCTTTTTTATTTCTCTGTGCGTAATCTCTTCCTACGTTTAAATATTCGTCATATTTGTTCACGAGATTCAGAATTCCACCAGTGCACTATGCCAGCAGGTCACTGCATTCCTTAACTCTTCATCACTTCCAAAACGTTTACCGTCCGGAAATTCTTGCCGTCTTTTCCCTCAGCTAAGGGAGAAAGATGGTAAATGCTAATAGCAAGGTACGGCTAATCGAGTATTTGTTTGAAAATGCAGTGACCACCTAGTTTAACTGACAGTAGCACAGTATAGCATGGGAATTCTGAAGCTCGTGAATAGATACGACAAATGTTTAAAAACTGGGAATGATTTTGTAGAGATTAAGTTTATTTACGTCACACTATAATGAAATACGAGAGTTAATGGATACGGGCCTCGTAATTTTGAGCCTCGGTCAAGTGACGAGAATGACACCTGAGCTGAAACCTCCTCTCTTAAATACCAAAAACAGGGGCTCGACTGATTTGACTTGCATTAGCCTTTTCTACACGGTGAGTCTTCATTGGTACCAGGACTCGAACCCGTGACACGAGTTCGTAACCAATAGGCTACCGCGGCCACTATGATTTGTTGAAAAATTCGCTCTTTTTCAAAGTAACTTTACGATCGAATCAAATGCTCAGTTTGATTAAATCTTATCGTAGTTCTTCAAATACCCTTATGTGTTGGAAATCTTTAATTGCTTACGAAAATAATCACAGAAGCTAATCTTCTCTGGTAAACTAAAAAACTCTCTGTATTTTATTCACCGGGAATGTCCATGCATGGAGTTCATTCACAATATCGAAATATTTAGCACCATTCTATAAAGTATTAATAATATTAATCAAAATTTTACATACGAATTCAGTGACGTTTTATACATTCTTTATCGCAGCTCCTCCTCGCATCAGTTCGGCGTACCGCATCAAGAGCGCTCGCAAGGCAGAATCGGCCACCCTCGTGTGTGAAGCAGAGGGGGACCAGCCCCTTATCACCTCGTGGGCGAAGAACGGAATTGGACTGCAGACCACCGGCAGGTTGGTACCTATCTCCTCTACTCTTCTACTTCTTCAACAGCCCCTTACTGGTCTTGGTTGTCAACAACAAGCTCCTTCCAGCCTTCTCTATTTTTAGCAACTCCTCTCCAGTTTTTAACTTTCAAAGTAATTAGGTCTTTCTCGATGTCATCTAACCATCTAGTTGGTGATCTCCCTTTAGCTTGGGTTCTTTCAGGTTTTTTAAATGTCAAGATCTTTAATGGGGTTATCTTCCAAGCTTCTCCAAATATAGCCAAACCATCGTAATCTATTACTATAGATGTACTATTTGTGGTTGCCGGTAAAGCCTGTACAGTTCTAAGTTATATCTGGTTCTCCGCCGTTTTCCTCCCAGCACTGGGCCAAAGATAGCTCTGTGGAGCGCACAACTTTCTGAACCCTCGACCATAAATATTCTTAAAAATCAATGATTCTCTTTACACTAAATTGTGATTTTGAATGAAACATATATTGCTATTATCACTCCTATGCTTAGAGCTATTTAGCTCGGTTTAAGTTTTGGAACTTACTCATAATTTTAAACTTCGATTTGAGCCTAAGAATCCTACTTTGTACCCTAGGCCTGAAGTGATTAAATTGGAGGAATAGAATTTGAACTGTTTTCAACTAGAACGAATTATTACGAAGGATAACTTTCAATATGCTTTCAATAAGTTGAACTTTTGATTGAAATTTGAGCCCTTTTTGTATTTTGGTAAATATATTTCCATTAAATTAAATTAAATCCGTTTGCTATGTACGATGTTTCTCAATTTGCTAAATATATTGTGAAGAAGGTTTAAATTTAGATGGCGAAATATATTTGATTCAACGTTTTTATTTAAAACGGGAATTTTAATGCGAATAAAGAATGTCTTATTAGATCAAAAGCTGTGGTCTTAATTGTATAAAAACTATAACCAAATGTTGGCAAAAATTTATTTATTGGGAGAGGGGGGGTTAGAATTCATTATTTACTATCCTGATAATATCGTATGCACTCGAATATGGTATCATTGCCTATGTATTGTTGAATGATTAATTTTGAAGCATTCAATTCTAATATAACATAACAGAAATTATTAATAATGATCTTGAACCAATGGAGTTGAATCAGAGGAGTTCCAAACCCCCTGCCATCGCCTTTGATTTTTTTATTTAACTATAATTTTGTGTATATAGTATCGAACATTATTTCAGTTAATTAGGTATTTGTTATTAATAATTCATTTTATTAATTAATGCTAATTTTTTTATTTGTTTAATAATTTATTTTTTACTATTTTTGTTCCAGAAAATCTATAAAATCAAAAGAATATGTTTGGTGGCGTATTGAGGTATGATACGAGAATGGTGGACTTTCGGTCCTCGACCGGCTTGAAAAATCCGCGTGTGCGCCACTGTCTGGAACCAACGTTATTCGCATTACTATTGTGAAAAGCACGTTTTCGGAGATATTTTTTTATATATTCTGGTAGAGCTGAAGGGGTGGGAGAGAGAGAATTCCTGCTTTTTAAATAATTGTTTAACTTTTTTTGTGCTTAGAAAAAGTATTATAATTTCATAGGAATTCTCTTATATTTCAAACATTATCTACACAATAATTTCACTGATATTTTCTTACTAATCGCCATCAAAAAGATTATCAGTCTGTTTTCATTATCATCTCAACAATATTTAAAAGTACTGCGTAATTGCTAAGAAATGCGGAATCTACATACATGTATTTTTTTAAAAAATGGATACCTAAGCAATTATTCTGAGTATGAAACAGAAGAAAATCTTCGGTACCTGGATTTCATAAATCACACTCTTCTTCAAAGAATGTTCCCACCTGTAATAATTTGAATCTCATTATTTTAAAAACGATGTTGTTATATTCGTAATTTTATTATAATGTTGATCAATTCATTATTTAATTGGTAGAGTTATTATGTTGTTGTTTGATTGATATCATGTATTTATAATACATTTAAACATAATATTTTTCTTTGTTTTATTTCTTTCTCAAAGAGTACAAATTAATGAAGAGCTGTCCGCGACAGGCATCATCGCCCAGATGACCATCTTGTCCACTCACAGGAACGATGGCGGGTCCTACACATGCTCGGCCAAAAACAGATTCGGAGAGGTCAACAACACCATCGTACTTAGAATCGTCGGTAAATTTATTTGTGTTTCTATTCTGCTTAGAAAGTTATCGATGTGCAAAACAGTTGATATCAAACGAAAAGATGAAACATTATTATGGATGCAATTATTTAATTTTTTTCCGCAGAAGAGGGTAACCGAGAATGGAAAAAGTATTGACTCAAATTTTAAAAGAATATGCAATTTTAGAAATATTTTTTGATAAATATATATTATTTTTATATTTTTTTATTCTTATATGTAATTTAAACATATTTATTTATTTTATTTAAAACGCTATTGACATATATGTCTGACTATCAAGGCATTATATGACACACTATATGTCTGACTTCAGGTTTTCAAATAATTTTTATTTGTTTGTACGTTTTTTTTTTCTTTCTTTCAGTCATCACTTGTAAAAATCTGTGAAACGTTCTCAAATATATTGTATTTATTCGAATCTAAGCCACCATCGATTCTGAGCTGCACCAAAAATTTTCAACAAATTTTTGTGAAAAATGAAAAATAGTGTAAAATGATTTATCGGGTAACTAATTTTACGAAATTAAAATAAATTTGAAATGAGAGCTAATAAGAAGTGAATAATTAAATATTTTTACCAGTATAAAAAACTTTTAAAATATACACATGAAGTTGTAATTGTGTGCTCTAATTGTCCCATCCAACGAATATTTTTCCCCTTCGATTCTAAGCCGCAAACGACTTTCAGTAGGCTCAGGTACGGCTTAGATTCGAGTAAATACGGTAGTTAGGAAATATGTGTTTGTGTTTCTTTGCAATTTCTTTCGAAAGCTCTCCAGTCTTCTTATGAATACTGTTAAATTATATCTAGCTACAGCTCTTATTAAAAGAATAATTAAGGTAAAAGCTTACCTCTTCTTCACGGCTAGCTTCGATCGGGCTCGAGTACACGTTTTTCTTGAATTTAAGAAAGCGTAAAAATAAACGTAATTTTTCATCAACAATCTCAGTCTCTGTTTTAACTATATAAAATTTAATAGCCATTTAGAGTAACATTTTATGATTAAATAAAAGCATTGAGATTAATTCAAGTTACAATTATAAATTACTACAGGAAATATTCGTTGAGAATAGTTTGCTCCTTGCGTTCGATTACATTGTGGATGGGAAAAGTAAGCACACAATTCCTTTTCATGAAAGTAACAGTTCAGAGTTCAGTTCACGGTGTCCTCCACTAAAAGTGGAGTAGAAGTCACAACAAGTACTATTGTTAAGAAATGTTTGCTTGTTAATGTATTATCAAGAAGCGATGTTTTGAGAGGGAGAAAATACCTATAATTCATTGTTCAAAAAATCATGTTGTATGTACCTGAGATGTACAGATGCAAATTAACTTTTTCTTCCAGAACCTCCGGAGAGGCCTGTCTCAGTGAAAGTGGGTGAAGTATGGAGCAGGGCGGCAACCGTATCATGGTCTGCGCCCTTTGATGGGAACAGCCCCATCACACAATATGTTGTTCATTACTGGAAGGACATCGAGGGTATGCTGTAGATCATTTCAATATGTATATATCTGCTGTTGTTCACTTCGATTGTGTACAAGTATTCGTTTGATTATTATTTTAAATAAGTATTGAAAGTCTCAAAATATAATTTCTATTTCTATAGGACTATCATACCATGATGCAATTTTATTACATTCTACATTTCTATTTTGTCGTAATGTGTATCATTATTATTAAAATATGCATTAGTACTTTGTAAATATCGAAGTAAGTGTGTTACTGTTAAACCCCATCCAAAGCCTGTTAATGTATCTGACTACGTTCGGAACCGTGATTTTAAAAAAAGCGTATAAATGGATAATTTTCATGATATTTAGTGTCACTTAGATTAGAGAATACGTGTAAAAAATTGTTTTAAGGACATTTTGACAAAAAAATTATTTAAATACAATATTTTGGCAAAAATGTAACTTAGAATAACCTTTTTTCAAAACGTTCTCCTTTTGTGAAAAATGCTTCTATTATAATATTATTTTGCCTGTATATAGCTCAGACCTCTGTACAGAGGTTCAACTATAGTTTTTGAAAAATTCACGTTATTTTCAGGGTTACGACCCATTGAAATAATTATCGGCCTTTTTTTTTTAAAATTTCTCCCCTCTGTTGTCGTAAAATATGGATAAACCCACTTCTAAATTATATATTTCAAAAATTCTAATTGAGTTTCTGTACAGAGGTCTGATCTATATACAGGCAAAGTATTATTATAATAGAAGTATTTTTCACAAAAGGGGAACATTTTGAAAATTGGTCTTTCTATTTTCATTTTTTGTCAAAATATTGTACTTAAATAAATTTTTTATTGTAATACTATTCTTAAAACAATTTTATATACATTTTCTAATCTAAGTGACACTAAATATCATAAATATTATCCATTTATATGCTTTTGCAAAATCACGGTTCCGAACGTAGAGTCGGATACCTTAAATTTCTCTTCATATTTTTTACTTTAATTTCTTTGGAATAACTGCTTCTCATAATGCTAAAAAATAAATTATTTTGCTTAATTTTAGATTAAATTTGTTATTAGCAGATAATAAACAGTGTTTGTAAATTACATCAAAGAAGTGCTTCGAATGTATTCAGGGACGTTTTAGGGCATGAGCCCATTGCGCCCTGAATCAGGGGGCTCGTCTCGTTCTTTACTCGGCCTCGATAAAATCATGATCTCTAAATGTTATCCTCGGACAAATTCTCCGACAAACGGGAAATTTCAAAATATATGCCGATTGTGTTAACAGCGCCATATAGTCCATGTCCTTGAAAATGAACTAGTATTAACAGTGGATTTCGTGGAAATAATGAATGTCTTTGCTAATTTATAATGTAGAAAACGAAATTCCGAATAAAGCTTCATTTTAACAGTAATTGCTTTTGTTGAACATTGCATGTATATGTATCAACATATACACCAAATTTGATAGATAATATTTTATTTTGCATTAGGAGCCAGGCCTTCAAGAAGTTTTAAAACGCCATTGGATGTATTATTAAGACAGTAAAAGCATTGCTAATAAGTGTTTTATTCAGATGGCCTTAGATCATTCCAAATTTATGTTTTCTTTGCTGGAAACTGTAAATCGCCGAGATGTAGCATCGGAAAAGAAATCTAGACAGTAACGAACGTTTTCTTTTCCTCTGACCAATCAACAAGCACGTCTTTTTTGGGGGGGGGAAGAGAGAGGTGCATATACCTACAGCCATCCGGATTCGAGGATGATGATAACTAAACAATTCATTTACTTTTAATTGCCTCCATAAATTCCTTTTGTTGTTTTATATGTTACGTTACATTCATGTTATGTTATGTTACATTTTAAAATGTTTTAATTCATGAACCATGAATTCAATTTGGCGTTACATTTTTATTAATAACTTATTTATGAATGTGCAGGTGCGTCTCATCGTCTGCAGGAGCGTAGCGTGCCGGCCACCCAAACTTCCGTGCTGCTGGGAGACCTGCAGCCTGGCACGACCTACCTGCTGAGGGTGGTCGCCGAAAATGATGTGGGCAGAGGAGAGTCATCGGAACCCTTTAAACTCAGGACCGAGGAGGAAGGTAAGTATAATTCTTGCCAATTTTATCCTTTGCTCGAACTACTTTATTTATTGAATGTTTCCTGGCAGCCTCTTTCTACTTGATTCAAAAATCAGATTAACACATCCAATTAGCCTCGTGATTATGAACCATAGTCAGGTGACGATGTCTACACCTGAACTAGCCCCCCACTCAGTGACGTAGCGGAGAATATTAGAGTCCCTACAAAGTCAGGTTTTGGGCTCCCTAGAATCTCTGAGCTCCCCCCCACAATGCAGGGGTGTACTTTACGCCACTGACCCTATTCTCCACTCCTATTGACACTCGTGCGTCAAGGCCTCTCCAAGCACTCCGGCAGTCTATTTTCCAGTACCGAGTTTAGTACTAGACAAACCAGGCTAACGTGGTCCCTGGTACGGACAATTATCGCGGTTTTTTACTTGAGCGTGCGTCAAAGTCTTTTCTTGAAGAATACTATCATACATTGCGATAAAAATACGGAAATTGATTTATTTTTACATGTTCTGTTGAAGGGATGTAGACTTAATGTTCCCTCCATATGTGCTGATGAAAAGTCGCTAAGACTGACTCCCTTTGAGATGAAATGTTTCCAGTGATTAAGTACGTGATAGAAAATTAAAAGAGTATTTTGGGGATGTTAGATGAGTAAAAAACCTTTAGGAAATTTTAGTCGTTAGAGAACTTTCATGTTTCACGGTGATACGGTGAAATCAGATCGAATGGCTGTGTCTGCATAACTCATAATTTAAGGGAATATACGAGATGTTCTTTACTTTAATGTTAACTTATCCGTTTTGTTTTCTAATATGGTTTTGAGAATCTCTCTCCATCTTTTGTTCGTCCTTTTCAACGATTCAATTCCTTCTGTATTTTAAAACCAATTGTTCCGCTTGGCTTATTCTAAAACTAGCCTTCTTTCCCTGGAACCTCACTTAACAACTTACATTAAGAGTCATTGAAGTTGGTTGAAATTAACGCGTCGGCTTAGAATTACACTTGAAGGCCGTTAGGGACAGGTCTCGTAATTTTGGTCCTCGATCAAGTGACAATATATTTCGTTGAATATTAATTCTTTGCTGCATTTAGGTTTGAAATTTTTACCGTAAAGGTTGGAATCGGATCATAATTATACACTTAAACACTTTTGAGATTTGAAATGACGCTTTTAATATATTTGTATTTCTTATTATACATTTTTTTACTTATTATTTAAAATGAAATTTTCCGATAGCCACTGGGGAGACTGTTGCTTTAGCTAACAATCCATTGGTCAGCTCATCATCTTATCAGCTTCCACTTTTGCCTATGTTCAAGCCTGCTTTCACCAGTAATGAACAAGACCAATAATTACGAGATTTGAGTTACTCATGATATTTTTAACCCAAACCTCGCATTCATTTTTAATATTCTAAGTCGTGACCTTTAATTTATACGCGTATCTTACATGCAATTAAATTTTTTTTATTGATTACATCATGCCATTGAATTGGAGATTCTTGTCACGGCTTTGATAGAAATTCCATGTTTTCAATGGATTTAAACATTTTAAAGCATATTCATTGTATACAAAATTTAAATTTTTAAAAATTCATTATGATTACATTTTTAAACACTACGTACGTACTGATACTATTTGACAAAAGGATCATTGATTGATTATTTATTTACGTCCTTCTTTAAGAACTATTGCCGACAACCTCGTCATTTTGAACTAGTGACAAGGACGACATCTGACGAGCATGTTACGCTTCAATTTTCTACATCTCACTAACATGATGTTTTTGAACTTCGGTCAATTTAGCATACATTAGCCCCTCTACAGCAGTGTTCCCCAACCTTTTTATCGCCGCGAACCGGTTACTGTTTGATAATTTTACTGCTGCGAAGGGGGTGGACGTTGATTATTTATACTTTAGATTGTTTTGATTTAATAATTTGAATTTAATTGTATTTAAACATGCCTTCACACACACACACAGGATAAAATACTGCTACACCAAAAAATGCTTTGATGCAAATTATAGATATATAATAATATTATTCTGTGATCATTTACAAAGTGAGAATCAAAACCCATATTAAATCAAAGTCTGAAAAACTTTAAACATTAAATTTACTAACATTAACCACTGGCGTAGCAAGATCTGAGTGGACCCAGTGTCAAAATTTCTTTTGCGACCTTTTTTGGGGCCCCTTAACATGTTACGAATTTTTATGCTGATATATTGATACGGCGACAGCTACGCCCCTGACATTAATACAAATAGTTAAATTCCCATATCTAAAGATTAGTCCAACATTCAATCATACTAACATCTTAAGAAACAGTCATATATAATAAACCCACAGTCTCTTGAATAAGCAGATCACATGTATTTATATATTAATGGGAAGAACCATGCCGTAAGAGAAAAGAACTTTATAAAGAGTGTTTTTTTTTCCAGGTACAGAAGTTTAAGTTGGCATTACTTTCCAAGATGGCGACCGATTTAACAGCTGTCAAGTGATTTATTCTCAGTTTGGTTTGGCAATTCATCATGAATAGACTCACGCCTGAACAACGCTTTCAAATTGTGCAATTTTATTTCGAAAATAATGATCGATTTTCATAAGCGAATTTTGTTTAGCGATGAAGCGCACTTCTGGTTGAATGGCTACGTCAACAAACAAAACTGCCGCATTTGGAGTGAAGCTAATCCACAAGTGTATGTCGAAACACCGTTACATCCAGAAAAACTGACTGTTTGGTGCGCTTTATGGGCTGGTGGAATCCTTCTTCAAAAACGATGAAGGCCACAACGTTACAGTCAATGGTGATCGGTATAGAGCCATGATTACTAACTTTTTCATTCCTGAATTGAACAATCATGATGTCCAGGAGCTGTGGTTCCAACAAGACCGCGCAACATGTCACACAGCTCGTGCCACAATCGATTTATTGAAAGACACGTTTGGTGACCGCCTAATTTCACGTTTTGGACCTGTGAATTGGCCTCCAAGATCTTGTGATTTAACACCGCTACACTATTTTCTATGGGGCTATGTAAAGTCATTGGTCTATGCGGATAAGCCACAAACGCTTGACCCTTTGGAAGACAACATTCGCCGTGTTATTGCCGATATACGGCCACAAATGTTGGAAAAAGTCATCGAAAATTGGACGTCCAGATTGGGCTACATCCGAGCCAGCCGTGGCAGTCATATGCCATAAATCATATTTAAAATGCAATGCCACAAGATTATCTTTCGAATAAAAAAAAATTGATGTCAATCGAATAATACATCGTTGTTTTATTGCAATTTAAAGTTCTAAACCTCTAAAAAAACACCTTTTACAAAGCTTTATGTAAGTTAGATGTGGCACGTTCGATAGCACTATGAATAAATTGCATTACGGTCTGCTTAAACTTCGCTTAACGGAAATTTCACATGAGATAGAAAATTGAGGCAAGTGCAGGTTGAAAGTTTATTTCCAACAGATTTAACATGGAAATTCGAGAGAAACACATCGCAGTAAATAAAATAGAAATAATTTAATGTTTAGTTGGCGGTCCAGTTCCATTTGAGGGTTGGGACCGCTGCTCTACATGACAGGGCGTTATTAATTCTAGAACTCGAATCATGACCCGACAGAAACAACACCGTCCACAAATTCACGATGTCCACTCGCCCGTGATCCTGTTAGATGCATTATATGTCTCGAATGACCTCAAAATTTATCAACAGAAAACTTTTTTATTTATTCGTTATACTTTGTTATCGTACAGAAAAGATGTAGTCTATTTATATATATTTTACATATACAGTAGCACGCACAGGAATTTTTCAAAGCGGGGGGAGGTCCAGGGTCGAAAGTCCACTATTCTCGTACAGGCTCCAAAAAGAATAATTAGCGTTAATTAATAAAATTAATTGTTAATAAAAATACTTAATTAAATTTTACGTTCTATATACATAGAATTATTATCAATCCAAAAAAAAAAATCAAAGGCTTTGGAGGGGGTGGACCCGATGACCCCCGCCCCCTTGTGTGCGTCACTGTGCATATATACTTAATATACTTACAACTTTTAAAACATGTGTTTAATTCATTAATGTCTTCCCATAGCTCCTTCAGCTCCTCCCACTGATGTCACTGTGATTGCCACCGGACCCACCAGCGTATCCGTTACCTGGAAGGTATGAATTTCCGTTTTGTATATTTTGTATAAATAATTCTATAATTATGTAATTCACGGTTGTTTGAGAACTATGAAACAGTTTTTATTTCTATAAAAATCAAAGAATTTGAAGGAAAAAAAATGATTTTTTTTGGTGTTACTCATTTTCCAATGTATTTTTTTAAAAAAACAATACAAGAAAAATGTTTTATGTTAGCACTAATTATTGAACTGGAAGATAAATAATTCAATCAGAGTTCGTTTAAAAAATTTGTGTTTTTGTGATCATTGTTGTTCTATTTCTCAATATGTCCTTATTTTTATATTTACCTTAACTTTTCTCTTGTAATAAATAGCTATACAAAATACATATAAAGGGTGTTTTTTTTTAGAGGTATAGAACTTTAAATTGCAATAAAACAACGATGTATTATTCGATTGACATGAATTTTTTTTTATTCGAAAGATAATCTTGTGGCATTACATTTTAAATATGATTTCTGGCATAGGACTGCCACGACTGGCTCGGATGTAGCCCAATCTGGACGTCCAATTTTCGATGACTTTTTCCAACATTTGTGGCCGTATATCGGCAATAACACGGCGAATGTTGTCTTCCAAAGGGTCAAGCGTTTGTGGCTTATCCGCATAGACCAATGACTTTACATAGTCCCACAGAAAATAGTGTAGCGGTGTTAAATCACAAGAGCTTGGAGGCCAATTCACAGGTCCAAAACGTGAAATTAGGCGGTCACCAAACGTGTCTTTCAATAAATCGATTGTGGCACGAGCTGTGTGACATGTTGCGCCGTCTTGTTGGAACCACAGCTCCTGGACATCATGATTGTTCAATTCAGGAATGAAAAAGTTAGTAATCATGGCTCTATACCGATCACCATTGACTGTAACGTTGTGGCCTTCATCGTTTTTGAAGAAGGATTCCGCCAGTCCATAAACACACCAAACAGTCAGTTTTTCTGGATGTAACGGTGTTTCGACATACACTTGTGGATTAGCTTCACTCCAAATGCGGCAGTTTTGATTGTTGACGTAGCCATTCAACCAGAAGTGCGCTTCTTCGCTATGAAAATCGACCATTATTTTCGAAATAAAATTGAACAATTTGAAAGCGTTGTTCAAGCGTGAGTCTATTCATGATGAATTGCCAAACCAAACTGAGAATAAATCATTTGACAGCTGTTAAATCGGTCGCCATCTTGGAAAGTAATGCCAACTTAAACTTCTATACCTGGAAAAAAACACTCTTTATTACATTATCAAAATATCCAGCTTGTTAAAAAAAAAAATTAAAAGTGTAGAAAATATACGCCCACTCATCTTTTTTAATTTAAACCTTATTTATGTTTTGCAAGTATTACGGAATTATTTCAGCTTGTTGTGGAAACCCAAATGCTAGAATTAACTGTGTGACATCTCGTTTAATAATAAATGTAACGTTTCGATACATCTACCAGGATCAATCAATATTTTTCTTGCTATGTTTCTAAGTTTAAGAGGGGAAAAAAAGGGCAAACTTCCTTACTCATTATTCATATTTAATGACTATTCAAAACCGAATGGAAAGTTTCTTTTCACTCAAAATTCTGTTTTTGTCATTTGAGAAAATGAAAGCGGAATGTTACTTAACGTGTTCAATAAACGGAATATTAAGTAACGCATCCGTGTGCAATAATGCGGAAAATAACCTTGAGCATTTCCTCTTACGGAGAAAGAATGAAATCTCTCCTTGAAAGATCATATCTCGATACCGTTCATTTTAATTGTAAATACAAAACAACGCGAGACCACCCAACATACTTTTGTAAAAGAAACTATTGCACTTGAATTCTCGTTAAAATAAAATCTTTTGAACAAGGGATATTAATGTATCTTTATATTAAATAGGAATCGAATTTTGAAATTTTTTTTTATCTTTTATGTATGTTCAGAAAGTTTCATAGCGTTATAACCATTATTTACCGGCTTATAATATGATCTGTTAGTGCGTTATACCGGGGACCGAAAAGTTTGACAACTCATTCAAAATTTAATTACAAATGTTGTAAACACAGTGGTAAAAAATGGCGCTCGCCATGTGCATAAACATTCCACACATGCGTTCATTTCGAAACCAGAACCTTGCTTGCATTTTGCACAGACTTTAAGGCACCTGCCTCCACTAGACGCGACCAGCAGCTGTTGGGGGAGACCAGTTTTATTGATTTTTATTCCTCTCTCCCTTGGCGGGATAAGGAGCATCAATACATTGGCGATATCTCGCCAAAAGAATAGACCGTTAATCGGTGATATTTCTGGAATATTTGTGGTTCTTTGAAATTGGACAAATTTCAGAAATCGGTGGAGCATCTTAGAAATGTCAAGTGTGTTGACACGCTTAGAATCTTGTACCCTATCCGTCTATTACGAGATTGGAGGATGAAGAACATATGAGCTAGGGTTGCCGGTATTTGGGTTGTTCAACCGGAATGTGTTTTGGGGTGAAAAAAGAAATGAAACCGCATCTGCTGTTGCAGAGAAACCTGTACCAGGAAAGGGGGAAAAAAACACTTGCGGTTTTTAAAATGATTCTTTTAAAGTGTTCAATGTTTGGTTTCTGCGTGACGTTATTTGAAATTTCAAGTTTGGAATAACCAGACTGGGGCTTCAGTGTTTTCCCTTTTTGTTGCCTTCCTGTTTTGGTAGATCTTTACAGAGTAGATAATGCAATATACCTCCAAACAATTTCGTTTTTGTCATAAAATTCATAAATAATAAAAAAAAAAATTAATGTACGGTAATGAGTATATATTCGAATATTGTTTATTCGGAGACATTATATATCTGCGACGGTTATTATTCATAAATTATTGATATTTATTTTTATCGTTATGCATTTTTGACAAAATTATGAGAAAAAGGACGTTTTGTCATTTCAAACATTCATATATGTAAAAAAAAAAAGAGTACAACTGTAATTCGCGATATCCACGGAAAAATCCTCATTTTTTTATAATTAGTTTAAAGAAATATTTCTATTTTTTTATTTAATTTATAGATTTTTTGTTTTATATTATGCACATCTCTCCGATCTTTCGGTTATAAGTCGAATAGAAACCCGAAACACTTGAAGTATACTTTCTCAACTTAATATATATATATATATATATATATATATATATATATATTCCAATTTTTTTGTTACTCATTCACACTCATTCTCAAAAAAAATGAATATTTTTATAATTCCTTTCGATTCCTTCAACTCAATTTGAATTTATTTTTAATTCTTTCTTAAGTTTTCGAAAGTGCAATCAAAGTCATACGTTCTTTTTTTTTTATAAAAATTTTATTTATTTATTATTGTTTTTATTGATTTCAAATTTTTAAGAGAAATAATTTTAAATTGTCAACCTGGATTTTTTGAAGCACTTATCAGGGAAATATGTGCGCTACTTTTTCTTGATAAGCCTTTTTTAAAGAGGAGAGTGCTATATTTGAGATGAAACATATATTTACTCAACACAATACATTTAACAAATATTGAATGTTTTTTGTTTTTTTTAACGTTGACTTTTTGAAGTGAAAATGACGCACCGATACAGCCATTTGCTTTATGCGTGTAACGAAAGTAACAGTGAAGTTAATCACTAACACATTACTAATATTTTCTTTTCAGTATCAGTCATAAAAGGAGTTAGTGTATGCAATAGTTTTTGCAATTTTGTCTGCGTTATCCGTAGCATCACAACCACCAAGTTGGAAAACTATTGAAAATTACGTTGGTGATTTTTTGATGTAGTATTTTGAGCTGTTTTGGAGCCATATATAAAATGTTTTCCATGTATATAAAATATACATACGCACACATATATATATGTAATCCAGAAAAGAAACTTTCATATATGCGTATCTCCATTTATATTGTGTGCTTAGTTTCTGCTTTCACCTTTTCTGGAAAGGAGCCAAGTGCTACCGATTTTTATTTTTGTAAGGGAAATGTGGTGGAAAAAAATAGTCTGAAATGTAAATATTTCACTCTGCATCGTATTTTCTAAGTCTAGCGTTTGTAAAGAAGAACGGGAACTCTGATGATCAGCATTTCAAGGATTGAATGCTATCAGTAAAGTTTTTAAAGCACACGAATTTTCGAAAAATTATCGATTTTCACTTTTTTTTATATATATTTCCTTAGAGTTCAAATATTTCTGTTTAAAGTGATATATGACATGAGGAAGTACTATATTTAGAAGTATTTTTATATTTATTTTTTTAATGAAGTTACTTCTTGAGGCGCATCAAATGAGTTGTGCTAAGATCACCTGTGTTTTCCCTTGCATAAGTTTCTGATGAGCGCAAATCCATATGATGTTCAAGTGGAGAAATTACAGTGCATTGGGAATATCCAAAAGTGTATGGGTACACGTCTTTTCTTCAAATGAGTCAGTTAATAACACCAAATGTCAGTGATTCCAAAACCTACATTTGCGGAATTAAAAACGCTAAAATTGTGGGTAAATATGGCTAATGTGCAGTTCAATATTAGTCATGTAGAAAAATTAATGATATTCAAACATTTTGATATTGAACCAAGACATAACTCTGTGCCACGCTTCAAAAAATTGGGTTGGGGGCTAAATTGTTGAAAATAATTAAGAAGAGAAAGTCAGAAGAGCCTTTTTAAGGAGCAGAGGGTAAAGAAAATGCTTCACATACTTCTGGAAAATATTAAAAAATGTAAATGCTCAAAAAGTATAAATTTTTACTTAAAGCCTGTTTTCTCAAAATGTAATATTTTTCACGTTTTTGTGTACATTTTTCTCAAAAACTGCAAATTATATAATCCTCAAAATTTCAGTCGGTATACTTTTAATATGTTTACACATTTTAATGGGGGAATTAGATATATCTAGCAAACTTTTTAAGATAAGGCTATTTTATACCGTATTTTAGGGAAAATAATTGGACATTTTTTGAAAAATTCATATAATTATTTTTATTTTAAACAAAAAAAACCCCTTCGTTAGAGTTTTATTGATATTACACATAACCTGTTGTAAAAACTTTATCCATTAGAAATAAGTAGTTTCTGAGAAAAAGATACTTAAACTTACGCAATTTAACATGGGCTCCAATGGACGTGCCCCCAATTGAACTAACTGACTGTAGTGCAAGGTTAAATGTTTTGTAATGTTATTTTTAAAAGTTCAAAATAGTTTCATCTTATCTTTTTAATGGAATTTGAATTATGATTCTTGAGTTTTGTATTGACTTTTCAAATTTGGAATCGCATGTGCATAATTTAAGGTATCCGACTACGTTCGGAACCGTGATTTTCCAAAAGCGTATAAATGGATAATATTTATGATATTTAGTGTCACTTAGATTAGAAAATGTACATAAAATTGTTTTAAGAATAGTATTACAATAAAAAATTATTTAAGTACAATATTTTGACAAAAAATGAACATAGAATGACCCATTTTCAAAATATTCTCCTTTTGTGAAAAATGCTTCTATTATAATAATATTTTGTCTGTATATAGCTCAGACCTCTGTACAGAGGCTCAACTAGAATTTTTGAAATATATTACTTAGAAGTGAGTTTATCCATATTTTACGACAACAGAGAGCAGCAATTTTAAGAAAAAAAACGCTGATAATTTTTTCAATTGGTGGTAACTCTGAAAATAATGAGAATTTTTCAAAAATCCTAGTTCAGACTCTCTGGAGAAGTCCTTACTTTATATAAGCGAAATATTATTATTTGAGAAGCATTTTTTATAAAAGGAGAACATTTTGAAAAAGATTATTTTAAGTTAATTCTTTGCCTAAATATTGTATTTCAACAATTTTGTTCACAAAATGTCCTTAAAGCTATTTTATGCATGTATTCTAATCAAAGTGACACTATACATCATGAAAATTATCCATTTATGCTGGTATTTGGTACATATCTCTATTTTCAATTAAAACTGTACCATTGGATGAGATAAGAAAGGAATTCCCTGTCCTATTCAAAACTCACGTGATAGGATACGTTCTTGACTCATCTGCACTTGTTAAGTCTAATAATTGGCTATACCTTTTCCAGTCGAAATTTGTGGTTGACAAGAAAAGTCTTTTCTGTTTTGGACAAAAAGATGTGTCATTTGAAAAGAAGCCAATTTTATTTTTTCTTAACAAATATAAAAAAACATTTTGGGAAGTTGAAATAATTCGGGATTTCTTATTCGTTAAATAGGGGTTTTTGCATTGGCGTATCTAGTTCTGAGTTGGCCCTGTATCAAAATTCCTTTGGGGCCTTTTTTAGATATGAGAGCCCTGTTAGTGGGACTTGGGGCCCCTGTAGCTTGGGGTCCCGTATCATTGATACGGTAATAGCTACGCCCCTGGTTTTTTGCTTCCTTTTAATTGAGGGGAAAAGAAAAAAAATATGAAATATAAGTTCGGTAAATCGGGATTCAACTGTATTTTTGGAATTCAAGCATATTCTATGTTATTTTTCTCATAAGCTCTAGCTGATGTAAAGTAAAACAATCAGTGTTCGTGATGAACACTCATTGCGTGCGAACGAAGAGATTAAAATCAAAAACGTGATCTGGAACCAACGATATTAAGGAGAATTGAGGAACATAATTAAAATCATTCACATTAAAAAAAAACGTTCCTTTAATTCTATGGTCTTAATTGTAATATTTAAAAATTTACCACAATATCTTGTAAACTGCAGTTCTGTTAAGAACATTCCGAAGTTGTGATTTAATGAATGATCTTACTTCATCCATGTTAAGCACATTAGAAATGACTTGACTGAGTGTGAATGCGAGTAAAATATTATTCTTGCAGGCGCCTCCTCGTGAGCATTGGAATGGACGACTTCTTGGCTACTACGTTGGACACAAGCGGCACCAGACCATGGAACCCTTTGCTTACCACACTGTGCCCGCGGGTCGGTCTGCTCATGCCGACTACCGACTCACGCGACTGCAGAAGGCCACCCGCTATTCGGTGGTCGTGAAGGCTTTCAACTCCGTGGGGTCGGGACAGGAGTCGCACGAGCTGCTTGTCGAGACATCGGACAAAGGTGGGCTCACGGAGAGCAAAATATTTCTCTGGTTTTTTTTCCCAAACATGTTTGTTATTGCAATAGCATAAACCCTACCAATAGCTATTGATTTTTATTGATTCGTCCACTTTCTTGATTAGTTGTTGAGACTGACTGGATTTAGCATCTTTAGAGGCTCTGAAAATATATATATCTTCTCTTATAATCTGACTGAAAAGGAAATGTATTATATATAGATATCCCCGTCTCATCCCCCCCAAGTTTTAGTATGTGCCCGTAATGTCACCATTTTTTTATCTACCAAGTTTTAATTTAAAAAAGTTTCCTGTTAGAAGTGTCACTTGACCACTGTTCAAATTGAAATAGGTGTTAAGGTTTATTTTTTCGGAGTTAGCTGCATCAGTGCTGCTCAACCTTTCTATCGCCGCGGACCGGTCAACGTTTGATAATTTTACCGCGGCCCAATGAAGGAAGGGACGTTGATTGTTTATATTTTAGATTGCTTTTATTTAATAATTTTAGTTTAATTGTATTTAAATTGGCCTTCAGGATAAAATACAGTTACACCAAGAAATTAATATTAAGTTATTTAACATGGTGTTTAAAATGATTATAATAAACCCCTAGAGAAATACACTACAGTATATAAAATGAAAATAATTTAATATTCCTTGTGGGACCGGCACTATTTGGTCCACGGACCGGGGGTTGCGGATCACTGAGCTACATTATTCAATCATTCAATATTTTTTCAACCACAGGACTCTTGGGTTGTTGAAATTATTTTTTTACTTGTAACTCCTTTGCTTTAAGACTGTAATTATTTGTAAATTAAACTAATCTTTTAAAAAATGAAAATACGGGGTTTCCTATAACCAAACTTGACGGGTTCCATAAAGGTAGATGTTCAAAAATATATCCGTAAACCTAGCGTTAAAGACATCTTGTATCTTAAAATTTTCTTAACCCTATGTCGTTTTGATAACAATGATCTGTATTTCGTCACTGAATCGCTTTGTTGACAATGCAAGGGAACTTGATATGTTTTTCTTGAGTCATTTTTTTTTTTTTATTTCGGTAGTCTTATGGGACTTAACATATCACGATTCTGACTTACAATAACTCTGTGTACCTACGTTGTTTTGTCCTAAAATTTTAATAAACAATACTATTTATTGTTAGGTATTGTAACGGTATAGTAATGAGATAATTAATGCCCACTGTATGTTTTTGCTTCTTACAGACAGCCTGAAACCTCCGCATCTTTACGTATCCGAGACGAGCGACACGTCGGCGCTGTTGGAGTGGGAGCACCCCAGGGACCTCCCAGAGAATGTATTCACTCGTGAGTATCACCAAAAAAAAACCTATATGCAAGTTGTAATAATCTTTGCCTATACATTTCATAGAACCTGAAATTTCAGAGTTAATTATTTCTTAACAGAATGATATTTGTTGAATAATTTTCGAGTGCCTGACGCAAATGCCTCCTAAATTTTGAACACCTACTGATTTAAAGTGTCTTGCTATGGGATGGGCGTTTAATGGAATAAGGAATATGCAGTTCGACAAAAACATTGTCAGCGTTGACAAAATCTAGCCACCCATGAACTAGACTAGTTATATTGTCGCTGCGTCTCTGAAATTGGAAATCTGGTCGATATTGTAACAATGACCTCCAGGCATCATTTGACCGAAAAACTGCGATGGCGACCTATTGGGAGACTAGAGGCAGGGCAAAGTCAGACAGAAGTGGCTAGATGGGTGGATGGGAGTCCGTCTGTGATTTATAGACTTGGGCGACGACAATTGCTAACCACGGATTCGGCATCCAGGAGGTTCAGCCATGCGCTACCACGAGTGTCGATGACCGATCTTTGTCATTATGCGCACGAAGAAATAGAACCGCAATTCCGGCTGAACTTAGACCCTCCCTCGCTGCGAGCTCCGGAAAGTTGATATCAAGGTCAACCGTGCGTCGAAGACTTCACACAAACGTGCTCTTTATGCGAGGCGACCAGCCATTTGCATCCCTTTCGTGTCATGCTATAGGCGGGAACGTTTGCAGTGGACATGTTAACATGTCCACTGGACGTGTTATCAATGGAGGACTGTTCTCTTTACGGATGAGTCCAGGTTCAGCTGTGAAAGCAATAGTAGACGTATTTTCATTTGGAGAGAACTTGGAACTCGTTTTCATCCATAACATATCCGTGGAAAAGATGCATACGGACCAGGCAGTGCCTGTGTTTGAGGGTGGTATCTTTTTGGATAGACTTCCATGTCTTTTCCCTTGGAAATGACATCCTGGATGCTTATGTGTGATAGGTGATAAGCCAGGGCAATAGGCGATGCTCTCGTGCTACAGGATGATAATGTGAGACCACTCAGGGCTCGCATCTTCGATTATCTTGAGCAGGAAATAATTCAACACATGCAGTTTGATCCAGCTAGCTCGATTCGGACCTTAACCCTATCGAATATGCTCTAGGATGACGTGTAGCCGCTCTCAATCCCACTCCTAGGACCCTAGCCATGCTTTCAACTTTCTTGGAAGAGCAATAGCTCGCACTACCTCCAGAATTGATGGACCGCATAACTGAGGGTATCACACATCGCTGCATGTGCTGTATTTCTTCTCGGGGGGATCATACCTCATATTAAAGGTATTTATCCTGTATCAAACTTACATATTCGATTTGTTCATTGTACACATATGTAAATTTCTATAACATATAATTGTCTGGTGATTTCTTTTTTATGTTATTTTATACTTTACTATGTGTTCTATAATGTGTATAAGTTTCGTTTTAACTATTCTACGTATTATTTTTGAGTTATTGTCATTTTTGTGATTTTTCCTTAAGTTATAATAACCAGTGTACTTGATAGATAATCGCGCGCGATTACAATGTTAAAAATTTACCTTGATAAAAGAATCGTCTTAGATTCTTATCGAAATTGCTTACCTACTTTTTACGAATTTCGAATTGTTGATACTTGTCCTTTTTTTCTTATTCCATGATTAATTCAAATTCATCTTTGATTACATTAGACGTACGGATTATTCAAGTGCTATTTATACAAGATTTTTGTTGTCGATTGATCAGGATGCCGCGGTATTATGCGTGTGATTTCTCCAGCCTTTGGATCTTTTTTGAAATATTTTCGATCTCTTTAAATATTCCACATATTTAAGATTGACTCGCATTAAAGAGCAAATCTGTGTGCATTTTTAAATTTTTAAAATGCGTTGTAATAGAATGGTATATGTACATCACGAATTCATTGGAAAATTGGTACATTTTTCTGTCTGAAAATGTATTCCGAGTTATGCTCATTTCTGATAGAGTGAAAGTTTTGTTAACGTCGCACTATAAAGTTACACGAGAGCTATTGGCGACGGACTTCGTTATGTGACGAGGTCAACATCTGAGCAGGCACCCCCTCTCCTAACTACCTCACCAACCGGAAGACATTGAGCCACGACAGATTTAATGGGCATTGACCCCTCTACACGGTGGGTCCGCAGTGGCACCAGGACTCGAACCTGCGTTACTCTGGCCACAAGTTCGTCACCCTAATCCTTAGGCTACTATGATCACATGCTTAGTTCCGAAGAGAGCCTTTATGAAATAGTTTTTGTGTTATTGTATTCATTTTTGAGTGTTTGATGTAATCGAGTGTAGGATGATTTTCATCGTTCATTTAACCCTCTGACTGGAACATCCGCCTCTCAGATGGGGACGATTTGCTTTGATGCCTGTAGATAACGATGTGGTGTGATTTTTGGGGTGGGCTGCCTTGACATCTTCAATTGGACTCTGCCCAGTGAGAGGATTACGTGGTGGTACATGGCGATTTTTTTCAACTTACTTTACGTGCGATTTTACTTATCTATCATCGTCTATCAGAACGGATATTCCTATAGTTTTTTTCGTGTTTAGTATTATTATTCTTAATTACTTTGACATGAATATAAATAACTTTTAATCAATTTTTATAAAAATACTAGTCACAATTCTAGTGATAAAAATATATTGTTGTGCTTGATTTAACCCCATACATTTTATTTGAGCCATACTCAATTTCATAAGCTATAAGGACATTTAAAACAGTCTTTAAGGTAATAAAATTCAAAAAAATTTACATACCCGTCTGTCAGACGGATGCTCCTCAGTGCGGAAAAAAAAAATTGATTTTCCGGCCAGAGGGTTAAATATATTTCAATTCATAATTTTGTGTATCGATCAGTGGCGCACACAGGAATTTTCAAGGGTGTGGGGGGTCGGAGTCGAAAGTTAACCATTCTTGTATCATGCTCCTTTTGATTTTGTCGATTTTCGGTAACAAAACACAGTAAAAAAAACTTTTTTTTTGAATAAATAATTAGCATTAATTAATAAAAATAATCATTAATAGCAAGTAATTAATTAAATTTTACGTACTATATACTTAGAATTATAATCAATCGGGAAAAAATCAAGGGCTTTGGGGGTGCGGACCCCAGGACCCCTTGTGTGCGCTACTGGTATCGATACATGTTTTCGATTATTTCATATTTTTGTATACTTTTTTTTATTGATATACGTTTTTAATTATTTTTTATATTTATATCTATATATTTTCAGATTACATGGTATACTACCGTCCCGGGTCAGAGGGCAGCTGGCACAGCGTCCACGTGCCTTCGAAAGACAAGAGATTCAAGCTCACCTCCCTAGAGAGCGGCACCAAATACCA
This sequence comes from Trichonephila clavipes, assembly GCA_019973935.1. Taxonomy (NCBI): domain Eukaryota; kingdom Metazoa; phylum Arthropoda; class Arachnida; order Araneae; family Nephilidae; genus Trichonephila; species Trichonephila clavipes. The sequence goes on from BMAU01020441.1 coordinate 100,851, forward strand.
GGTGTACCTGACCGCCTACTCGGAGTCAGGGGTCAGCGATCCCAGCGATACTCTGACGCTCCTCACCGAAGGTAACTTTCTATCATTCAAATGTTCTTGTTTTGCACACACATTGGAAAGATTGCATGAAAATATTTCACAACATAACACTCTACACATTCGATATTTTGACCCATTGTATGTGGAATAAATAGATATCGAAAGCTAGTAAATAGCTATGAATAATTTGTTAGGGAAAAAAAGAAAAAAATTTTGCACAATGCTAATGAATATGTATCAATATTCAACGCTATGAATATGTTATTGCAAAACATTGCTGTATCATTAGTTTTTCCTCCTTCCACCATCGTAAAAACTCATAGAGTACTGAGCGAATCAAATCCTGTACACTCTTCACCTCCCTTTTCGAGAATTTCTCAATCGATAAACATCCTAGAAAGTAATCGATAAATGTATCTCGTCCTAACAAAGTTACGCCGCCGGATTTCCGAGCGAATTATTGCTGGTCTGACGGGGAAAATTTTTTTTTTCTTTCGCCTATTTTACGCAAATGTTTTTGAAGTTTTTGAGTAACTTATCTCATCAAATGTATTATCTATCAGGAGATAAAAATTAGTTTGTAAATATATTGGTCAAGTGGATTAAAAGCCTCAGAGAGCACAATATATAAAATAAACGCAAGCGATTTTTTAAAGAATATGTTTTGAAAATGAATCAAGGTCCAAAACAACGGTTCTTAAACTTCCGATCACCGCGGCCCTCTTTATGTAAAAGCCTGACATTGCGGATCCCCCAGATTTTGAGCACCCCTCCTTAACCCATGGTTGAAAGATGTAAAGGTCCCTCCATAGTCCTAAGACTGCTTCTGCTCAGTGGCGTTACGGAGAACATTTCCTCCCCCCCTTCCCTGCAAAGTCAGGTTTTGGGCCCCTAAGTTGGATTTTACAAACGGCAGGTACTTGGCGGCAGTCATTCTTTGGACGCCCTAGAACCCTGCACCCCCTCCCCCACCCCGCACGATGCGGGGAGTGTACGTTACGTCGCTGCCTCTGCTACTTTTACAGACTTTTTTAACACTTCTTTTTTTCCTTTAAGAAAACAATAAACATCTAACTATGTATATATATACAAATATTACAAAACATTAATTTCAAATAAATAAATAATGTAAATGCAAATAAATAGTACAGGTGTGATTCGATTAGGAAATCCATATGGATGCAATCCTTATCGTATTGACGCGCTATGTGAATTCAGTTATTAATTTTTGTACATGTGTGTGTGTTTCTACAAAATATTTTTTTGAAAATACGACGTTGTAGTAATGGCTATGTAGTTGCAAATAATAAAAAAACTGAATTAATATTTTTGAACGAAATGTATGTTCGAGTAAATATTTTTATAGGGAACAATTTAGTGATCTAATCTTGGGTGACACATATTTCAATGTTTCCACGAGGTCTTTCAGAGTCTGTAAAAGACGGAAATCTGAACATTAGATGACCCCGTGGACCCTAGAACCACAGTTTAAAAACCGCTGATCTAAACAATAACACCAAAGAAAAAAAAATACGTTACTTTCACCATTTTCTTCGCCTATTTGTTTCAAATGTCGATGACTGCGTTGTCATGGTGAAACAGTGCTCTAGGAATAATTGAGGCAATTGTTTTGTTTCTAAGGACCCCGCCTACCGGTCATTTTGATTCCGTAATATTAAGAATGATTGCCCACTAGTGGCGCACGCAAGGGGGGTGTCCTGGGGGTCCGGACCCCCCCAAAGCCCTTGATTTCTTTTCCAATTGATTATAATTCTAAGCATATAATACGTAAAATGTAATTAAGTATTTGTTATTAATGATTCATTTTATTAATTAATGCTAATTATTTATTCAATAATTAGTTTTTTGCTGTTTTTTTTTTTTGTTCCCGAAAATCGACATAATCAAAAGGAGCATGATACAAGAATGGTGAACTTAAAAAATTCCTGTGTGCGCTACTGTTGCCTACGAATCTAGATTGTTGTATTTACCGAATGTGACAAAAAATAATCGAAACATTTTTTTTTAAGGAATGGGATACATTGAAATTTCTTTCAGTTTTAAAGATATTTTTATTTAAGTTAAGAACACACACGGTAGCTGAATGGTCATGGGTGACGTTGCTTCTATGGTGTCCAATAAAGATACGTCATGTAGAGGAACGCCCGAAATCTGTTCAGGCTCAAAGTCCTCAAGTGGTATGGGATTCTAGATGTCGTTCTGGTCACTTGACCATAGCTCAAAATTGAGAAATCCGTCGGCAATGCTCCTCGTGTTTCTTCATAGCGCGATATTTATAAACAATCCTTCTATTGGTTTTCGATTATGTAACAAAAATCTTTGAAAATGATTGCTAAAATTGAAGGCTAAGATAGAGAAACTGTTAATTCATATCAATATGTACATTTATAAATGGAACAAACACGTTACTGTGGTTCAGAAAAAAAAAAAAATATTTTAAATAATTTAAAAATTAAAAGAGAGGGAGAATTCCTTTGAACACTGGATATATGTTTCTTATTATTCTCTTTTCTTTCTCGATTATTATATACCTTAAAAACATGATTCTCATTGATAATTTCATCGTCATTATTTTTAACATATCTCCCGCTTTGATGCTAAATCTCAAGTAAACGATTTATGCTCGCGAAAAATGTACATTGTTAAAAAATAATAATAATAGTAATAAGAGTAAATGTGGGTAAGAGAGAGTGAGTGTTTATCAAAATTTCACTTTAAAAGCAGTGACTCCCAAATTGTTTCTGTATAGACCCAGGGGTCTGTGACGACCTGCAAGGGATCCATGTCAGTGAAAAAATAATTTGGGGCTCCATGAAGTGTAAATGGGGGTCTACGATAGTGGCTCTCATTAAACCAAATCGTGACTTTAATTTTAAAAGGAAATTTAAGCAAGTGGGGGAAACCAGAGATTTACTTATTTAACAGATTTACTTACTAAATTTAATAAGGTTAATTTGAAGTTACAAGGCGACAGCTTAATTTTATTAAAACAAGGACCGACCACATTTCGGCCTTTTTTGCCGGAATTTAATTTTGAATTTAATTAATAACTTTGGACGTCTCAAATTTTCCCAGTTTCTCAATTGCCAGACAATCTGTCAGGAAAATGACGTTTTAACTTACGTTCAACATTTAAGTGCCCCTTTTTTAGATTTTGAAACGAGGTTTGAGAATGTTTTGACTATCGTAACACCTCGGTAGACAATGAATTCATATGGTGATTTTGAAGAAAAATTTCCGATTATATATATATACAAGAATTAGGCACTAGGAATAGGCCCTAACGAAAATCTTAAAGCAAAATTTAGAAACGGATGTCAACAACTATGGCCATGTTATACCTGTTATTTATTCCATATTATAGAATATCTTCAGAAAGTTTATGATTGTTTTTCCAATTGAGAAGGAGTTTCAGTGTGCTTGCCAATCTCCAAAAAAAAAAAAAAAAAAAAAAAAGAAAGAAAAAAAAGACTGAGCACTATTAATCGAGGAGATATTTAGGGTTAAACCTGACAAGATTGATGCCGATTGTTGAAAATTTGTTATTGCATCACCAGATTCATCACTCCCACATTAAAAGCATTTGTTTGTTGTTCAGTTATTTTATGCATTAATTAAAATTTTAATTTTTTTAATGAACATGTGTTTTCTTCAGTTTTAAACACTATACTTCACTGTAGTTAAAAATTTAAATCTTTTAAAGTAAGTTGAGCTCTATACATGCTGTCAAAACTGCATTTAAGTTCATGAATTTGCAAAAATTTAATATTGGGTAAGTAGGGGTCTACACCAAACTGAACAACCTGTCAAGGGGTCTATGAAGCAAAAAAAATTTAAGAACCTCTGCTCTAAAGCTTGAGAAGGGCTATTCGCGACGGACCTGGTAATTCTGAAATTTTGCCTATTGTCGAGGGTAACATCTGAGCACACCACTCCACTATCTAAACTTCTTCACCAGACTATGAGGATTTTGAATCTCGATGCATCAGCCAGCGCATCTTCAGTTGCAACGGTTCAGTTCAGACTTCAAATCGTGACTCAACTACCTCGGCCATGAGTTCGCGAACATGACTACACTTAGTGGCGTGACGAAGAATATTAGGGCCCCCCTTTAAAATTGGGTTTTGAACCCCAAGCCGGATCTTATAAAGTGTACTTGGCATCAGTTGGGCTTTGGGCACTCCCACAATGCCGGGGTGTACGTTACGCCACTGACTGCACTCAACTACTGCGGCCTCTAGTAAATGAAAGAAAGCGAAACTGAAGTCCTTAGAGCGGTTCAATTCTAAAACAAAGAACTTCGAACTGCTCTACCCAAGCGCATGCGCAGCACACACTCGATGATGTCTGCATCCGCTCATCTTCTCTATGAAGAAACGAAAACAAAAGAGGGTCAAAGGCGCGCTTACGCGAAAAAAAGCAACGATTAGCTTCCTTCCCTATGGTAATAGGTGGGTGGGGGAGGATGTATTAAAGGGTTGCTGGTTTAGTGAATTATCTTTTGTGTCGGTGACGTTATCGAGGCACATACAGCATTCCGCGAAGTGTTTGTTTTAACTTGCGTGCGTACACAATTTTTTTTTCTTCTTTTTCGTAAGAAGAAAAATGTGAGGAATGGAAGAGTGGAAAAATTCAAATCCTATTTAAAATTTATTTCTATGCTTTTTTTAAATCAACATTCATAGAAATATTGAACTTTTTTATCCATTAACTAAATTTATTGTAAGTAGCGAAAATCAGTGGAGAATCATTTATTTTCAAAAAAATGCTTTAACATTATAATATTTCGCACTCATTTGACATTCAATGTAAAAAGTACCTCAAATTATACATGTGATTTTTTAGTAACTAATATTCAATATAAGTTTTTTTCAGTTTCCAGAAATATCAGTTTTCAATTCAATTTCAGTATACATGTAATTTTTTAGTAACTAATATTCAATATATCAGTTACTAATATTCAATATCAGTTACTAATATTCAATACAGTTCATAATATTCAATATCGGTATCAACGACACTATAATTATAGCGGTCAATTTTTTAAATTACCATGAAAAAGTGCTTAAAAGTAGCGAAAGTCCTTTTTTTCCCTGTAAAATATTTAAATTTTTTGTTGAGAAATGAAGAAGGAAGGATCATCTTAAACCACTTTCCCTTGGCTGTACTGCCAATAAAAATACTACCGATGTGTTGCTAATTTAAATCACTATTTTTTGTAACTGTTTAGTAATTTATTTTAAATGATTATTGATTGTTTTCTTCCAGCTGCATAAAAAAATTTGTATTGCTTCATATTTTTAAATATCAAAAGTTAACCATGAAAAAAAAAGAATATAACAAGTTTTTTTTTTTTTTTTTTTTTTTTTTTTTGTATTCCCTATTTTTGGTGAAAAAAAAAAAAAAGTCATACGATGTGATCGAACTTTTATTTTCAGTATTTTGCAATTTGCTTAAAAAAAAGGTTAAAGCTCACAACAATTTTTCGTAATTTTCTACAATAGTCATATTACCTAAAAAAGACATTTTCTCATTTGAGCACATGTATTTGCTACGTATCTTTTTAGCACATATTTTTACTATCGTCTTCTATGGATCCCCTCTCCCCATTGCCCTTGATTTTTTTTCCGATTGATTATAATCTTATGTTTTTGTATTAAAAATTTAATTATTTGTTATTAATAATTTATTTTATTAATTAATGCTAACTATTTATTCAATAATTTACTATTCTATAAATTATATTCGAAGAAATCAAAAGAATATGTTTGGCGGTGCATTGGTTTATGATACGAGAATGGTAGACTTTCGATCTTGAACCCTTCCCTTTTTGAAAAATTCCTGTGTGTGCGCCGCTGTTTATCATTAAATATTTTTAATTATCTTTCGTGTTTTTCGTTATATTATATACGAATCATGGTTAAAAAAAATATAAATCCATTAAGCTTATTAATGCTTAGAGTAAAGTGAATTTTATATTAGCGATTCCTTATTTCATCGAATGCACGCAATGATTGCATATATAATTCTTATTTCTTTCTTAAATTTTGCATTGTTATTTTTAAAATATTTCTTTTGAAAATGTTTCTTTTATTTTACTGAAAAAGCCAATAATGTGATATTTTGCCAAAAACGGTAACCCATATTTAATGATTGACGAGACAAGGCACTCTTTCATGTACAAGGTGACATTGACCTGACCTTTTTTGTCCCGTTCCAGGCAAGGCGATGGCGCCATCTATCGTCAGCGCACTTGGCGATACTCCTTATTTTCTGAAATTACATTTCATAATACCAGTGGCGGCATCTATCGTTATCATTGTCATAGTTATTGTTGTCGCATGGGTGTGGGTGAAGAAAGCCCAATTTAGGGATGAAAGGGAAGCAGGTATGTATTTTTTTGTAATATTACAAATCGTGTTTGATTGTGAGCTGTTATTTAACTTACTCTGACTATTTTTTGTGCTCTTTTTTTACTCTTTTAATTTTGTAGAGGTAAATCAATCTTTTCAAAATGAAATTGAAGTTTTGTAAATATCTGTCAAACTAATTTTGAAAACTGTTTAGTTATCTATTTTTAATTTGTATAATTGTTCTCATAATTGTAGTTCACATAAAAGTATCTAACCATATTTTATTATATGTTTCATGTGATTTATTTTGCCTGTATACATGTCTTCTTAAAATTCTCATCTATTTTAATTAATGTATGTGTATGTGTTCATTATTTTCTTAATATTTATCCTCTTAATTAAAAGATTTCAAATCAATTTAAAATTATACTTTCTCATTTGCTGTTACTATGCGGTAAAAATATTTATTCAATTATATATATATCTATTTGAAAGAAGTGAAAAATTATGTTGTTGTGTTTATGATAACCCCCTTATATTTATATAATCCTTTACATAAAGTGTATTTTTACATTCTTAAATATGTTGTTAAATAATTTTTTAATATATATTGTTAAATACTTCATTTTCCATTATAATATATAGATTCTAATGTCACTCTGCCAATATCATTTTCTATTTATTGTGAATCATGTTAAATATTTTAAAGCATTTGTTACATGTGAAGCAGTTTAACCTTTTACTATTTCTGGAAAATTATAGAAGTTACATTTGAAAGAGTTGTATGATTTCTTATACAATTTGTTTATTAAAAGAATTAGATGTATAAATGAAATGAAACTGTAATTTAATATTCAAAATAACATACATAGATAAATCTTTGTAAAAATGAACTTATGTTCTGGACAAAGTAAAATCTGATAGGATTCAAGGGAAAAATTGTTTGACTCTTACTTTACCAACATTTTCTTCTTTTTAAAAAATTAAAACAGATAATATAGATAGATATATATATAATCTCTGTACTCTACAGATTTCACACAAGACTTACTGAAATAAATAAAACAAACATTGCTATTTTTTTACTTCTTAACATATAACTTATTTTAGAACCTTGCTGTAAGGCAATATTTTATTTATATACTTCTTCTGTTTCCACTTTTTTATTTTATTATATTTTTTCATTTAAAAGTGAAATGACAGAATTATCAAGAAGAAAAAATATACATTTAATGGAATTTCCTTATTAATCATTACATTTCTAATGCAAATATTTTTACTTTAAGCATTCTGACGTCAATTCTCTGAACTTGGTGACTCAGTTCCATATGTTACATTTGAAATTATTTTTTGCTTTCACAACCAGAGTTTTAAGAAGAGAATTTTAGAAGTTTATATAGAGGAGAAATTTATTTAAAAAAATTCCTTATTTCAGACAGCCAAACAACTGTACAATAGCATTATAAGTGATTGTTTTCCATAATAAAAACATATTAATCAGATGTTAAACAGTTTTTATGTTAAAATAGGATTATGAACTTAAAGGATCAGGAATAAATAATTTTTATGCGTTTTTTTCTACAAAATATGTATTTAAATATGTTTCTAAATTTAAATATACAGTATGGTCAATGGATTTACATGTTAATCACAAACTTACATGAAAACTTAAGTATTTTTTTTCTATATAAAATTGTGTTATTTGTCTAGTAAGGGATTTTTGGCAATGACAAAACTGTACAAATTTAAAAAAAAGCTGAATTCTTAAACTATTTGATAATAAGTGGTTTAGAAGTAAATGTTTTGTTTGTAAAAAGTTGCCCTAAGGAAAAAACAGAAATAAATAATATTTCCCTTGCTTGCAGCCCGAGTATCCTTATATGCAGAGGCTTACTATACGCTGCCTCACAAAGGCACTACCTACTTCCCTCCACCAGGTCAACAGGTAGTAGCTGCTGGAGCTGGAGGCCCTGCCGGGGATGATGCCTATGATGTGCCCTGGGACCTACCAGTTGCCCGACCTAAGATGTAGTAGTAGGTGCATTTTAGTTGGATACTGTTTTTTTTTGTTGTATATTCTTTATTCTTGTTTTCGATATTAACTAATACTCATTTCAATGTGTGCGTGTATGCATATGTGTTTAGTATAATAAAATAAAATACTAAGTGAAAAAGGCATATAAGCTACAAGGCCATAGAAAAAGAAATTGGATTCTAAGAAACATAACTATTGGAGATACCGAAAGTCTTTGGACTAAAATGGAGACCGGTTATGATTTCTAAAGCTGTCACTGAATTAGGCCAGTGAATTAGGGTTAAGCTGATTTATGGTACCACCTTCCGCATACAGCAGAAATTGTCGACATAATTATTTTGGAGGTCTCTTTATATATACCTCCAAAATAATTATTTTTACATTCACTATGATACTTGGTTCTCAAAAAGTGTGTAATATAAAGAACAAGATCGTCGAAAATATGAGTACCTAGGAGATGCAAAATATTTAGTAGAGTAAATTGAAGTTGTAAACTATGAATTTAGAAACAGATTTTGCAATGATTTAACTTTGGTCTAATGAACATGATCTCCCTAAACTTGCAGGACTTTATTTCAGCACACCTTTATGCTAGTTCAGAGTTAGATGATTAACTAAGAGATAGAGAATATATAAATTGTACTTTTGGGAGGGAACACAATTTTGAAAGTATATGGTATTCTGCAAAAGTATTTTGTAAATTTTCTGTTATTGTACCATGTACTTCCAAAACTGTAATTGTACCATAACTACTTTATTTAAGGAGAAATGGAATATATTTCCCATATAATGTGAAAACTATTTTGAAAAAAAAAACCCAAAAAATGTGAATCTAGAAACAGATTTCACAATGAAATTTCAACGAGGGAAATTTTTTCATTTCAGTAGCATATTTAATCTCCTCAACCTTACTCATGCATATTAGGACATGATTTCATATTCATCATTTGATAGGATTAACAATAGATTAAAAACAAATTATATTTTTTCAACGAAACAATTTTGAAGTAATGATATTGTGTATATGCAAAAAGATTTTGCTTGTCTATTATTATAAATTTTTATTTAGTTATGTTATGAGTTTTTTTTAGTTAGTTATTTAATTATTAATATTATTGTGTACAAACACAAGAATTTAATGTTAGAAGGAATTGAACTATATCCATCTCAGTAACAATGTTCTTTATTTTCATCTTCATATATTTAACAATGAATTTTATTCCAATATTTTATGTTGTAAGAAATACATACATTACTAACAACTAAAATTCAGATGAAGTTTTCGAAATGATTTAATTGTTATATTAAAAAATTTAAGTTTAGTAATCTCATATTGCAATCTGTTTTTACAGAGAAAAAATTTATTCTTATTGAAAGAAGGAATTTATACATTTGGCTGTTTTCTTCCTAATCTCAAAAATATACATTGAAATTGATTTCTGTCATATGTCTTTAGCTGTGTTTTTAGATTGGAAAAAATCATCATTCTTAATTTGAAGAGAAAAAACAACTTTTTAAAATTTAATTGGCTGTTGAATTGGTTACTTGCAATTCAATTGCTGGAAGTCAATTTCAGATCCTTGGATTGGTTTCGTTAGTGATTTTAACTATAGCTGTAAAAAACATAGTGGTAAAACCGAATAAAAATTTAATATTGAATGTTTTTCTATTTAATTCAATTTCTTTTTCAATTCCTACAATTAGCTCACACACTCTCTCTCTCTATATTTATATATATATTTATTTTGTTCAAATTTTCAATCGTTAATAAAAAATACTTTCAATTCAACCATTCAAGTTCAAATAATTTTTTTTAAACTTGTAATGAATGACACTTGATGTTAATACAGTTTTTTCAAATATTAATTAAATTAAATTAATTACCGGTTTTTGACACTCTCTCTTAGACTTGTCTCCATTGTTGTAACAATGTAACTGTTAAAACAAAGACAAAAGTTGGTGTAAAAAACCTGTTTTTCAGCCAAACTAGCCAAACCGGGTGTGCATTGTTACAACAATGCTGACAAATTATGATTTTTTTCAATTCCTACTATTAGTTCACTTTTTTTTTTTCTCTCTCTCTCTCTATATATATATCTTCAAATTTTGAATCATTTATAAAATACTTCCTATTCATCCATTCAAAGTAGGAATTGACTTAATTTTTTTTTAAATTACTTGTGTGTTATTCATATAGAATAGCATTTTTACATAATTTCCTTCTATTCACATTGAATGTTTTTCTTTTTAACAGAAAATTTTGTACTGAACTTCCTAAAGATTTCTTACTATTCGTATATAATAAAACGTTCCGAATCTCTTTTATATTCATTTAGCATTTTTATCATAGAATTGCTTTCCATTGGAAAAAGTGCTGTAAAACATAGATTGGCAAAGAAATTACACATTAATTATTTATAAATCATAATCTAGTTGATAATTTTTATTAATTTTTCTTTCAGGAAGCGAGAGACAGAAATTTGTCATGCCATGAAACCAGAAATGTTTCCACAAACTGCATTTTTCTACCATTTTGTAAGATTCAATATAGTCATGTGAAGTTGTGTTGTGTCGTAAAAGTGCTCCTTTGATTCATATATATATTGTCTTCGTGTATTTTATAGCCATATCAACGAACCATTTTATATGGATTTATCTACTTTTGTCAGAATGTGTACATATTTGTAAATTTTGTTTCTTTTTCACTTCGTTTGCAGTCTCTACTATACTATGACATTGTCGTCTTTTCTTTTTTTCTAAATAAATGTTCCTTTTCTATATACAACACATGCCATTCATTATTCTTTGTACTTTTAATTACTCTTACACATTTTATTAAATTATTATTACTTTTTAAAACCAATTTTTGAAGGAGAGGGGGTAGCACTAAGCACTTTTTATTGATATATTTCCGACTTTAATGCTAATTTCTTTATCGTCATTTTGACAACACTGTATTATCATTCCATACTGTTTGCCTTTTCTCTAGAACATCGAATTACAATGTATATCACATGTTTTATCTATTAACAAACAACATTAAAGTCTATTTACTCTTATATGATTTGTGGAACATCGTTTCAACAATAAGCAACAAACTGAACATACATTATAAAAATTTAATATCTTTCTCCAACCCATCATACCTTCACCGAAGTGTTGCCAAACAACAACAAAGAAATTAACAGTTAAACTAATTCTTTTCAGTTCATGCAGCCCCCTTGATGCTGCAGGATCGAAATTTAAAAAATCAAGAAATCTGTTTAAGTCCAGCTTATCCGAGCCCCTTCAGGTTCCTCTGGGCTCTTGGGCACCTGCCCCAAGCACTCAATAGATAAACCAGCTTTGATAAAACATAATTACTATATGAAATGTAGTGAATTTCATCTTGAAAGTTCATTTATCATGTGGTAAATTCAGGGTTATTTTAAATCACTCTTCACATTCTATTCAAATGAACTATTCCTGCAATTCATTTAAAAAATTATTAAGAACTATTTCATTGATCTGTCTAACAAAAAATATATCTTTTAACTGAAAGGTAAAAAATAGGAATAATTTTGTTTATCTTGCATTCTAAAAAGTTTTTCTATTCCTTAAGAACGGCTTGTGATCTGCAAAGAACTCTTTTGGTGTGTCGAATATTTGTAGCAATTTTCTTTAGATAACATATGGTATCAACAGCAATGATAAAATAAATTCATAAAACTTATGTGATATCAAAGTGCAGAATAAAAAACTTGCCTAAATTATTTTATCATTCTAGCATTAGCATTGGTTTTTTGATAGTAATTTATTCCTTTCATCTTGGGAAAAATACCCATTTAGAGATATTTCAAGCGTCCTCTTTCCTGAATAACAACATATAAATCCATGTTATCTTATTTGATGCAATAACACTATCATAAAAAGTTTTTATTTTCATCTATCGAGTATTTTTGTGTGATCAAAAATGCAAAAGCTTATATTTGATGAAAGAGAGATAAATATATTTCAACCAATTATTTATAATTATATTAGGTAGTCCCTTCATGGTTTGTTTCAATGTCCTTCTGACTCATGCAAAATGTTTAGTTCATATCTATTTTTAATGTACCTATTTTTTTCTCTAATGGGCGGCATATTGGCAACTTAAGTCTTTTTAGACACAACAAGTCCCAAAGTGTGAGAGTCATTTCATGGTGGCACCATCTAGGGGTAACATTTGCTGCCAAGTTTGGATGCTAGAATTTATTCAATTTAAGCTCTCCTCAGGTGCTAAATATTGTCGTGATTTTATTTTGCCTAGAGTACCTGAGCCAAATTGATACTTACGGGATGTTTTGCATGCCACGTAAACATATGACATGCTTGCTTACGATTTTCTTATCCAGAAAATCTATCGACTACTTACGGAATCGAACCTGCAACCAAAGGCTTATGCTGCCTCTAATCCACTTTGCCAAAAAAAATTAATGTACAAATAAGGTTAAGCAATATAGCGGATTTGTTAGACTGCCATTATTTATTTAGGGATATATTATGTAATTCATCAGTTTGGACCTTATATTTTTTATTTAAATTTGTTATAATATGAAATATATATTCTTCAAAGTATATATTTAAAGTTTATGTCGTAACTAATGAAATTTATTTACTACCCGGGGTAACCAAACTCATCCAGTAAGGGAAGGATCTCCGAAAGGAAGGCAGAAGATTGGTGTAGAGAACAGAGTCCATTTTTTTTTGCATTGCATTAAAAAATAAGTCTTGGTTTTGTTAGTATTTTCTATGTCCCAATTGTATTTTATGATTAAATCAAATACACAGTGGTGAAAAAGTTTATTTTAATTTATAGAAACAAAATAATTTCTCAGACCTTTTGCTCTAAAGGTCTGAGAAGGATGTCGTGTACTTCTACTCTCTGGGGAGCTCCAAGAACATAGAGGACTGCCTGCACGATGTCCTCTGGCTCCATACATTTGATGGACTCATAGATGGACTTGGCAGTGTCCAGGTCATCCGCGAAACATCGGTACTCGAATTCTGTTTCGACAAGGCCTGGACTGATACTCTGCAATAATTGAAAAAAAAAATTTCAAAAAAGTATCCTTTTCTCAAAGCCAAGATTTATTTCTTACATTGACATTGTAATTATTTTGCATTCGTTGCATTAATAATAAACTAGTTTTGTTCTATGGATTAATATTACATTTGCATAGTTTCCCTAAACAATATCTCATGTATGAAAATAATTCTCGAAATATAATTTTCATATCATTTTCTTTTTCTTGTAATTTAATTAAGAAAATAATGTAACATGAAAACTGGATCTCTTGAATGTAGGCTTTAAACAATTGGTTCAAACGCAACACTTCGAACATAAATTTTACTACATTTTACATATTAATGAAAGAACTTCATGTTAATGCTTTAGAGGCATTGTTTATATTACATTTTTACTGTCTCATTATTTTCTTTCTAATTGTCTCTTACATTAAGTTAGATTTGGAGTATTTTAGTTTTACACACACACACATACACATACATCAATGTGTTTAATTATGATTGTTAATGTACTTCAAATACCCATAAACTTCCATCTAATTCCTTCCTTCCTTCCTCAATGGCGAGACAGTCCAGGGTGGGCCTTGGCCTTTCTAAGAATCCCATTCTAGGCTGACCTGTTCTTGGAATGACTTTTCCAGTTTCTGACGTTAATAGCTTTCAGATCTTTTTCTAGTCAATCGATCCGCCTGAGTCTTGACCTTACTCTTTTTCGAGTACCGGGTGATCTGGCCACAAAGATATACTCGTATTTTGTGACTCGATTGTCATCTAATCTTATCAGGTGTCCTGCCCATTTTAACCTGTGTACTACAATAAATTTAACAATATCCGGTTCTTTAAAAAGTTAATAAATTTTTAAATTGGTTCTTCCTCTCCAAATATATATTACCATATTTTAAACCTCTCAAAATACTTCGAAGGACTCTTCTTTCAAATACAGCAAGAGTCTCTTTGTCTCTTTTGCTCATTACCCACTTTCCTGCTGCATATGTGAGAACGGACTGCCGCGTTGCGTGGTTATGCATTCTTCACTACAACACGGTTGAATTAAATACCAATAAACATTTATTAACTTTAAAGATTAAATGAGCAATTAAGATTTAAACTTCTAAAAACTACAACACATGGTGAATCAGGCAAGCTACAAGAATAACAGATCAATTCAGTTCAGTTGTGGAGTCGTTATGTTGAGCTGTAAGGTCGCTGCATACTCCCCTTCCAGTGTCAACGATACCTAGTTGGAAGATGAACTTTGCGACCAGAACGTGTAGATGGCTGGGTAGGCGTTGAAGCTGTTGGATCAGATTCCACAGTAGCAGGTGTTGAAGCTGTTGCATTAGGTTCCACAGTAGCAGGTGTTTCATTCTTGGTTTGAGGTAGTTGCAAGTCCTCAGTGTTAAGAAAGAAGGCAGGTTTGTATCTATCAATAGATACAGATACCCGTTTACCATTGATGTCAAGGAAAAACACTTTATCCTTCCTTTGTAAGACTTTGAAAGGGCCATCATAGTGTTGTTGAAGTGGACGACGTAACATGTCTCGGCGAAGAAAAACATGTGTTGCTTCCAACAGTCCTGGATGGATAAAAACTGGACGTTTGCCATGGTGTTTTGGTGGTTTAGGGTGAAGTGATTGTGTGCATGTGAGACTTAAGTTTCGAAACAAAATTCACAACATCATCGTCTGGCTTGGAAGAGTCAAACATCTCCCCTGGCAGTCGAATAGTGGTCCCAAAAACTAATTCAGCTGGGGTACACAGAATATCTTCTTTAAGAGAAGCTCGTAGACCTAGTAAGATGATAGGGAGTACTTCTGTCCAACGCTCAGTAGCATGGCATTTGATTGCACTTTTCAATGGGCGATGCAATTCTTCGATCATCCCATTAGCTTGAGGGTGGTATCCAGTTGTACGACACTTCTGAACACCAAGTAGTTTGCTAAGAGCTTTGAAGAGCGAGGACTCAAACTGCCTGCCCCTGTCGGTTGTGAGAATTGCAGGAGTTCCAAAGCGAGACACCCAAGAGGAAAAAGAAGGCCTCAGCCACAGTCTCAGCAGTTATGTCTTTGAGAGGTTGGGCCTCTGGCCATTTCGAAAACGGTCAATCATTGTCAGGCAATAGGTGTAGCCATTTGATGGAGGTAGAGGTCCAATGAGATCCAGATGAACATGATCAAAACGTTGGGAAGGTTCTTGAAATGATGAAAGAGGTGATCTAGTATGACGATGAATTTTGGATTTTTGGCAAGCTAGGCAGTGTCTTGCCCACTTAGCTACATCTGATGAGATTGATGGCCAAACAAAACGCTGCTTCATCAAATGCACTGATCGACGTATGCCAGGATGGGATAAATTATGCATAACAGAGAAAACATCTTGGCGATGCTGTTTTGGGATGTAGGGTCTGGCTGTGCCCGTTGATAGATCACACATAATTTCAGTAGACGAATTGGGAAAAGTTACCTTTTGAGTTCCAAGGAAGTTCCAGATGCTATTAGGTGTGAAGCTCCTGATCAGTCTGTTGTGTCTCAGCAATACAGTCATAGTCAATTTGACTTGGGAAGGTGATTGCAGAAACACGAGAGAGAACATCAGCAGCAATATTGTCAGATCCTGGAATGTGTACAATATTTGTGGTGAACTGAGAGATGAAATCCAGCTGACGGATCTGCCGTGGAGAACACTTGTCACTTTTTTGCCTAAAAGCATAAGTGAGGGGCTTGTGGTCAGTAAACACTGTGAAATCTCTAGCTTCCAGCATATACCGAAAGTGTCGGATAGCCGAGTAGATAGCAAGGAGTTCACGGTCGTAGGCACTGTAAGACTTTTCAGATGAAGTAAGTTTTCTGGAAAAAGAAAGCCAATGGCTGTAGCTCAGAGTCCACAACTTGGTGAAGTGCACCTCCTATGGCATAATCAGAGGCGTCCACATGAAGAGCAAGCGGGGCAGAAGGTGAAGGATGAGCAAGAAGTGCAGCATCAGCAAGAGCTTGTTTACACCTCTGAAATGCTGTAATTGCCTCAGAAGACCAGTTTAAAGGCTTTGAGTCCTTCTTACCTTTAGAACCTTTTAAAAATTCACTTAAAAGATACTGTTGTTCAGCTGCTTTGGGCAAGAAACGTCTATAAAAATTTAACAGTCCTAAAATTTTCTCAGAGAGCCAACAGTCTCTGGTTGTTTGTAATCAAGAACTGCTTGAACTTTGTCAGGCAATGGCTTAATGCCATCAGGAGTGATAAGGTGGCCAAGGAAAATGAGTTCAGTCACACCAAATACACATTTAGAGATATTTAGTTTTAAACCATATGAGCTCAGTCTTTTTGGAATATAGTTCTTAAGTGAGAACGATGCTCCTCAGCATTTTCTGAGTAACACAAAATATCATCCAAGTAGACAAAACAAAAAAGGAAGTCCTCTTAGTACTTCATGCATGAATCGCATAAAGGTTTGTGGTGCATTCACAAGGCCAAAACACAAATGGGTATATTCGTAAAGACCCCATGGAGTTGTTACAGCTGTCTTAGGAATATCACACTCAGCTATAGGGATTTGGTGGAATGCCTTAAAAATGTCTATTTTGGAAAATATCCTCTTGCCATGTAGTGCATGAGCAAAGTCATTCAAATAAGGCATGGGGTAGCTGTCGAACTCAGTAACAGAATTCAGCTGCCTGTAATCCCCAACAGGTCTAACTGTAGAGTCAGATTTGGGCACAACATGAAGAGAACTCCAGGGACTTTTGAAGGTCTAATAATGCCTTGAGCAAGAAGAAATTCAAATTCTACCTTCTCTGCATCATACAGTTTAGGGTGTAGCCTTCTAGGCCTGGCAGTGACTGGTGGGCCAGTAGTAATAATATGGTGGACTGTGCCATGTGATGCTGATTTGGAAATTAAAGAAGGGTTGCTGAGGTCTGGATATTCCGATAAGATGTTTTTAAAACTAATGTTTGCATCTACAGTGAGGATTGAGGGCTGTACAATATTTGAAAAAACACAAGAAGTGAAAAGAGAAGTTTCCACATCCACCAACCTTTTTTTCTTAAGGTCGATTAAAAGGTTGAAGTGCTTTAGAAAATCAGCACCAATTATAGGAGATGATACATCAGCAATTATGAAAGTCCAGATAAAAGGTCGCCTCAGACCCAGGTTCAGTTCTTTACGGACCATACCATAGGCTGGAATTTTGGTATTATTAGCAGCAAAAATAAGGAGAAGTTAGACTGAGGTGATTTATTCATAGTTGGAGAAGGTGGGATGACACAGATTTCACTTCCAGAGTCTATGAGGAATTTCTGGCCAGACTTGCGGTCTAATAAAAATAACCGGCTGGTATGTTTCGAGGGCTCTGCCATTCCAGCTATGACAGAGCTTACTTGTTTTTTTGCACAAATGCACAAGGTGAAACACTTGCGGGCCTGCTCTTTATAACGGCGATGATAGTAGCAGATGCCACTTCCTCTATTGACACTCCTAGAGCGTGAATGTGATCTCCGGCGGTCAGAACTATATCGTTGGTGGCGAGAGGAATTGCGCTCTCTTGTCAGTTCAGCAACTTGTAGAGACAGCTCTTGGATCTGCCTGGCGAGAGAGTCCATGGTTGGCTGAGCACTGCATGAAGATGACTGGGATGGTGGAGGAACAGTTGTGGCCGCACAGATAGTCGAGGACGCACCAACAACCTCAGAAACCTTATCAGCGATGATAGCCAGTTTATCCAAAGACTCTGAGGATGCAGACAAAACAGTCTGGATATGTGGTGGCATTCTTTGAAGCCACAAACTTTGCAGAAAGTCATCCTGGAGTTGGCCTTTAGACAGCTCTTTCATTTTTCGCAACAGGTGGCTGGACTTCTCATCTCCTAGCTGAAGGTCAGTAAGCAGTTTCTTAATTTTTTGAGTCTCCGAGTCGCTAAATTGGGTGATGAGCCGCTGCGAGAGAGTGTGATATTTGTCACTGTTCGGAGGGCTTAACACAATGTCCGACACGTAGGAGAGAGTTTCAGCATCCAGGTTCGCAACCAAAGCAGAATACTTAGTATCATCACTGGAGATACCACTGAATGTGAATGCATGGTCGCATTGCGCAATCCATAGACGAACGTTTGATTTCCAAAACGGCGGCAGCCGCAACGCAATACGAGCGACTTCAACGGTTTCACTAGTCATATTGTTGAATAAGCACGAAGCGAAACGAATCTCCGAGCAGATGCTTCAAGTAGCCTTGAGGAGAAGGAGAAAAAAAAATCTTTCGCTACGTACTGATCATCCGTAGTAGAAGAATTTGTATTGCATTCGCCAGTAGAACAGAATAGCTTACGTGTTTTTAAGTCCAAAAGGGGTCACCACTGCCGCGTTGCGTGGTTAGGCATTCTTCACTACAACACGGTTGAATTAAATACCAATAAACATTTATTAACTTTAAAGATTAAATGAGCAATTAAGAGGTAAACTTCTAAAAACTACAACACATGGTGAATCAGGCAAGCTACAAGAATAACAGATCAATTCAGTTCAGTTTTGAAGTCGTTATGTTGAGCTGTAAGGTCGCTGCAGGACCTTAACAATTCGTAAATGATTAATTTTGTTTTTCTGCTGTGGAAATTAGATTTTCAATATTTTTGAAGCCCATAAAACCGTTTTTAGCCAGCAGTGATTCTATTGCGAATCTCTGGGGTTATGTCATTGAGTTTTTTTTTTCAATTTTTTCGATTTATGGGAATAAACGTATTGAAATGTAGTAATAACAATTTAAATTATGGTTAAAAGAAAACTAAATACCCAAGGATTCATACTCAGTGCCAGTTTATCCATTGGGTGCTTGGGGTTCCCACCCAGGTACCCGGATAAGCTGGACTTAAGCAGATTTCCTGGTTATAAATTTCGATCCTCCAGTTCAAGGGGACCCGTAGATCTTTTGCGCCCAGGGCCCGAAATGAGCTTAAATTGGCACTGTCTGTACTTATAGCTGAGAGTTTTCATCCAATTTCAACAATTTTGCATCACATTGTAATCTAGTTAATCTAATTTCTAATTATTACACTGCAAGCATACGCATATAATTAGAGCTACATTTGAGATAATATGTCATATAGAATAGCCTCAAAAAATATTAATATTATTTCTTGGTATTGTTAAATTCGTGTGGATGCATTCATTTTATTTTGAGAAGAAACCAATTTTTTCTTCAGTGACTAGTTTATTTTAAAATTAATGTTATATATTATTTAATCTTCGAATTATACAAATTGATTATTTTTTTTCTTTTAGTAAACTAAATATATCTTCCCGATTTGAATTTATCTTCTTAGAATATTTAACCGAATGAAATAATACACAAAATTTATTGAATCATATATAATATGTCGTATACGAAGCATTAAAACCATACTTACTCGAATTTAAGCCGTACGTTTTTCCAATGTTAATGCTACTGAAAATAAAGTGCGGCTTAGAAGGGAAGGGAAAAAAGATTCGTTGGATGGAGTAATTAGAGCAATTACAGGTTCATGTATGTATTTAAAAATTTACAGTATTTGTGTAAAATAACTAGCTATTCACTTCTTATTAGTTCTCATTTGAATTTGTTTTAATTTCGTAAAGTTGGATACCGATTAACTATTTTACTCTATTTTTCATTTTTCACAAAACCTTATTGAGATTTTGAGGTGCGGTTTAGATTCTCGAATAAATACGGTACATACCATAGTTACAGGACTGTAAATCTTGGATAAATACCACTTTGCAGTTTTGATTCAATGTAACCCCTCCCCATGAGAAAGGTCTACGTACGCTACTGCTGTAAATAACTGTATAAAATATATGTACCAAACATAAGGGTAATTTAAGAATATAGAAGTATTAACAATATTATATAAAACTAAAAAAATATATCTAAGGTTCTTAAAAAGAAACCACAGATACGAGGATGTAGTCATGAAATTCCTTTGAAGAAATTAACTCTATACAGGATATGACTACTTAAAACCGTTATGCATTTTTAAGCATAAAAATATTAGATATTCGCAATTAACTACTTGTAATCATGTCCTTCTAACTTCACTCCTTCATCAACATTATTCGTGTACTCATTATTATATTTTAATAAACATTCCGTGTGTATTTACTGTGCATTTTTTGACAAATACATTTAACATAAATTGAATTATTAATATACAAATATATATACACTGGTGTGCAAAAATTAAGGACGAGACGGTTTTTTCAATATAACTTTGTACAAAAGCTTTCCAAATCAACACATTTAATACCGTAAGATCCCCAATACATAAGGACATGTGTAATGTAAGCAACACTTACTAAAAGAGAAATCAGAGGGATAAAAAGAAGCTTGATTGAAAAAGTAGCATGGAGCGCAATGCGACTGAAGGCCGAAACATCCCTGTGATGGGTGTCCAGCAAGAAACATCCGGTCTTTAGTAGGGGATATGATCTCTTCTGACTGCTAGGCAGGTTTCACAGCGTCTGCCCATGCTGAGAATGAGGGTGTCAATGAGTTGTTGAGGCATTGCTGCCCATTCGTCTTGCAGCGCCAATCGAAGCTCCCGAATCGTTACTGGTGGTAAGGTACGAGCTGCCAAGCGTCTGCCTAGAAAATCCCATACATGCTCGATGGGATTGAGATCCGGAGATCGTGCCGGCCAATCCATACGTTCAATATCCTCACTCTCTAAGAGCTGTTCGGCAGCTACTGTGCGATGACATGGTGCATTGTCGTCCACGAAAAGGAACTGCAGACCCATAGCACCTCTAAAAAGACGCAAATATGGAAGAAGAATCTCGTTACAATAACGGGTCCCGTTGACTGAACCTGCGTCGAAGATGTGAAGGTCTGTACGACTACCAAGCATGATGCCTCCCCAAACGAGAACACCGCGACCTCCATACCTGTCCCTTTCAATGATGTTCGAGGGATGATTGTGGCTTCCCCGCTCTCTCCAGATGAATATGCGATGAGAATCGCTACTCAAACTGAATCTGCTCTCATCTGTAAAGAGTACTCGTCCCTATTCATTGTCTCTCCAATTCCGGTGTTCCCGGAACCACAGAGAACGCCTTCTCCGATGGGCAGGTGTTAAAGGTACACACCGTACAGGGCGTCGTGCAAACAGACCACCACCGTGCAGTCTTCTGGCCACGGTAAAACGCGATATCGGTCGTCCAGTCGCCTGTGTCGTGTGTCTAGCGATTTCTCCCGCTGTCTGCCGCCTGTTTCTTCTGGCCTGTAAGACAATGTACCGGTCATCTGCGGGTGTGGTTCCTCGTGGACGACCACTACTGAACCCTCGGATAGCTGTTCCTGTAGTTTGAAATTGTCTCCAAAGTCGTGAAACGATGCTGTGAGCAATTCCGAACTCTGCAGCCACACTTGTCACACTGCGGCCTTCCTCCAACTTCCCAATGATTCGACCTCGGGTAAAAGCATCCAGATGTCGTCTAACAGATTGATTATTCGCCATTTCTCGCTGAGGCAGCAACTCGGTGTGATTTTAACTGCTATACGACGTGCAATCTCTTTGCCAGAAATACTGATCTTACACCGACAACATGCTGTACACTACTCAGACACTCCCCCATTACGTCTACCTGCATATCTGCCCATGTGCTACCGTACATCACCTTACTTAATCTCCTGATTGGTCTTTCTGTCCGCTCTGCCTCTTCTTTCAGCTGATATGCTAATTTTTCGACTTCGTCCTTAATTTTTGCACATCAATGTATATTGAAAAATGCGTAATAACTTTGAAATAGGAAAACTATCTATCAATAACAGAACTTCAAAAAAAATAGTATGTGTATTAAAAAATTGCTAAGTTTTTAATGTATACAATATTTTATGTAGTCATTATATTATTTAATAACATAAGGAGAGAGAGATGAACATAAAACCATTCCTTGAAAAGGGGTGACTAAATGTCACATCTGTAAAAGCAATGGAATTTATACATTCTTTTATTGCAAGGTTGGAACTTAATCTTGATTCTGAAATAATAATAAAAAGAATAAAATTTCATTTTCTGATACATATTTACAAAATAGCATAAGAATCAGTGACATCTTAAAGACTTCCTGAGTGAAGCCTGGGTCTCTATGAGAAACTAGGCCCAACCTGTGACTCTTTTTAGTAGACAGTATATACGTTGTCAAATACTTGCACAGCGATCTCTTTTCCCTCAGCAAACAACAAAGGACAAAAATAACGACTTATTCGTCTGACGCGTACACTTTGGCCTTGAAAGTGGCCAGTTCAAATCAGCACAATCCAACGCTATTGTACATTCATTCCATGGAGAGTCTAAGACATTTCCAATAAATCGAGACTAACGATTCAAATGGCATCGGCGCATGCATCAACCTGATCCACCATCTCTACAAGAGTCTGGCCACGTCAATGAAAAACAAAACCCAACTACATTCAAACCGACTGGATATGTATACCAGTTATAATGATGGCTAAAAAACCACCTTCTCTATGTACCGTACAGAAAGTTCATCAACAGAAAAAAAAATTTCCTCAGGAAGGGGATATGCAACGACCCCCAAGTCGCGAGCAACAAAGGACAGGAATAAAAGGGTTTAACTACTAGTCCTAAAAGGGATTCTTTTTTTGTTCCAGTCGACTAATGGACGACAAGGATAGCAAATTCAAACCACTCTGCCCCCAAGCAGCAGCCAAGGTTTCCATGAGTAATTAGTCACCAACGCTTGCCGCTGAAGTTGATGCTCCCGAGTAACCCTGAACAACCAACTTTTCGGTTAATAGCAAAATACTCATACAAAAGGTAACGGTAGCAAATACATGTGCATGAGTCGTAATCTCATAAACCTAGGCAGAAACCGACTCGATCGACTGCCTCATTTCCAATAAATGAGTAATGATGGTGCTTGGTGGTAGGCATAGTCCAAGACACGTATGACGGATATGACCTATTAATCCAGTCTTGCCACTTCTGCTAGTTCGTCAATGGCTCGCAATTCCCAGTGTTTCTGAGAATATGTTCAAGCATATTTGGAAGCTTAACATTATTGTGTATCAGTTTCATGAAGCAGAGAACCATTTTAGATAACTTTTTTTTATTTTATCATTGAAAGTTTATATACTTACTGCCACCCGTATCCGACTGCCCTCCGCTTTAAATTCCTTCCTCAGTCCTTCCGTTAGGGCTCGGACCATGAACTTTGTCCCCACGTACATGAATGACGTCTGCTCTGGAATGCGATGACCAGACATGCTGAAAGAAAGAAGAGAGAGACGTTCGTGTTTTTCTATGAAGTGACAGCAAAATTTGAAATCATGGGCTGTTTTCTAAGAATTAAGAATCACTGGAAGCCACTCTAAATACAATTAAGGTTTTATTTATTACCGTGTTTAACATTTCATAGATTAAAAAAAATATTTATTTATATAATGGTCAAATTGTAAAAGAATGTTATACATTCTCTGATTTTTCTTTCTTTAGGATCTCAGACCCCCCCCAAAAAGAACCCATTTCTTGGGACAAGCAAGGCCGCTTTTCCGCTTAGGCACACTAGGCATGTGCCTAGGGTGCAAAGGATTTGGGGGCGCAAAGAAATGGAAGGCGAAAAAGACAAAAAATTAAAACTACAGCGAACATACCACCACCTAGCGAGTCATTAGAGAGGCATTTCTGCCCTTAAGAGAGTAAAGACTTAAATGAGATCTACCATGGAAAATATGAAAAGCTTAACACTTTGATGGTGCTATGCACTCAAAATGATGATGATGTCATTAATGATTTTGCAATAAACAAAGCTCTCTTGAAGAAATCCTTTATTGTGCAAGTACGATGACGGTGACTCAACAAAGAATAAGGATGTCTAAAAGTAACAGACAGTAAAGCGATGATAATTAACAGGTTGATAGCATTTCATCCAATAATGTATACTCCATACTATAATTGCAAACGATTCCATGAATTTATTATACTAATTCACATAAGAGTGGGTGATCCATGATGCCGTAAGGTAAGAAATGAACAAGAGTCACCAAACCATGACACTAACTTTTCCTTATGCTGCCAGTTGTCAGACCGGGATACGGCGGGTTCATAGTTGGTGGATAATGGAAAGACTCTCTATCCAAAGAGCAAACGCAAAGAAAGGAAAAAGAGTAAGAGAGTTAAGGCCTTATCACACGTGCACGTTTTGAGCAATTTTTAGTGCAATTTTTGCTCACTTGCCATAGCAACGGCTTTCGAACAACTTTTTGCTAGTGAGCTCAAAAAGTTGTTCCAAATTAAAGTTGCTTGAAATTCCAGCCAATGGGGTTCTTCTGTGCCCTACGTCATAAACAAGAGGGGGGCTTCGATTTCGTCAAACGCATCAGATATGGCTTATAATATTTTAACGACGTATAAATTATTATAAACCATATATATTAAATATTTAAAATAGAGTGGTGTCCCATTTTTGTTTACGCCCAGCAACAAAAGCGCGAGCGAAATAAAAGAAATAATATTGGATATTCGTTTTCCGAAGCAGAGAAATCGGCGAGTAATTTTTCAATGTACAGATAGAGCGCGGCTGACGTCAGAGCATGTCGTTTTGTTGACGGCAACCCTCAGATTAAAGCAAAATCTTTCTCGAACCAAAACTGACAAGGTTAAAAAAGGAGGGGGAGCTCTGGAAATTGTGTTGGGGGCATAACAATTTGAACTGCTTAGGGTGCCAGAGAGGTTAAAAATGGCCCTGGGGATAAAAACAATACCGAACACAATAAATGTCATAAATAAATTTAAATAATTATCTTACAATGAAGTGTAATTGTAAACTACTTTGTTCGAGCATGCGCAGTGGGCGCCGCGCGGCGGTGAATGAGTGTATTAAGCGAAACGCAAATTAAGAGTTGTTCAGAGTGTGTGTGGGAGATCAGACGAGCGAGAGCGCAGAAACGGTGCCCATCGTAAGTGTTCCCCCGACATACTCCCTGAGTAACCGAGTTTGGAAATAAAAGAGTTGTATCAACATCCTCGTCTGGTTTCCTGAGACAAAAACACATAGGGACCACTTCCCACCATGGTCCGTCCAGCTGAGCCGGAGAAGTGAGCTATTCAAGGTGACGTGAGTAGTGGTCTTTTTTGTGTTTTTATTATTATAAAAATTGAGGACTAAATTAATTTTAGAGAAAAATGTTTAAGAACTGCCGTAAGGAAGATCTTCGGATCGTAGCTCTTGAACTTGGGGAGACTGTTGCTGAAAAAGTAACTATCGTTGAGTTAACTGAAATTATTAAAGAAAATAAATATTTTAAAGAGGATGTTGAATTTGTTAAAGAATTAATTCAATATACGATCGAGGACCGTAAGAGAATAGAGGAAGACCGTAAAAAGAAGCCGAAAATAGGTTACGAGAAAAAGAGCTTGAGCTTGAACTAACACGTTTAAATGTTAATTCAGATAACGAGAGAACAGGTGAGGGTTGTAACACGCTGGATGCGTTGGTGAAAAGTGTTCGAATCCTAACGGTGAAGGTGCCTAATAGACCTGAAGGTTGGGCATTCTTTTTCGCTTCGTTAGAAAGAGCCTTTGTATCAAAAAATGTGCCCGAGAAATTCAAGTCGGAGATTTTATTAAATTTGTTGGGAGAAAAGCTTCAAATGTGTTAACATATGTTAAAGATGACGAGCTTAACAATTATGAACAACTAAAATCAATAATACTAAGAGAATATGAGCCAAGTGCAAATCAATTCCTTGAACAATTTAAAAGCTACGCGTCATCCAAATGAAACATTTATTCAATATACTTCTCGCTTAATTACAAATTGTCAGTATTACTTAAAATTAAGAAAGGTCTCTGATTTTGACAACTTAAACGATCTTATTGTGTCCGACAAAATTTTCAGTTCACTTGAAAAAGAGGTAGCGTCACACATTTCCGTTCGAGCAGGAAATTATTGGTTTCGCCCACTAGAGCTTGCCAAAGAGATAGACTTGTATAATACTTCTCGGGGAAAGAGCTTAAAAACTTTGCCGAATGTTCTTACTAGAAATAATCCAGTGAAAAACGCGTCAAGGGTATTTTTGAGTGAAATTAAAGATTCTAAATGTATTTGTTGCGCTGAATCGCATCCATTATATAAGTGTGCAGTGTATTTAAAACTTCCCATAAATAAGAGAATTGATCTGATTAAAACTAATAACCTTTGCTTTAATTGCCTTTCTACATCTCATAGAGCGAAAGACTGTAAATCGAGATTTGTTTGTTCTGAGTGTCAAAAGAGACATCATAAAACGATACATTATACAGAGCGCCAGCCAAACCAGGAAGTAAGGAACTCCACCTTTGAACCTCTTAACACTTCAGCGCCAGTCTTCGAGTCGCGAGCAGAAAATCATAACTTATTAACCGCAACGAGTATAAACAGAAAAAAATGTGTTTTGCTAAGCTCAGCAATTTGTTATATAAAATGTGAAAATGGTTTATTCCCAGTCAAAGCAATTTTAGATAGCGGATCTACCTCGAACTTTTTAATGAGCAACTTATGCGATTTAATTGGATTGAAAAAATACAAGACTAATGTTTCGGTTTCGGGACTAAACAAAACAGAAATTCCAATAGACTTGCGTGTTTCAGTATCTATTAGCAATAAAGAAGGGAGTTACATTAAAACATTAGACTTTTTTTTGGTACCTACAATAACGGAAGATCTTGTTCCAACAACGAAAATCGATTTTAATCTGAATAATATTCCCAATCTTAAATTAGCTGACAAAAATTTCAATATTCCAGAGCGCGTGCAAATGCTATTAGGTGCAGATTGTATTTTATGAATTAATGTTACCCGGACAGTTCAAGACGGAGGGTTCAAATGTTATTTTTCAAAACACTGTTTTGGGATTTATCGTTTCCGGATCTACTTCTTCAGACGCGAAGGGAAAAGAACATTGTGGGTTTATTCAGGCTGCGGATAATTTAGAGCATTCAATTAAGAAGTTTTGGGAAATCGAAAATGTAGAAATAGATTCTGTTAAAACCAGTGAATTAGATATTTGCGAAGACCATTTTAAAAGCACTCATTCGAGAGATGACCAGGGGAGATATACGGTGGCGATGCCATTAAAAGAAGATCCTTCATGTCTTGGTGAATCCAGACAAACCGCGATTCAGAGATTAAACTCTTTGTGGAAACGACTGAGTAGAGATAAAGAATATTTGTCCCTGTATGAGAAATTTTTACAGGAATATGAGGATTTGGGCCACATGAGGGAAATCAAGGCGGATGGATCTGGAGTTTCATTTTACATGCCACACCATGGTGTTTATCGCCCCGAAAAGTCTACAACTAAAATGAGAACTGTCTTTAATGCATCAAGTCCTTCAACGAGTGGGAAATCTCTAAATTCAATTCAATTTAATGGCGGACTGGTCCAAGAAGACCTCTTTCCCATTATGGTTCGCTTCCTAAAGCACAAGTATGCCTTTACTACGGATATAGAGAAAATGTTTCGCATGATAAACATACATCCGGAGCAAACGTGTTTGCAAAGAATTCTGTGGAAGAAGGGCATAGGAGAGCCAATAAAAACGTACGAGTTAACTACAGAACCTACGGCACAGTTAGCGCACCTTATCTAGCCACGAGAACTTTGAAACAGTTAGCGATGGATGAAGCTAATAATTTTCCTTTAGCAGCTCCTGTGTTGCTGAGTGACTGCTACATGGATGACATACTATCGGGATCCGAGAGTATAGAAGAGGTAATAGAATTTCAGCATCAATTAATAGAAATGTTCAAGACCGCAGGGATGCAACTTCATAAGTGGTGTGGAAATTTACCCGAGATAACTTCCAATCTACAAGAGTATGCTTTTTGGAGTCTGAGGAGACTAAAGCACTTGGAATGATTTGGAATCCTAAGTTAGACTGTTTTCTTTTCAGAATAGAGCAACAAAGGCCAACTTCATTCACCAAAAGAATGGTTTTGTCTACTATTGCAAGAATCTTTGACCCTTTGGGTCTCCTCGGACCGATCATAACTTGGGCAAAGATATTCATGCAAAGATTGTGGTTGCTGGAATTGGGATGGAGTGATGAACTTCCCTTTAAAGAACAAAAGGAGTGGCGTCGATTTATCGACTCTTTGAAAGCCGTGAATAACATCTCTATTGACAGATGTATTGTGATTCATAGAGCGGAGAGCATTGAGTTACATGCATTTAGCAACGCATCGGAAAAGGCGTATGGTTCATCCATTTATCTCAAGTCTATATCTGCCCTTGGAGAAGTCAAAGTGTGTCTTGTAACGAGTAAAAGCCGAGTGTCGCCTCTGAAGCAGATTTCTATTCCAAGACTTGAACTGTGTGGGGCAGTTCTTGCCGCTAAATTGATGAAGAAGGTGAAGGAGGCATTGAATCTTCAGATTACAGCTGTGCATTTTTGGTCGGATTCAACAATTGTGATTTCATGGATACATCGAGAATCAAGAGAATTGAAGACGTTCGTGGCTAATCGAGTGTCTAAGATTCATCAACTAAGTTCCCGTGACCAGTGGCATCACATTGCATCAGAACAGAATCCTGCAGATGTGTTATCTAGAGGACTACTTCCTGAGGAGCTTCGTGACGACTCTCTATGGTGGCATGGTCCTGAGCTTCTACAGAGTACTTATTCAACTACTGTCATTGCAGAACCAACCCAGAGAGATGGCTTTGACTGCGAACTAAGGGTGTCTGAGAGAACTCTAGAGACTTCATTGCTGAGTTCCAAGAACTTTGACTTTTTCAACCATCTTATGGACCTTTCTAATAATTATTTTAAAATAATACATATTGTTTCTTATATTTATAGATTTATTGAAAATTGCAGATCCAAGGTGAAAAAGAGGGGACCTTTAACTACAAGTGAGGTAAATGATGCAGAAACCTGGCTTATTAAACAGGACCAGAGTGGCATTAACATAAGTGACCCGTCAGGTAATCTTAAATCTTTGAATATATTCCAGGATGATAAAGGAATCCTGAGAGTTGGTGGAAGGCTGGAAAAAGCTTCCATACCCTACAGCCAAAAGCATCCAGCTATACTGGCTGAAAATTCTAAATTGAGTAAAATATATTTCATAACTTTGCATAAGAAATTATTTCACGTTGGTCCACAAGGACTGCTGAATGCAGTAAGATTGAGATTTTGGGCTTTAGGAGGTAGAAACCTAGCTAGGAAAACGGTTCATACTTGTGTGGTGTGTTTCAAGTGTAAACCAATTCCCTCTTCTCAAATAATGGACAATCTTCCATATGAAAGAGTAAATATGGCCCCTCCATTCAGTATAACTGGACTAGATTTGGGAGGTCCATATTTTTGTAACTTACAAACACCAGAGAAAGGGCGTTTTGAATAAAATTTATGTTTGTGTTTGCATTTGCTTTGTGACACGTGCCATCCACCTAGAAATTCTTTCGATTTGACTTCGGATGCAATAATTGCGACCCTTAAGAGATTCATGTCTAGGCGAGGAAAATGTTCCAAAATTTTTACGGATAATGCAACAAATTTTGTTGGTGCGAATTCTCAACTAAAGGTATTCTATAAGACCCTTAACTTTCCAGATCAAAATCTGGCGGCATATTTCACTGAGGAAGGTATTGAATGGAATTTTATTCCACCAAGGGCCCCACATATGGGAGGTCTTTGGGAGGTGGGCATAAAGTCAGTGAAATATCACCTCAAGCGAGCACTGGGAAGATCCCGACTCACCTACGAGGAGTTTGAAACAGTGATTATCCAGGTAGAAGGAATTTTAAATTCCAGACCCCTTACACCAATATCCAATGATTTTGATAACTTTGAAGTATTAACGCCTGCGCATTTCTTGATTGGTAGATCAATTAATTCTATTCTTGAGCCCCCTAATAATTAATATTAGTGACAATAGATTAAGCCGTTGGCAGAGAACAACAAAGGTAATTCAGGTAGTTTGGAAAAAATGGAGTACCGATTATCTGAATACTCTCCAACAGAGAGGAAAGTGGATGATCGAGAAGGACAATGTAATGTGTGGTACAATGGTAATTGTAAAGGAGGATTTTACACCAGTTTGCAACTGGCTTTTAGGGCGCATCGTTGAGGTCTATCATGGTTCTGATGGTAAAGTGAGAACAGTCAAAATTAAAACAAAAACCGGAGAATTTAAGAGGCCCATAACTAAGATCTGTATTCTACCTATAGATGTAAATAATTAAGGTTAATTTCCATTTAAGAAATTATGTGTTTATCTTTAAATTGTGCTATTGTAATTTTAACTCTTTTTTTTTTTACTGAAAATTTATAGTACCTTTATATATATATAATAATTTTGAAACCAATTGTGTAATTTTTGTGAAACTTGTTGTGAATTGTGAAACTGTATTGCTATTGTTGAATATTGATATTGCAAGGCCGGGGTGTATGTTTGAGTATGCGCAGTGGGCGCCGCGCGGCGGTGAATGAGTGTATTAAGCGAAACGCAAATTAAGAGTTCTTCAGAGAGTGTGTGGGAGATCAGACGAGCGAGAGCGCAGAAACGGTGCCCATCGTAAGTGTTCCCCCCGACATACTCCCTGAGTAACCGAGTTTGGAAATAAAAGAGTTGTATCAACATCCTCGTCTGGTTTCCTGAGACAAAAACACATAGGGACCACACTTCCCCACCATACTTCATTATTAACCATAAGCTAAAATAAAAATCCAGATCTATCAATGGTATTAAAAACGAACAAAATCATTGCAATAGCAATTTACTTCAGCTGATCTCAGAAAAAGACGTAGGCAGAGATAAATGCTTCATTTATCTGATTCTCAACAATTTTGGAAAGCACTGAGCATATTCACAAACTTCCCATTTTACGGAAATTCGAATGAATTCTTCAAACTAGAGATGGAAATGAAGATCTTTGGGATATCACAATCTCACACTTTTTGCTTTCTGAATGTAAAACAAAAAGAAAAATCTGTATCGTCGGGAGTTTATACTTGAAGAATAGTTTGTCAGCTTTGGGCTATTAGATTGTGAGAATAATTTGATACAGTTGCCTCATAGTGTTTTAAAGAACTACGGAACAAAAATAAAAATTATTTACTTTTTCTACCTAATATATGACTTAATGGAATATATCTATTAAATCGGATCTAATCAAAAGAAAAACAATGGCTCTAATGTATAAAAGTCTTTTAAGATCAATATTAACTTATGCATGTGAAACTTGGCCGTGTCTCGAGTAGATGAGAACATGGTAAGTATGTATATGAAAGGAAGATTTTAAGATTTATTTTTGGAGGAATTCAGAAAAATGAAACGTGGCAAAGCAGATCAAATTTCGAGCTCTATCAAACATATAAAAAATCTGACATCTTTAACTTCATCAAAATAACACGAATTAAATGGGTAGGTCACGTTGTCAGAATGCATGAAGACCACACAACTAAAAAAGTTTTCAATGCCCAACCAATTGGCCCACGAATAAAGGACAGGCCAAATCTTAGATGGATTGATTGCCTAGAAAAAGATCTCCTGGTATTAAGAACTAAGAATTGGAGAACACTAGAGGAAGAATGCTAGCTTAGAAAAGGCTTCTTGAGAAGGCCAAGGCCCATCCTGGGCTGTCGAGTCACTGAGGAAAGAAAAAAGTGTTTCTACAACTACAAATTGTTTATGATACAATTTACGCTAAATTATAAAAGTATTTTAACTGAACAGGATTACTTCCTACATTTTTTACTGAACAAAATGGCGACCACTTTTAGATAATTACGGTCTGCATGAAGCAGTTGCCAGTTTGACCCTTGTATGTTAACATAAACATCTGTGTAAATATGTTTCTGAGGATTTCATCTCAATGAAGTGCCTAATAATTTTCTAAAAGATCACTTTTGAGTAAAAAATTTTCCTTTTAAATTAAAATTCCATTGTAAACTTTCTGATGGATTGATATAAAACCTATTTTAACAAATACCTTTAGCTTTTTAACCCTAACAAGTGATTCATTATTTTAATTCTTATTTTAACAGAAATCCAAAAAATATGGAAAATTTGATCAAATTGTTAGCAGAACCTTCGAAACAATTCTAAAACAGATGGTTTTTTTTAACTTCCTTGTCCGTCGTGTCTCCACATTTATTCTTGGTATAATTTCCTTCTTGGCTATCTTAGAATCGGAAGGTGTGCCATATAATTCATTAAATGCCATTATTTTGCATTAGTGTTTTAAATCATTCGCTTCATTCTTTTTGCAAAATAATGGTACGACATTAAATCTGCGGAAGGATATTTAAAAAGAAATTCGTAGCAATTACTGTGGTATTTTCTTTTCTTCTGTTTATGCATTTTCCCTCACAAATTCCAGCCTTTAGGGGCAAAGGCTAAATTTTTTTCACAGGTCATTGGTATAGGAGTGTCGGCGGAAAATTAATTACAATACAAAATTTAGTGTATAGCCTGCAAAAAAATCAGCAAGGCAACCCGAAACAAGTTCTGCCGTAAAAATTAAATCATGAAGAAGTTATCGTACGAAAAATGAAAATGGTGTAATCATCTTAAAATGGAAAGATAAAAGAGGTGTATTGATGCTACCTACAAAAAAATTCGGCAGAAATGATAAGTGTACAGAAAAGACCTTGTTCACGTGAAAATCCAAAAATGGTAGCAAATGGTTATATATTTAGGGGGAAATCTTTAGTCAGTTTATCTAATTAAATGACTGCTTATAGTTCATCACTGAGTGAAACTACACTAGCGAGCAAAACTTAAGCAATGCATTTCTTGACATAGAATCATAACATTGTTCAAAAGGGCTTTTTGCGACCTGTTTAATGAAATGGCACTCAACAGAAACATGATACATCAGCAAATATCGGCACTATAACATCAAAGGAGGCATCCTGGCACACAAACGTGTGCAATGCACGCACACAGTGCAAGGCAATTTAAAAAGAAGAAAAGACGCATTTTTGACATTTCCTGCAAGTGAGAGTGAAATCATATGTTCATAATGACTACAAGAAACCACCTGGATGCCTTTGCATGCGGTAGAATGATTGGCAAACTAAAAGAAGGGTGCAGCTTGACCAGCGTTGCATAAGAGCTTAAAACTGACCAACGTGTAGTTTCAAGCTCTTCAAAAGCCTACCAAATGACAAGAATGGTGGTAAGAAAGGCTGGCGATGGTTGATTGAGAAAAATAACGGTAAGTGATTATCGTTATTTCGTTCTGCAAGCGAAAAGAGACTGGAACCAGACATCAGGTAACATTGCTCAGCAGCTGCCAATTGGATGATAGGTATCCTGGATTACTGTGGCCAGATGTCTGCATAAATGTGGCCTATTCGCCCATCGTCCTGAACGTTGCATACCATTAACAGTATTTTGTCAGCAGTATCATTTACAGCGATCTCATGAAAACAAAAAGACTGAACAGCTCACCAGTGGAGTCACATTCTGTTTTCTGATGAGAATCATGTCAGTCTGAGCAACACTTCTCAATGCCATTTGATATGGAGGGAGGTAAGGACGTGGTTTCATCCCTTTAACAGCAGGGGAAGAGACTGTTAAAATGGTAGGTACTGTGTGGAGTATTTGTATGAGGAGGCATTATGTTGAATGGACGAATGGAACTCCATAAAGTTGACAGCGGTAGACTTACCCGAGATAATTACTGTGATTAAATTATCTTCCCACACCTACATTTGACTTAAGGTGCCATTGGTTCACTTATTTTTCTTTTTTGTGAACGCCAATCCACGTCCATACACGACCTCTGCTGTTGAGGAGCTACTAGAAAATGAAGATATCTGCAGAATGGATGGGCAGCGTGTTCCCCTGATTTTAATCCGTGTGTGGAATACTTTGGGTAGACACCTAATAGCAAGATAGTATCCTCCAACAGACATCAAAAACATGCTCATTGAAGAGTGGTGACTTTTACTTCAAGAACTAATTCATAATTTGGTTCTGAATATGAACAGACGTATCACGCTACCATTGCAGTTAAAAGTCATATTTTATACTAAGGGATTTTAGTTTGTTGTTCTTCCTCATAGCTGGAAAATGTTTTTTCCTAATGCCATACTTTCAATAAAGCTTTTTTTTTGTTTTGTTTCATAATGTATGCATACAATTCATTTTTGAGGCTACTATGCTTCCGTCAACCATTAAGTGATACAATGTGCCTCTGTAGTATAAATTTCATGTCACCCAGTTGTTTTTTTTTTTTTTTTCGGAATTACAGTGCAGAATTTTGCATACTGTATAATTTTAGATACTACTTTTAGATACTACCTACTTATTTGGTTCTGTTTGATTATTTACAGGAAAAAATATTTTTCTTAGGTAACCCAGTCATAAAAGTAATGAAATGAGTTTACAAATACTTAAGGTCAAGTTATTACTGTTTTTTTTTTTCACGTAACCAGTTGCTTTTTGGAATATAACAAAGTTTTGATTTATTTAACGTGATTATTTTATAGTTCTCTGTGTTTCAACTTCTTGATATTCTTATGCTCCAAATACTTTTAAGAAAATTCGATAGAATATAATGTGCAAACGAAAGAAAAATACTTTTGCTCTTAGCTGTAATTCTTTTGGAACTTAACTGTTTATAGTAAGTGTATAGGAGTAAATGCTAATGCTGAATAACTTTTCTTCGGGAATCAAAGTGTTCAGAAAAAGGCTTCAAAACTACTGCCATTTTTAAACAAATAAAACAATTTTCAAAAGGATTTAAAGAATTGAGAAGGAGAGTTACAAAAAACAAAAAATTGAATTTTGCATTTTTTGCAAAAATATTTGCATATGAGTAAATATGGTATTTTCCAGTTACGGAAAAATGTCGGATACTCTCTTTTTAATCACCTTCGAGTTATTTCTAATGCCGCTGTACAAAAGTACTCTTTTCCACTTCCGATAAGAAAAGTTTCAAATCGAGCAAATGAAGAATGTCCTTGATATCATTCTTATCTTTTTTGAATGCACCAGCTGTTGACTTGTTTTATGTGTTTTAAATTTTAGCACACGCATCTAAAGGGGAAGTATACAAAGATACACTCGGAATAATGCACTAATAATAATTGCGTCAAATTTTTCCATGTTAACAAGTATAAAACAGAAATATACTTACATTTTACAGAAAGCCATTACATTAAAAGAAGTTTTTAAGGTATCCGACTACACTACTTGAGACAACTTTTTTTTAAAAGAATTGAGATTTTTTTGTGGTTTTTAAATTTATTTAGCGCATTTTAAGAAAAAAAGGCTAAAATTAGGACTACTACTAAAGTTACTACTAAAATGGGAAAAAATGGGTAAAAATTGACAAAAAATTACATAAACGGGACCCGCTCTGTACAAATTGTAAATAAACAATTTTTCAATTTTGATGGATTACTTTGATATTCCTTTTTGAAATAACCTTCAGGATAAGAGATATTTTAATTTTTACAAAAACTAGAGCAAGTTATCTTAGCTATTATATGAAATTGCTTGAAAAAACAGTGATTATATCCACATAAAAAAATGTACATTTTGTAAAAAAACAGTGATTGATAAATCTGAAGTTTAAAACACTTTTACGGTTATACAGAACATCACAAAAAATTTCAGCAATTTATTTTAAAAACTTTTTGAGCAATCACTGTCCCCGTTTGAACTTTTCGAAAAAAACACATTTCGAGTAAAACGTATTTTACAGTTTGGCATCTTATATAAAGTTATGGCATCTGTATTTATTAAAACACTTGTAGTTTTGGTTCTAGTGAATGGAAAATAAAAAACTTGGTATTTTTATAAAGCTAATAAGATGGTCTACACAATAAAATCATAAAAAAATTGTCAATTTTTTAAAAAAAAATCATGATTTTAGTATAGTTGGATTGTTGGATACTTTAAGCATGTATATAAAAGAATTGAAAATCGCTAAAAAGGATTGCAGTCAAATAAAACGCGTTTATCTAATTAATAGAACTATTCATAAAATTGAGAGATACCAAATTTAAAAAGAAAGTTCATTCTAATATCCTGAATTAAGCTCAATCAAGCTAAAATTATCATTAATCGTTTCTTTGCAACATTTTTTTGAAAACATTATCTCAAGCTATGCACATTTGTTGCGATTATAATATTAAGATAATTAATCAATTATAAAAAAAAAATTGAAAACAGCAATTTTTTTTCTTGCAGAGGCGCAGAAGGCAACTGATTATAAATGTATCGAGTACAAAATTACTGAACGATGGTCTCATAAGATTCAAGCCTTAGAATGTATCAGTGTGGGCTATAATCATTAAAAAAATCTACTAATTATTTGTTCTTCATTTCAGTGCTTTAAATATCCAACGTAATATTTATAAGAAATGTAACGATTCACTGATTGTTATTAAAAGCCAACTGAAGAAGATACCTGCTGATGTGAATGATCTGTCCATTTGCAACATTCGCCTCTTTCATGAGCTTCACTGCTTCTCGAGTGCAGATGCACAGCGCCAGCACATTCACCTGTGAGAAAAATATAGTTTATTAAAACTTTTACTATCTTATATTCATGGAAGGAATTTTAGTCTGTTTCACAGAACGAATTCACTATTTATGCACTAGAAACATGTAAACGGTTGTTATTCAAGCATTTGAAAAAAAAAAGATTTTAATTATACAATTAACATACTCTAATGTCCGATTAGTTTTTTAGACTTCAGATGTCGTAAAATTATAATCAAACTGCTATTTTTTGTTAATATCATTTAATTTTAAGGTTTCTAAATAAAATTGAATATGTTCGAAAAAGTAATTTAACTTAATATAAATTGTTACAAATTTTCCTTGTATTTTTTTTTTGCTGTTTAGGAAAGGGTGGTTTCACCACCATCACCGTAATTTGTGTACTTCTGTTGCATTGAGCTTCGTTTGGAGCATTTTCATAGGTATCAGTTTATTTTTGTGTATAGCTCTACTTTATTCATACGCCATAACCGTTTATATTATTAGTTGTAAATTATAAGTAAAATGTCTTCGAATTGGAGACAAATTAAATCATATATTTAACCAGTAATTCTAATGTCATATGTGTTGCTAAACTAAACTCAGTGGAGCAACAGCCCATGTGGGCTAAGGCCTACTGTGCCCATCCCAGTATACGTGGGCGCTGAGGCGCATGAGCAGATGTCCTAATCAGGTGGTCAGTCTGAAGCGAAACCCTCAGTGTTTAGTCCCCAAGCAAGCTTGTTACTCATTTATCAACCCACCGAAGGGATGAAAGACTGTGTCGACCTTTCCCTCCCCGAGGACAGAACCCTGGACTTATGCTGTGGAAACGCGATACGCTACAACTCGGCCACTGGGCCTTCCAAATGTGTTAATATCTAGAATTTAATTTTTCGCGTCATCTTTAAGACGGCAGTGAATGAGTGAGAGTTACATTAACGTCGCACACGAGGGCTAGAGGGGACTGAACTCATCAAATTGAATCATGGTCAAGTGATGGGGACGAGCCTGAGCTGCACCTCCCTTTCCCAACTGCCACACAAACGGGAGGAGATTGAACCCGAGAAATTCCAGCCACGAGTTCGTGACCATAACCACTAGACTACCGTGGCCATACGAAGGTGGTCGAGGTTGGACCTTACCATAGACATCTGGTTTGAATTGCTCATCTGGGGGTTTACAGATCTGATCGAAAGAATTTCTTACCAGGTCAGCTATTAGACGATATATACTTCTGTTATTAATCATTACAAATTACAGGAATAATGCCATCTCCGCTTCAGACTATCCACCTCATCGTGACATCTGCTCATGCACCTCAGTATGAAATGGTTACGTATACTGGGATGGGCACAGTAAGTCCTGGTCCTCATGGGCTGTTGCGCCACTGAGTTTGAGTTTTAATATTAAAGATGTGGTATAACAAAAAATCCATGAAACTGCTCGATATTTTAAAATAAAATAATTCATTTCATATACATGTGCATATTTTTTACACAAAACGAAAACAAAGGAAAAATAAATGTTAATTAAAATAAAAAAAATACATGTATACAACTTAATTGGTACAATTACATAAGGGAGAAACAAGAGGGACTTAGTCAAAAAATTTTATTATACTTGGATCATTTTGGGGAAAAAACTAAGCTGATTTATTAATAGAAATAAAAAAACAATAGTAATGGGAGTAAAATCGAAGAGTGACTCACATCTATCATATTCTTCCAATCAGCGGTGCGTCCTGAAAGCAAAGTCGTGTTGTGGCTCAGCCCCGCGTTGTTGATGCAGACGTCCAAGCGGCCGAAAGTCTGACGGATCTCATTGAACATGGAAAGTATCTCAGGCTCTTGAGTCAAGTCGCACCTACAACACCAATATTTAAGAATGAAGCATGACGTCGTAGAAAATGTTGCTATAAATTTGTCATTGAGAATAATCAGTGCTTATGAATTAAAAGGCACACCACATTTGATGTACCTATAAATCAGTTCAAGAAACCTGGGGCTACACAGCATTAGTTACTTTGGGTAAATATTAGTGTTAAAAATATTATACAAAACATTCATCGAATAAGCATTACCTTTGGAAGTTTCCTTCTCAAAACTAACACTGAAGTTGCATTTAAATGCCCCTTTCTTCAAATGGAAATAAGATTTGCAGAGAGTTTGAGTCAGTGTTTTGTGCGGGTAAAAAAAGCTAGCTGATATTTACCCTTTTAGTGTTTTCTATAAATTCAGCAGGAAAATTCACACACACACAGACGTATACCTATTATTAAAGTCATCCTTATTTTGAAATATTGCCTGACCAAATTACATCTGGTGGTAGAATTAATTCAATAATGGAGGTTTATCCATGTACTGGAAAATCTCAGCATCAGTAGAACAAGCAAATCTTTTGGAGATTACAGGGGATTATATTTTGATTACATGGGGTTAGTTTGATCTCTCTGTCGTACCTTGAGTTTGTTTTAGAAATCATTAAAATTTTCAACGTTTTTTTCTTGTTTTGTGCCCTTTGGCTATTTCTAGTGTCATATCGAGTTCGAGTAAATATCTTTTGATAGCAAAACCCCCGCGGAGTTAGATAGTCAAACTTTGGGGGTAGGGAGGCCGTCACACATTTGAGTAGTCGATGAACTCTTTCGTAACAATGCCTTTAATAGCTCTTACTGAGGTATGTATACTTTTTTTTCAAACAAGTTTTACATGTTCAGATCTTTTGATACTGCCTTATTTTCAAATGAAACTTTTCAAAAATGTTGATTGTATTTCATTACCTGAGTAAAAAATTAAACCAGAAAAAATAGCCTCTCTCTCTCTCTATCAGTGTAAGGTCAGATTCGAATTTTTATTTCTCTCTTGAATTTGACAAGGGCGAAACTATTTGTTAGGTTTGATTTTTATTTTTGTTTAATGTGGCCCTCTAATGCAGCAAGAAGAGCTATTGGTGACGAAATTCGGTCAAGTGACGAGGACGATACTGGAGCCGATATCCCACCTTCCAAGATTCCCCACCACGCTAACATGAAAGCTCTGAGCCCCGGCTTTGACGCATCAGCCTCTCTTCAAGCCGGGTTTTTAGTGGTACCAAGACTTGAACTCACAAATGGTTATTCAAGAGTTCGGGACCATAACCGCTCGTCTACTGCAACCACACCTATTTGTTGAAATTTATGCTTATAACTGTTATTTCATTGAATACTTGTTCACTAGTGAATAAAGAGAAATCTTTGGAGAAGTGGCGAGATATGCACTAATATATCATTGTATAATTGGTGACTTTTTCTAATTAAGAATAGTTAAGAAATAACTATTAGTTATTTTTATATATTAATGTTTTATATGCAATTAAAGCCCTAAAAAGCTTTTGTTATATTTCTTTACACTTAATCATTTTATTCAGGATTGAGCGACACAGCA
This sequence comes from Trichonephila clavipes, assembly GCA_019973935.1. Lineage (NCBI taxonomy): Eukaryota > Metazoa > Arthropoda > Arachnida > Araneae > Nephilidae > Trichonephila > Trichonephila clavipes. The sequence continues at coordinate 141,248 of BMAU01020441.1, forward strand.
TTATTACATGGATGAAAATATCTTTGCGTAACTCCAAATTAATTGTTCCATTGCTTAATTTAAATGAATTATAGTTTATATATATATAGTTTAAAAAAACTAAAAAACATGCTTTTATAGTGAATCGAACTAAAAGTAAAAAAATAATTCTTAGTATAAGAATAAAATGATTAACGAGAAAATAAAAGTCATTGGGATAAAAGCGTGGGGTGCTCTATATTAATTGTCATAATTTCTTAATAGTTCCATTCCGAAATGCTGAGTTAGAGTAAAAATGTAGTACAAAGCTCCCCACGCTTTTACCACAATGACATTAATTTTCTCGTTAATCATTTTATTCTTATATTAAGAATAGTTTAGTTCGATTCACTATAAAAGCATTTTTTTAAAAGTTTTTTAAAACTATAATTTATTTTTCATTTTTTTAGGTCGATCTACAATAAAAGCCTGTTTTTTAGTTTTTTAAAACAATCATTTATTCTTTGTTGAATTACCCTTGAGTTTGATATTTGGAGCCGGAATTATGTGGCTTCTTGAATTAGTCTTGCTCTTCAATGGATATTCAATAATAGGTCTGAAGGGTTTTTATTCTCTCCGTTTACGGGACCTCGGATGAGTCCTATATCATTATATTTCAAAGATTCCGTCTCCATAGATACAGGTCTAACTAATAAAAGTGTGTTAAGAAGAAATATTAAATGTCAATCGTATTATCACCTTTTAAACGTATTGCTATAATATTAATTCGTATCATCACTTCTAAACATATTGCTTTATCAAAATAAAAAAAAATATTTAGCAGTAAGTAGATTTTTTTAACATGCACGAGTCTTTTTTTTTATCTCCATTTTCAGAAAAACTATGCACCCACCCACCCTACCCCTTTTCACATAAAGAACACTTTTTTGTTTTATTTGTATAAACCATAAGCCTATTTGCGGTTTAAAGGTTACACCTTAATCTTTTAGTCACTAAATCTGGAATTGGTTGCCAAATCTAGAAATGACATTTGGAATTAGTCGCGTGATCTGAAAATGGTTTATGCAATTAGTCGCCTAATCTGAAAATGGTTTATGCAATTAGTCGCCAAATCTGAAAAAGGTTTATGTAATTAGTCGCCAAATCTAAAATCGATACAATAAATTAGTCGCCAAATCTCGTAAATCGTTAAAATCCTTAATTATTAAAATCCTGATCAGGACAATGAAACAAAATTATGCAAATATTGTATGGTCATCGATCCTTGACAAGTGTGCGAAATTTCGAATTAATCTGACCTTTCAAAGGGGATAAAAATACAGTTCAAGATTTTATTACATACAAGTGAAGCTTATAAAAGCACGTTAAAATTTTTTTTAGTAAATGAACTGTAAATCTCTCAATCATATGTGGATGGTTATGCTTTGATAGCAATTGCGAAAAAAAAATTTCCCCATTATTTTAAGGAATCCTAAAAAGATATGGTTATTTTATTTTTAAATTTCTGTCATCATCTGAATAACTGATATTTTTATAGCTTACGATGAATTTGTAAGGGTGCTTAGTGTTCCACAATTGATTTACACTCATGGACAAAAAAATTAGCGCACCAAGAAGGAATCGTCAAAATGAAACAAAATTTTACATACGTAATGCCTACGTTGATATACGTTAATGATTAGAAAATAAAAAAGGATAATTTATTTCAGAGAAAAAGGCAAAAGAACGGAGGATTTAATACCCTGTTGATCCCCCTCTAGCGCGAATGCACGATGCGATACGATCAGGCATTGAGGCATACAAGTTCTGTATGATGTCTTGAGACATTTCGTTCCATATTTGCTGTAACCTTGCCTTTGTTCGTTTAAACTCGTGGGATGCCCAACTCGCCGTCCCAAATGATCCCAGATATGCTCGATTGGAGACCAATCTGGGGATCGGGTAGGTGAAGGAAGGGTAGTAACAGTGCGGAGACAGTATTGGGATAACCTTGCCGTGTGAGGCCGAGCATTGTCTTGTAGAATAATGGCTCATGGGAGCATGAGTGGCAATACATGTGGTTGCAGGATGTCATGGACATACCGCTGGGCTGTCAAGGTGCCACGGATCAATAATAGGGGTGACCATGTATTGTAGGCAATGGCATCTCATACCATCACACCAGCTGTGGAAGCGGTGTGTCTCTGTAAAGCAAAGGCAGGATTGAGGCGTTTACCACGGGGTCTCCACACACGAACACGATTGTCATCACTGTTGAGATTGAATCTGGATTCGTCGGTAAAGACGACCTGGTTCCATTCCGCAGCAGCCCAGTTTCCTCGTGCGCGGTACCACTCCAAACGTAGGCGTCGATGGCTGGGCGTCAAGGGCAGCACACGTAATGGGCGCCTCGATCACAAATATCCTTCAGCCAGTTCGGGAAGACTCAGGGACCCGTATTGAAGGTGCTACCTGTGCCTGGATGGCGGGCGATGAGGCAGTTGGCTGTATCGTGCATTTCTTACAATGTGGCAGTCTTCTCGACGACTGGTCTGTCGAGGGCGTCCTGAGCCTGGTCTTCGTGTAAATGACATCTCTCGGATCCACTGGTCCCAACACCTCCTCACAACACAATTAGAGCGGCCTAATTGACGAGCTACTCGCCTAGCTGACCACCCAGCTTCCATCATGCCAATGATTCTCCCCCTCTCAAACTGCGACAGCCGCTCATATTGTCTCCGAAAACGGTGTAATGGCATACCTCAGCTCTTCTTTGTAAACGATTCAGCACACTCAAACAAGCTTTGGTTACCTGTTTTATACTCCAAGGAGAACGACGTTGAATGTCCTCTACCGGTTACACGTAATGCGCAATAACGCTGCATTTCTAATCATTTGCATACCTCCCCTTCATTCATACCTTCATGCCAAGTTTCGTTACGATCCCGCAATCTTTCTTGGTGCGCTAATTTTTTTCCCCATGAGTGTATTATAAGCTATAAGTAAATAAATTATTTCATTCCCGGAATATTTTGATGGAATTTCACAAAATCTTTACTCACTTGATGGCGTGGATCGAGCCTGGACTGCCACGTTTCTTTTCCTCTTCGGCCAGTTCTTTAATTTTGCTCGCGTTCCGGGCGCATCCTACGACCTGCATGCCCCGGCGGGTCAATTCTCTGCACAAGGCCGCCCCAATTCCTGTCGATGCGCCGGTCACCAAAGCGATTCGTCCTCGCCAGCGCTCCATTTCGACTGGAAAAAGAAATATGTTTAGACACCCCCCTTTTAACCAACTCAGTTGTGTTGGTGAGATGTATGGACACTTTTTAATTCTCTATTTTAAAAGATTCATTGCTGAAATTCTGTACTGTGTAATCTCTTCCATTTCGCAACTTTTTTAACGTAATTTCTTTTCTGCTGTCTCATCTCTCAGATTTAAGGCTATATAGTACCCTCTTTAAAAAAAAATCTTTTTGAGACAGTAACAGTAAAAATAATGTATGCTTTATATTCAGATTATATTTTTAAGTTGATTCTGAAAGTAATAAGTCACACGGTTTGACCAGCCATTGTTCAACAATTTTAAAAAAACTAAGAATTTTTGAAGTTTTTTTTTTAAACTTTTATAAAATACTCTATTTTTAAAATTTTTTAGTCTTTTTAAGTTATTAATGTTTCTTAGATTATTGCAAGCAAAAGTTGGTATGGATTTTAATATATATACATATTTCATTGTTAATTTTTAATAATTATTTTTCTAGAAAAATCCGGAAAAAACGCGAAAATTTTTAAAATAGTAACTTTAGCATTTTTTTAAATATATAACTAGATGTCTCAACCCCAAATCCATACTGGCTTTTATAGAGCATACGTTTGGAAGTATATACAATATATTTCAAGGCTCTATCTTGAAAAGAAAAAAAAAAGGCTTAGGGATTAGAAAACCCTTATACCTTCAAAATTGAAAGTCTGAGAAAAACGCATTTAAAGTTTGTAAAGGCATAAAACGAAAACTTATAATGCCAGTAAAGCTCTAATTTTTTAACATGTTACTTTCCAATGTATGTTCTACATTAAAACATTATTTTAATTAAATATGACTGAAAATAATTATTTTTAATGTAAAGTTTTTAGTGTAAAGTCTATACCAAACGTTACTCACTCATAGATGAACAGCGGCCGAAATTTGAAATTGAGGGAGCAGTTGAATCAACAAATATCGGTTGTTGAATGTAATAAGCGTGTTATCAGTTATCGCCAACTTCCTCAAAAACGTTCTCAGGGAATATCTACAAATAACGCGAAGAAATGAATCTAAGTTGTCTGCTGTCTGAATTCGAAGTTGGCGCCTTTGGCGACTTTCCCTACCATGGAATTAAAGGCAGTTGTCAGACATATTCTTTAGCAAAAATGTAATTTCGTCAAAATGGGAGTTTGGCACGCGTTTTTGTTTGTTTGTTTCTTTTCGTTTTTGTAAAAAAGAAGATGATTACGTAACTGAAACATCGAGTTTCTTATTTAATTGTTTAAAAATTTTCCTCTTATTTTATATTATTACTAGTTGGTATACCTGTTCTTCGCACGGGTGAATTGAAAAATCAAACAATACGGATAGAAGGGTAAAGAAGTTTTTAATAAGTTTGTTTTACGTGAATTGCAAGTTAGATTTAAAAAAAAGCTTTTTGCATATCTCAGCTGAACAAAAAAAACCATATTTGTTAAATTTGAAGTCTGTAGATGCAATAGCTGATAAAAGGATTTTTTTTAGTTATAACGCCCGTAACTCTTTTGTGGGTCGATTTTTGAAAACACCTCCCTAATCTGATCTCTGTTTAGCAAAAGTAACACATTGTTAAACATTTTGCGTCATGAACGCTTAAAATAGTGTAAATAATTTATAAGGGATGTGTAATACGTTAATATTACTTTCTGTTGTATTTATTTTATGTTAAAATTGTAATATTTGTAAGCAACGCTACATTATAATGGACATTATTAATTAATTACATTATAATGGAGATTCAATAGAAACACAGCGAAATGTTGGTGATATAGCCAAATGAACATCATTTTTGGTGACCATGTTGGCAACCTGACGATTTATTGAATGGTGCAGTAGTTGATATGATGCCCCTGGTGGGAAGCTGGAACAAAGACGATAGCACAAAAACCTACTCCGCAAAAAATACATATACATGCCAATTTCCACAGTCATCGATTGAATGGCGTTGGAGTGATGCGATTTCATATATACAAACATTCATTTATACATATATAGACAAGGTATATTTAATGCAGCGTTTCTCAAACTGTAGGCCTCGCCCCTCTTGGAGAGTGTGATAACTCTACGAGGGGGGCGCAAGCAGATTGAAAAGTCTAAAATAAAAGATTATTTTTAAAAACTTACTAATTTACTGAAAGTAAACAAAATGCATTCTGACATAATAACAACAACAAAAAATACACATTTTCACTGATATAATATACTTATAAATGAATCAATACTAATACACATTTGATAATTAATTTAACAATACTAAGTTAAGAACAAGTTTAATAATTTCCAGTGACCCCCCATCGTCTATTAACATATAAAAAAATTATATACAGAAATGAACACTTATGTTGATAATTTGATCGGTTTATAATTAATCCTTTAAATGCCGATTAAAAGTTACGCAATTCGCTCCCAATGCCACCCGGCACACTGTCAAGGTCCTTTTATTCTATTTCATAGCCTTCGGAATAATTTTATGCATAGCAGTGCACAGAAGAAATCGTATTTCGGAAAGACGTTTATATACGTCTGGGGAAAATAACGCTTTGGCTGAGTGAGAAGTTTATACACGCCGGTGGCACTTAAGAGGTTGTCGCATTTTAGCTTTAGCGTCGAATTATAGTATAATTGAATTCAATGCATTGTTATTTTATGGAGGGGGCGCGATGAAGATTATGATTGAGTATTGGGTCGCAAATATTAAAAGTTTGAGAAGCACTGATTTAATGTCTTATACCAGTGTTTCTCAAACTGATCCAAAAACGTTTTAATTAATGGCACCCTGCATACGGGGGCGCGAGCATATTGAAAATAAAAGGTTTAAAAAATAATTTTTTGGAATGAAGTAAAGCAAAATGCTTTCTGACATAATAAAAAATACACATTTACATTGATATAATTTATATTTATCATTTGGTGATTATCCAAAATTAAAGATTCCATTTCCAACGCTCATTAGCCATCTTTGATGCTATAACCAAATTAAAAAAAAATATTTTGTTTGCTTTGCTGTAATCCCACGATGAGAGTATGTTTTATTACGTTTCTTTTAACCTAAAATATTACTTTAGCTGACCTTCGAACTAACTGGTATGATTATCTCCGTCGTTTTTTTTAGGGAAGTTGCAATTCTGTGGTTTCGATTGCTATGTTGTACGACTTATTATGATTTATAAATGTAAATGAGCAGAATATTAAAAAAAAATGGGCATCTGTGATCCCTATTGAAGGAAGTTGAAACTGAACAAGAAATTGAAGAACCTACTGAAATAATGCATATTAATCAAGATATAGCGAAAGTAAATATCAGAAAAGCGTTAGACGAAATGTTTGAGTTGATTTGAAATTTTCAAATGCTGCCTAAAGATCTCTATGAAGAAAACTATCAAGCCATAATGTAGCACTTCGCCTTGTCAAAAAGATACAAAGAAGAAAAAGTTCAAAATGCTATTTGTAGATTTGACAGTTTTGCTGGAAAATAAAGTTCCTGTGTTGTTAGCAAAAAGTGTCTGTGATTTATGTCCTTTATTAAGGACACGCGCATTTGGAACATTTTCTTTAGTTTTATTGGATTTATTCTCAAATTTTCAAAGAAAAATTGAAAAGTCATTGAAAGTAGGGGTAAGTATATTTTCTCTTAATTAAATTATTCACTGGAATTGTGATTTTTATCGTGTATAGTAAAAATAATTATAAAATAAATTATGGTTTTAAAACAAACTAAAAAAACATGCTTTTATAGTTAAACGAACTAAAAAGTAAAAAAAAAAATATAAAAATATATATTACTTAAAAGTAACATGTACAAAATTTAATACTTATCTTGTTAATTTGTACGGTATATAATTGCGATCGTATTGTAGCTGTAACGCCCCCCAAAGTGCATTATTATTGCATTCAATGCATTATTATTTTTAGGGGGGCGCGATAAAAATTATGATTGAAAATTGGGTCGCCAGTAGTGAAAGTTTGAGAACCACTGTCTTATACCATATCTTATGTCCTTTTTTATACTTGCTTTTTTTCTTCATTTATAAGTATATTTAGTGGCGACACAAAATAAAGGTCCATAGAATCTTGAAACAACTGCCACAGCTTCTTAAGAGTATTGTTTCCGAAGCTACCTCTTCTCTCACACACGAACTGCAATTACCAATGAAAGGATCACTTGATAGAGTTGCTCTACTGGAGAATTCCAATTCGGTTTATTTGTTAAAGGCGCTGTAAAAACGCAAGTCTCCAGAGTCGAAGTTAGATTAATTTTCCCCAAACTGCAACCAGCTTCAGTTGAAGGGGTGTCCCATGTCATCCATTCATCATGTCTCCAAAAAGCCAAGTCACCAAGATCACAACTGCATACCTTAGTGCAGTGCCTCTCAAACTTTCAGTACTTCCGACTCAATATTCAATAATATTTTTATCACGCCCCCCTCCCTCTATATAATAACAATATATCGAATTCAATAATACTATACTTTGACACTAAAGCTACAATACGACTTTAACCTCTCGTGCCACAGCCATGTAAATATCTCGCTCAGCCAAAGCGTTAATTACCGCGGACGTATATATATATATATGTCTTTCCGAAGTACGATCTTTGCATTGCTGTCCATAAAATTATTCTGAAGGCTTTGGAATGCAATACAAGGATCTTGACAGTGTTTGATAAGAATTTACTTATTTATTCCTTTTCTCCCCCCACCCCATTCCTTAACGCGTGCTCAAACGTGGAAAACGATCGCCTTGGGGAGCGAATCGCGTAAATTTTAATCGGCTGAGTTAAGAGATTAGTTATAAACCTTACAAATTATCAATATAACTTTTAATTTTTGTATATAATTTTATGTATGGCAAGCCCATGGCATCACTAGTAATTATTACACTTATTTTAGGCCGTGGATAGCCTAGTGGTTAGAGCACCGGACTCCAGACCGGAAGGCCTGGGTTCGATGTCCGTACAGCCAAATACCCCCCTAGTACACACGGAGTACGTGCTCGTTCAATCAAAGTCTTGTGGGCTGAATCACGATTGCAGGAAACTGGAGAAAATTTCCCTCCACTTCAGTTCCATGCCTAAATTGTGGAGGTGGAGATAGATGGTGGTGCCATCTATCGTCCCTTCGGGAATTTCACCGAGCTAAATCGTACTGTCACCTGCATGGTGCTCAAGGCTAAGGCCAACGACAGGCGTACATCTAGCCCATTGCCACGATGAATTTCGTGGGCCTCGATCTGACTATGTCAGACGGGTGGCATGAGCAACAACACACTTATTTTTAACTTAGCATTCTTGAATTAAATATAAAATACATTGTGCAATACTGATAAGTGTATTTATATTAGTGTAAATGTGTACTTTAATTTTTATTACGTTGTAACGGCGTGGCACATAGTACACTAGGAGGCTTGACACATAGCACACGATAAACTAGAAAGAGGGCGCTGCTGTGAACTGTTTTTGGCCTTTGAGCGGGAAGGAGAGAAGAAGAGGAGTTTCGAACGTAAAATGGACGAAGCTGCCTGTAGTTCCCGATGTGACTTTGAATTGTAAATGAAAATATTAATATAGTGATGTGTTTTGAAGGAAATAATAAAAACGGTAAATCCGGTTAATTAGAGCTGATTAATTCAACTACAAGACGATCTTACAGACTGGTGGCAGCGATGGCACGAAACTAAAAACAGTGTCTTTAACAACAAAAGAAATAGTTGGGGTAAGTACTTTTTCTATCTGAAAGTACCTTCGGGCGTATTTTAAATTTGATCTCAATTTTTGTATTAAAATATGGGTACAAATTAAATACAGAAATCATTCTTAATTCACTCTGTATTAAATGCTGGATTTTGATTATTTTATTAAAGCATTTTACTTATCCCTGCTATTCTCGTTAATTTATGATTTGTTTTTATATAAAAACAAAAATTTATCCTATATAAAGGAAGAAAATTTATTTTGTCTGTGGTTGAATTGAGTACATAAAATTGTTCTTTTTTAGTTTTAGTTAGTGCATTCTGATTTAAAACTGTGTTTTCTATGCACATGAGATATAAATTAAAAGATTCTCTCAACGGTGTTTAAAAAAAATCTGTATTGTAAACACAATATTTAGAATTTGTGAAGAGTGAATGATAAATAACTTATGAAAATTGTGTGATTATAGCACGATTTGAAGGTGCAGTGAAAAAAATATATGTATAAAGTGTATATTTAAGTAGAAATATTTTTGATTTTGCTTAGTCAACGAAATATTTATGACTCTTCTCTTTTACTACTCTCATTATTGTTTTTTAATATTTTTTTTGTTGCGAATAGAAGTGTTTGGTTTTTCTGAAAAAAAAAAGTAAATCTGTAGATTTTATTTGAATGGTGTTCTTTGATTTAAAAGTGGTCATTACATTGAAACATTTTTAATAAAAAATGTGTTTGTTTTTACAAATATAAGCATCTATTATTATTTTCGAGTTAAGGGTGAAGTTGTAGAATTTCTGTAGATAGAATTTTTTTTAACATATTTGCTCGCATTTGTTTGTTTTAAATTGAAAATAAATGACAATTAATGAGTGACAAATTAAATTTTGAAGAGACTTTATGAAGAGATAATTTGGATTTAAGGTGTATGTTATTGTTTTGCATTGAAATGTTTATTTTTTTATTTTTGTGCTTGTTTGATTATTCTGGTATTGTAGTTACGTAAATATTGTAATCACTTGAAACTTTTGAAAAATAGAATTCGAAAGGGCTGAATATGTATGTATTCGTTATAATTTAAGTGTATATTTGTGCATATTTTGATACAGTGCAAAATCGATAACTACTTTTAGTTAAATAATACATCGAAAAATAAGTTTCTTACTCGTCTTATTTTAATTTTCTTTTTGGAAAGCATTCTGATTTTGTTAGTCCCTAAATCATGGCATATTTAGCTAAAGGTAATAAACCTGATCTTTTGTTAGTATGTGAGGAAATGGGGGTTGAAGTAGATCAGTCCAGCAAGGTGGTAGATATAAAAAAATTGATTCTAAATAGCGAATCTTATGTTGAAGAGGAAGTGAAGATGATTCTCGACAGAGTCATTAGTGATAGGAAAGAACGAGAAAGAAGTAAACAAGAAGAAAAAGAAAGGGAAGAAAGAAGTAAACAAGAAGAAAAAGAAAGGGAAGAAAGAAGTAAACAAGAAGAAAGAGAAGAGCGAATGGCTCGAGAGGCCAGACAACACGAATTAGAATTGAGAAAATTAGAATTATCGCAGCAGAATCAACCATTAAATGATAAATCTGGAAGAAGAGTTGAAATTGGACCTAAGATTCAATTGACACAAATCACAACTAAATTTGATGAAAAACATGATGAGATTAGTTTATATTTGATTAATTTTGAAAGGAAGGCAGAATTAGCTCAAGTACCAAAGAAGGATTGGGTGACCTACTTGTTGGCGGTTTTACCAGCAGAACTCTCTAATATGCTAGCTGGAGAACCTACCGAAAGGGCAAATAATTATGATTTTGTAAAAGATCTTATATTGAAGAGGTACAGGTTGAACAGCGAAAAGTTGAAGCAATGTTTTTACAGACATCAAAAATCAGCAGAGAAGTCTTGGAGGAATTATGCTCATGAGCTGAATAGTTATTTTACAGAAAGGATAGCTGAATTGCAGGTTAAAACTTTCGAGCAACTGAAAGATCTATTAATAACTGAACAATTGAAGTACCGTGTTCCAGCTGAAGTAAGAGAGCATTTTCTTCATGACTGGATCAAGTTAAAAACTCCCTATGAACTTGCAGAGAAATTAGACGAATATGAAAGCATCAAACAGAGTTTCAGAAAAGAAATCCCTAAGAAAAATAGTTACAAATTCCAAGGTGGTGTAAATTATAGTGGTGCCAGACCAAAGGAAACGCCTAAAGATTTCAAGTCAAAATTTCAAATAAAAAAGGAACCGGTCCATGAAAAAAATCACGAGAAATACTTTGAGAAGAGAAGACAGATTCGATGTTATGAATGCGGGTCTTATTCACATCTCAGACCACAATGTGATAAACTAAAGAAGAATTACGAAACAGTCGCGTCTAATGAAACTGTTAGAAATGGTACTGATGTATTGGCTCCATATACAAGTTTAGGAACAATGAATGGAATTGAAATGCCTATACTACGAGATACTGGTGCAACTCTCGATTTAATATGTAAAAAATACGTAAAGCCTTCATGTTTATAAATGAAACTGTGTGGATTCGAACTCTTCTGGAGAAAACCGCAGTGTGTCTTCCAATGGCTGAAGTTGAGTTGGACTGTGTGTTTTTGGTCATGTGATTACGAAAGCTGCTGTTTTAAGAGATTCATTAGATCAAGGAGAATATCTTTTGGGAAATAAGACTGCTGCATTGTTTGAAGAAGTGAAGAAGAATAAAGAAATACAAGTGTATATGGTGAACGCTGTTGAAACACGTTCGCAGAAGAAATTGACTGAAGAGAGTAAACAAGATCTTAATATGTCAGAAGAAACTATTCCTGAAAGTAACGAAAAGAATAAAGAATCTCTGGACGAACTGGATGATATTTTGCCTTTAATTCAACCTGAAATTTCTGAATCAAATCTTATAAAATTATCTCATAAAGATTTTACAAAGGAACAAATGAACAGTGCTGAATTAAAAACACTGTTTGAAGAAGCTAAAAGCGGGTCTTCAAAGAAAAATCATTATATTGTCGAAAATAACTTACTATTTTTCCAAAAAGAAGATAAGGATGGCACTAAACGTAAATGTTTGGTTGTTCCCGAAAAGTATAGAAAAAATTTGATGACGATAGGTCACGAGGCGGCTGCAGCTCATATAGGAGTAACTAAAACGAAAGATGCCATATTCAAAACATTTTACTAGCCTAAATGCTTTAGTGATGTTAAGGACTTTGTAAAGACATGCGACAAATGTCAAAGGGTGGGTAAACCGCAAGATAAAAAGAAGGCCCCACTAAAAATTGTTCCCGTAATAACTGAAATTTTCACAAAGATTAACATCGATGCAAGTGGACCTTTACCAATGACACCGTCAGAAAATAAATATATAATTACGGCGTTATGTATGTCATCAAGGTATCCTGATGTCATTCCTGTAGCAAACCTTTTCTCAACAGCTGTTGTAAATGCATTGTTACAGATTTTCAGCCGAATGGGTTTCCAAAGAGAATTACAGACTGACCAAGGCACGTCATTCATGAGTGCACTAACTACGGAATTTTTAGAAAGATTTGGAGTTAAAGTAGTTATATATATATATATATATATATATATATATATATATATATATATATATATATATATATATATATATATATATATATATATATAAGTTCTGTTTATCATCCACAAAGTAATCCTGTGGAAAGAATGCTCAGAACATTGAAGAGGATTCTTCGTGTCCTGTGTCTGGAGGCAATTCCAGATTGGGAGAAAATTCTGCCTCAAGCCCTCTTTGCCCTAAGGACTGTTATACATGATAGTACTGGGTTTTCACCAGCTGAACTAGTTCACGGGAAAAATCTAAGGACTCCTGTGATGTTATTGTACGAGAAACTGACAGAAGAAGAGCATGTAGAAAGCAGTGTTGTGGATTATGCATTTGAACTCCTTAATAGAATGAAAAGATGTCAGGAATTGGCAATCCTACACATGGAAGATGCCAAACAAAAACAGAAGTTGTGGTATGATCGCCGGACCGTTAAGAGTCAATTTCAACTGGGTAAACTGGTTTTGGTCATAGCTCCATCCAGGCCTAACAAGTTATCTGTTCAGTGGATTGGCCCTGGAGAAATAGTGCAACAACTCTCCGAGACAAATTATGTGGTCAAATTCCCAGAGAAGGATAAAACCCACGTTTATCGTGTTAATATGCTAAAACCTTATCACCAACGAGAGGAAAATATTAACTTATTGTGCATTAATCCTTTAAAGCATGATGAAGAAGACATACCTAGTTTGGAACTTGAAAACGAAAGGTCGGGATGGTCCAAAATCATCAGCGATGTGCAGTTAAATTCAAAATTATCTCAAATTCAACGAGGACAGCTCAAAGAACTTTTATATGAATATAGTAATCTTTTTTCGAATATTCCTGGATGCACCGATTTAGCTGAACATGATATTGAATTAGAATCTGAACGAGCAATTGTTGCTAAGCCTTATCGTATGTCTCCTCGACAAATTGAAATTCTCAAATCAGAAGTTAATAAGATGTTAGAACTGAAAATAATAGAGCCAGGAGAATCTGATTTTACATCTCCATTAATGCTCTCATTAATTGAAGCTCAGGGAAAGGAAGCAAGGCCCTGTATCGATTACAGAAGGTTGAATAAAGTAACTAGGACACAATTCTTTCCCTTGCCTAATATCGAGGAACTTTTAGAAAAGATATCGGCAGCTAAATATATCTCTATCTTGGATCTTACTCGAGGGTATTGGCAAATACCCCTGAGTCCCCGAGCGCAAAGGTACGCATCGTTTGTGACAACATTTGGAACTTTTAAACCATTGAGGTTACCTTTCGGTCTGAAAAATGCGCCCTATTACTTTAGTAGACTTATGGCTAACTTATTAAGAAATTGTGAAGACTTTGGAGTTTCCTACCTAGATGATATAGCTATCTTTTCACTAGCCTGGGATGATCACCTAAAACATCTAAAAGATGTATTTGATTGCCTACGCTCCGCTAAATTACATATCAAGCCATCCAAATGTCAATTTGCTCAAGCATACGTTAAATATCTTGGGCATTTGGTAGGCCAAAGCTTAAGAACACCTAGAGAATTAAAGGTTCAGGTCATTAAAGATTTCCCAATCCCCACTAACAAGACGCAAGTTAGAGCCTTTTTAGGATTATCTGGCTATTATAGAAGATATATTCCCGAATTTTCAGTAATCGCAGCTCCACTGACAGATTTACTTAAGGGCCGAAATCGAAAATCAACCGTTGACTGGAACAGTTCTTGCCAGAATGTATTTGAGGAGCTCAAGACAAGACTATCTAAAAATCCAGTTTTATACAGCCCTGATTTCACAAAACCCTTCATCATTCAGTGTGATGCATCCAATCTTGGAATAGGCGTTGTGTTGTCGCAAGTGCGTGAAAACGAAGAACATCCCATCATGTTCCCGAGCAAAAAGCTGTCGCTTGCAGAACAAAATATAGCACTACAGAAAAAGAATGTGCAGCCATTATTTTTGCCGTGCAAAAGTTGAAATGCTATCTTGATGGACACCAAAAATTTGTCATACAAACTGACCATAATCCCTTGGTCTGGTTAGAGAAAAATACTGGGACTAATCCAAGACTCTTAAGGTGGTCCTTAATTTTGCAAGCATTTAAGTATGAGATTGCTTATCGGAAGGGAAAACAGAATCAGAATGCTGATAGTTTAAGCCGTATCCCTTAAAACTTGAAAAAAAACACACACTTGTAATGAGAATTGATGGAAAAATAAGAATTTTCTTTGTATTATTATTTTTTTGTCTAAAATGATTGGTATTTGTATATTAGTATTTTAATTTTTTTGATATTTTGTATTTGTATTTTAAACTTTGATATTTTGTATTGGTATTTTAAAATTTGATATTTGGTATTAGTATTTTAAACTTTGTATTTGTATTAATTTTATTTAAAAAAATTTTTTTTTTGATATTTGTATGTTAATTTTTGATAATTAATATTTGTATTTGTATTTTAAAGTCTGCATTTGGTAGCAGTATTTCACCAAATGATATTTTGTATATGGTAAAGTTCACATAGATTAGTAGGGATAAGTTTAATGCCTTCCTTAAAATAAGGTACTAATTTCGGATAGAACAGGTACTTGCTCGTTATTTTTTTAAAATATTTTTTTAGCTCCGTTTAAAAGAAAAGGATTTCAAGAAATAATTCTTAACTCTCTCTACTCGTGCATAAACTGATCCTATGTCAAGTATTTTTCAGGTATCATAGTAAAACTTTCCACTCAACTATTGTGAAAAGTTTTCTCCAGGATGGGAGGAAATAATTAGACTGTAACGGCGTGGCACATAGTACACTAGGAGGCTTGACACATAGCACACGATAGACTAGAAAGAGGGCGCTGCTGTGAACTGTTTTTGGCCTTTGAGCGGGAAGGAGAGAAGAAGAGGAGTCTCGAACGTAAAATGGACGAAGCTGCCTGTAGTTCCCGATGTGACTTTGAATTGTAAATGAAAATATTAATATAGTGATGTGTTTTGAAGGAAATAATAAAAACGGTAAATCCGGTTAATTACAGCTGATTAATTCAACTACAAGACGATTTTACAACGTCTGAATGTATTTTGTTTATTTACTTTCAGTAAATTAATAATTTTTAAAAATAATCTTCTGCTTTCGACTTTTCAATGCGCCCCCCTCGTAGAGATCACGCTCCCCCTAGGGTGGCGCACCCCACAGTTTGAGAAACGCTGCCTTAGTGATGAATTAGAAATTGAATACTGTAGGGCATTTCAGACTGATCATGCACGTTGTATATACCCTCATGAAGAATGCCTTTTAAAAATAATGTATGTTGTATACTGGCATCAAAAATTTAAGGTACAGCCAGTTTTTACATCTAATTTGCAAATTAATGAATGTAGGAGCTACAAATTTGGATGAAATGTGCACTAAACAATTATTTATTGATGCATCACAGGAATTTATGAAAGTTTAATTCAAAAACAAGTAATTTAAAATAATTAAGTCAATTTCTATTTAGCTCAACAAAGGAAAGTTTTTTATTACTTACTTTTTATTAAATAGTTACAATTAATGTAAATATGTATATACATATGACATAATCATAATATAAAGGGATGAAATAGAAAGTGGTTTTCCTTGCAATTTTTCATTTTCCTTTCTATATAGGGTGTTAGATTATTTTTGTTTGTTTTTGTTACTATTCATTCATTAATTAAATTTAATTATTCTAATAAAATAGAATAGTAAAAAAGAAATTACATTCTCAAAAATTATGCCATCCCAGGTTGGATTCGAACCACGACCTCTGGATTAGAATTCCAACGCTTGATCCATTGCACTGCAGAGACACAACGAACGATTTTCCTTTCTACATATGCTGTTAGGCTATTATTTTTGTTTGTTACTACTTTTTCATTTTTAATTTAATTAATGAATTAATACTTGAAAAAACTGTATTAACATCAAGTGTCATCCACTATAAGTTTAAAAAAATATATTTGAACTTGAAAGGATGAATAGAAAGTATATATTTTATTAACGGGGGGGGTTGAAAATTTGAACAAGATATATATATGGGGAGAGAGTGAACTAATAGTAGGAATTTAATGACTTATAACAAAGAAAGCCCTCTTGGTGGAAAGTCGATTCTTGGAGAAAACAGTACATCACTTTTTAATGTTATAAAAATGTCATAGGACATTACAAAAAGAGTTCTAATAGAGAATATGTTCACTCCTAACTGGAATGTATTGACATCATCGGCTTTGAATGTTGTCAATTGGACACAGAAATGGGAAGTGAAGATCAGACACGACGCAAAGCTTGTTTCAGCACATGCAACGACTTTGGAGGAGAACTTAAAGCAACAACCTGTCTGCCAAGATAGCCGCAAAGGTGTTCTATCAGGTTCAGGTCTGCAGATTAAGTTGGTCATTCCATTCACTCTAAACCATAACCCTCAAGATAGTCCTTAATATGGTCTGGTAAGGCCATGCATTATGATTCGTCAGAATGAAGTCGTTTCCAATTGCACCTGCATATGGGAGGACATATGGATCAAGGATTTCCTCCCGATATCTCACACCAGTTAGAGTTTCTCTATGGAACATATACAGGTCAGTGTATCACCGAGGGAGTTTCCTGCCCAAACCGGGATTCCATCCTCTCTATAACTGTGTTTTCAACAGTGTTGGATTGATAGTATCTGGTGCGTTGTTACCTCCACATCAACAAACACCCTGTGAATCGCTATATAGTATGAATTTGGCCTCATCTGTGAAGAGTACAGAAGATCATTGCTTTCTGGTCCAGGAAACATGTTCTCTTGCCCACAATAAAAAAGAAATTCTCTGTCGTCCGTTGAGAGGGAAACACACAACTGGTCGTCTTGCATAGAGACCTACATTGTGAAGGCGTCTTCGCGCTGCTGTAGCGCAGATTCTACTCCCTGATGCCACAAAGGGGTCTGCCAGGAAGTGCGGAATAGTAGTTCTTCAGGCCGAAAGAGATATAAAAGTTCTGCAGGTATCATAGCTCGTGGTCGGCCTGGAACATGTCTTCTGGTCATGGGATCTTTGGATGGATATTGATCCTACAATAGTTTGACACACTGAGACGACTGGCAGCATCAGTCTGTGACAACCCCATTTCCATTCATTTAATTGCCCGTTACCATAAGATATCCGAATACGTTCGGAACCGTGATTTTGCAAAAGCGCATAAATGGATAATTTTCATAATATTTAGTGTCACTTAGATTAGAATATATGCATAAAATTGTTTTAAGGACATTTTGACAAAAATTTTTTTTATTTAAATACAACATTGTGGCAAAAAATTAACTTAGAATAATCCTTTTTCCGAATGTTCTCCTTTTGAGAAAAATGCTTCTATTATAATAATATTTTGCCTGTATATAGCTCAGACCTCTCTACAGAGGCTCAACTAGAATTTTTGAAATGTATAACTTAGAAGTGGGTTTATTCATATTTTACGACAACGGAGGGGAGCAATTTTCAGAAAAAAACGCCAATAATTATTTCAATTGGTGGTAACTCTGAAAATAATGTGAATGTTTCAAAAATTCTAGTTGGGCCTTTGTAGAGAGGTCTGAGCTATATACAGGCAAAATATTATTATAATAGAACCATTTTTCACAAAAGGAGAACATTTGGAAAAAAGATTGTTCTAAGTTAATTTTTTGCCAAAATATTATATTTAAATAATTTTTTTTTGTCAAAATGTCCTTAAAACAATTTTATGCATGTATTTTAATCTGAGTGACAATAAATATCATGAAAATTATCCATTTATGCGCTTTTTTAAAATCACGGTTCCGAACGTAGTCGGATACCTTAACGAATCGGGCAAGTGACTTCTCCTAGACATTTCTCGACTGTACTGGCTATTGTCAACGAAACTGCCAGCAACAGTTGAAATTTTTTTTTCAATGGGGTTACATTTTAGCAACTTAGCCTTTGCAGACACGGAAATTCCCCAAACGTGAAAGCCATTTTGTGGTGTCATCATCTAGTGGCGCTTGAATTAATTCTCAGTTGAAAATCAATAAACCTTACACACAAAATTACGAAAGCTTGATATTTGCTTATTTTTCTTTCACACATATACACCTGTTCTTTTCTATAAAATAAAAATGGTAGCTATCATTTTTGCATAGGTTCTTTAAAACTCTTTATTATCATTCATGTAAACTATGAATTTAACTGTTAGTGCCATTTTCTTTTGGTGAGCTTCGGAAAGTCTGTTGCAGCTTAACTTTTGGGGGTCAGTGCATTTATAATTTCTTTGCATCATGCAACTTTTTTTAAAGAGTTATCTCCATCGTAGCTAAATCTTTCATAAGGGAAATATATACGAGTATTTAAGTCGCGCTGTAAAACAATACGAGGGCTATTGGCAGTGGACACCTTGTAATCTTGAACATCGGTTAAGTGACTGCATCCTTCTCTTAACTGCCACATAACACCAACGGGGGACTGAGCTTCAACAGATTTAACGTGTCTTAAGCAGATTAAGCAGGCATTTTGTGGCAACAGGATTCGAAATAGTGACACGATGGCCACGAGTTTGTGACCATGACCACTAGGCTACTACGGCCACTTTTGTAATATTTAATTCGTCAATGTAACCAACGTGTAACTAAATTGAAAAACGCAAAGATTGCTTTTAATTAAAATAAGTGAGTTGGAAACTGACGATGAATTCAAATTAGGTTGCTCTTTTCAAAAATTAGAATTTTCCAGTTACCATATGTATGTGACCTTAGCAGCACCTTCTGAACGGTTAAGTTAACTGTTGAGAGACCTGTATCAAACGATGGTTGTCTGTTAGCGGTAAACACTTTATGAAAAGTCACATTGCCTTCATAATGACAATGGACACCAAATGAGTAAGCTATGAACGACTTCCGCGAGTAGGGTTTTTCCTTGTAAGACAATGACAGGAAGTATGTGGAGCAGTATCAAGGATGTCAACTTGGAAGCAAACACTATAGAACCGGATGAATCATATGTTCAAAAGTGGGCAATGACAGGTTACATCAGCACTATGTTACACACAAATCATCCATTTGACAGTGACAAACCATACAGTTTCATTTTAACATTGCTACAGGTGTGTTATTATCTTCTACAATAATTTGCCGACGTCTGCTACTCAATAGACCATACAAGAGAGCCTTTTCAAAAGAGTTCCCTCGTGCAAAATCAAAAGTGTCTGCAGATTAAATAACTCCTCGAGATATGGTTATTAGCATCCCAATAGGAGATGACGTCTTTTCCAATGAATCCCACTTTAATATATGTTACAGTGACTGTCATATTCTCATTAGAAGCAGTACTGGTAAACGCCCTCTACTGGTGGGCATTATCCAACTTTATATGAACAAACGCCAAGCAGGATCGTTTGATGGTCACACACACAAATTGGGTATCCTGGACGATCCCAACTACTAAGAAATGAATGTTATCTAAACATCACCTAATACATCAAAGAATTTTTGGTGCCCTTCAAACCCTACCATTAACGCATTCCCGAGCTGTTTTTTAATAGAACCCTGCCAAGTGATCCTGAAGATTCAGACTTAGAACAAGATGATGAAACTAATGGGTAATTTATCTTTAAAAGTACCTTTGCTTTATCTAATCCATGACTTAGTACTAGTAGAGGTGTAAACGAGAGTCAAAAAGTGTCTAAAACAACACATATGATAAATCAAAATTTTAGTGATTTAGATTCTAGCGATATTTAAGTTATTATGGAGTTAAGTGTATCTCCGTGTTTTTCAAAATTTTATGGAAAATATCGTATTTTGTCATTTATGGATATTAAAAAAGCTATAATATACATTTCTTTTTTAGTTAATTTTATTTACAAAATATATTTTATAAATATGAAACAAAAAGAAATAAAAAGCATTTTCTTACTTTTTTCATATCCTCCCTCCCCCAATGTGGGGGTTCGAAACATGCTTACCATCAAAAACAATATAGTGCTAAAAAATAAAATCGAATTAATTTTATCTAATAAGCTATAAATGAGTTTCTTTTTTAATTCTTACAATAAGTCCACTCTCTCCTTATATATATTTATTTATATATCTTGTTCAAACTTTCAATCGTTTATAAAATACTTTTTATTTATCCACTCAAGTTCAAATGCCTTTCTTTAAACATGTATTGGATGACATTTGATGTTAATCTAGTTTTTTCAAATATTAATTCGTTAATAATATTTTATTTTGTTAATTTTAAATTTATTCTGAGTTATTTCTGGCGAAGTTAGATTTATGTGCAACAGATGGCGCCAGTAAGTTTTTCTAACGAAGTAGAAATTGACTTAAGAAATTTTTTTTCATATTACTTGTTTTAAATCAATTTCAAAATTTAAAATATATTTTAATATACCTTTACTAGAAGTATAAATGGCCCATTACAGGGTTAAAAAGAAACAAAGACATTTTTCATTCAACGAAAAAAAGTTTGTTCATATTTATTTATCACATACAGGCGAAAACTCTATCAAATTCCATCACAAGTTTTTCATTTTACGAAAATTCATTATGCGGTATTATTTAGAGGTAGTACCAGAATATCACGCACCTCTACGTGCGGGGGCGTTCTGAGAATGTAGAGGAGTCCGTCGGCCACGTCCTTGGTTCGAAGGGCCTGAATGGACTTAAAATCAAAGGCACTGTGAGTCGTATCATTCTTTAAGTATCGGTCGATGAATTCCGTCTCGGTGACTCCGGGACTTAGACTCTGCAATTAGAATGCATATAAACATATAAATTCTATACCATGTATGATACTTAAGGGGACATTTTTCTGTATGTATATATTTAAAAATTATATTTTCGCATTTTATATGCAATATTTCTATTTAAGAAAATGATCCGAGATGAAATTCTGCATATACACTCATGGACAAAAAAATTAGCGCACCAAGAAATAATTGCGTGATCGCAATAAAACTTGGCATGAAATTATATGTTGGGGAGATATGAAAATTATTAGAAATGCAGTGTGATTGCGCATTACGTATAGCCAGTAGAGGGCGTTTAACGTCGTTCTCCGTGGATACCAACCAAAGCTTGCTTGAGTGTGTTGAATCGTTTACAAAGAAAGAGCCGAGGAAGGCATGCCATTACGCCATTTTCGAAGACAATATGAGCAGCTGTCGCAGTTTGAGAGGCGGAGAATCATCGGCATGATGGAAGCTGGGTGGTGGGGGGGTCAGCTCGGTGAATAGCTCATCAATTAGGCCGCTCTGATTGTGTTTGTGAGGAGGTGTTGGGACCAGCGGATCCGAGAGATGTCATTTACACGAAGACCAGGCTCAGGACGCCCTCGACAGACCAGTCGTCGAGAAGACTGCCACATTGTAAGAAATGCACACATACAGGTAACTGTCTCATCATCCGCCATCCAGGCACAGGTAGCACCTTCATTAGGGAACCCTGTGTCTTCACGAACCATACGAAGGCACCTGGATGAAGGAGATTTGGAATCGTGGCACCCATTACGTGTGCCCACCCATCGACGCCTTCGGAGTGTTGCCGCGCACGAGGAAACTGGACTGCAGCGGAATGGAACCAGGTCGTCTTTAGAGACTAATCCAGATTCAATCTCAACTGTGATGGCAATCGTGTTAGTGTGTGGAGACCCCGTGGTGAACGACTCATTCCTGGCTTTGCTTTACAGTGACACATCACTCCCAGATGGTGTGGTGGTATAGGGTGCCATTGCCTACAATACATTGTCACCCCTAGTGTTGATCCGTGGCACCATGACAGCCCAGCGGTATGTCCATGACATCCTGCAACCACATGTGTTGCCACTCATGCAATGGCTCCCAGGAGTCATTTTTCAACAAGACAATGCTCGGCCTCATACGGAAAATGTATCACAGGACTGTCTACGCACTGTTACTATCCTTCCTTGGCCTGCCTGATCCCCAGATTTGTCTCCAATCGAGCACATCTGGGATCATTTGGACGGCTATTTGGGCATCCCATGAACTTGAAAGAACTACAGGCAATGTTACAGCAAACATGGAATAAAATGTCTCAAGACATCATACAGAACTTGTATGCCTCAATGCCCGATCGTATCGCATCGTGCATTCGCGCTAGAGGGGGTTCAACAGGGCATTAAATCCTCCGTTCTTTTACCTTTTTCTCTCAGAAAAAAAATGATCCTTTTTCTTTTATTTTCTAATCATTTACTTTTATCAAAGTAATCATTACGTATGTAAAATTTCGTCACATTTTGACGGCTCCTTTTTTGTGGGCAATTTTTTTGTTCATGAGTGTATTATTGACAGAATTTTAAAAATTTTGAATTTTAAAAAATAATTTTGAAATTTTAAAATTATAATTTTTTTTAGTTTATTAATATTTTGACATGAATTTATTTTGAGATAATCTTAAGAATGCTTTAAGCAACTTAAATCTAACTTTAGTTATGTAGAGAAAAAAAATAAAATGTTGATATACAGGGTGATTTACTACCAGATCGACAAATTTGCAGGGTGTACAGGAGGTACAGAGATGACTCAGAATCACATAGGCCTGCAGGGTCGCAAATGCCGTAGTTGCAAACTATGGTACAGAGGAGCGGAGAAGAACAGAAACAGCAACAAATTAATGGGACAGAAAACATTTTATTAAACTGTAGTTCTACAACAGGCGTTCGAAATTACGTCTAGAAGTCGTATGGCGGGAATTCCTTACGTTCTGGAAGATTCCTAGCATGTCACGTATGTTCCTCCCAGCTACAGATATTCGAGTGATGCGGTTCTTAACTGACGGAACACCAATAAATTATAGTTTTTAAAAAAAAAAAAAAAACACGCTTTTATAATGTGTGTGTGTGTGAATCGAACTAAAAAGTAAAAAAATAATTCTTAATTTTAGAATAAAAAGATATATTAACGAGAAAATTAATGTCATTGGGATAAAAGCGTGGGGTGCTCTACATTAATTGTTATAACTTCTTACTAATTCTATTCCGAAATGCTGAGTTAGTGTAAAAATGTAGTACAAAGCACACCTCACGCTTTTTACCACAATGACATTATATCTATAATTTTCTCGTTAATCATTTTATTCTTATATTCAGAATTATTTTTTTACTTTTTGATTCGATTCACTATAAAAGCGTGTTTTTTAGTTTCTTTTAAAACTATAATTTATTTTTGATTTTTTTTAGTTCATTGTACAGTAAAAGCTTGCTTTTTTAGTTTTTAAAAGTATAATTTATTCTTCGTTGAATTTATCCTTGAGTTTGATATTTGGAGCCAGAATTATGTAGCTGCTGGAATTAGTCTTGCTCTTCAATGGATATTAATTAATGGGTCTTCAGAGTATTAATTCCCTCCGTTTAAGCGCCCTTGGATGAATCCCATATCGTTATATTTCAAAGATTCCGTCTCTATAGATACAGGTCTAACTAATAGAAGTGTGTTAAGAAGAAATATTAAGTGTTGTGATGTTCCTCCCCTTGGAAGAACATCTCTCGAAGTATCAGCGTGAGCTAGAGGTGCAGGATTAGCGAAAGAACTAGGATTAAACGTTATCTTAATAGGACTTTATTAAGATATTTTCAACTTAAACCTTTAACAAATTAAATTATAATAATTAATATGAGAGAATCTACGACGATAAAAATACGCAACACACAATATGTATATATTTATAATAAGACTTAATCTAATTCAGACCACTATCAATAAATGAACCGCCTAACTTCCGATTTTAATATTAAATAATCAATCCTACCTTATTACAGCTTGGAGAAACGATCAATCTTGTCTTTGTATGCAATGGTATGCAACTTGGCCGATTCCTTCTATTCGATCACTAATAATTTGAATTCACGTCACACAAAACTCATTCAGACTTGAACCAAGAAATGTAATAACCATCAACTGCCATAAACTAACGTCAATTGTCAAACATTACCCTACATTGCCATCTCGCTTACTCTAAGATCCGATATTTAAAAGTTTGTTCATTTGCATCTTTTATTCACACTTCACTTCTTGGATTTGGTTGGAAAAGAGTTGCCATTAATTCTGGCCCAAAGAACCCAAAGGACTTGTTAAAGAAAAGACGCGTGAGACGTCACAGTGTCAATCGTATTATCGCCTTTTAACGCATTGCTATAATGTTCATTCTTTCTTTTTCTTCTTTCGAGTCTTTTTTTTATTTCCATTTTCAGAAAAACTATGCATCCATCCCTTTTTCACATAACGAATCAACTGCCACAAACTAACGTCAATTGTCAAACATTACCCTACATTGCCATCTCGCTTACTTTAAGATCCGATATTTAAAAGTTTGTTCATTTGCATCTTTTATTCACACTTCACTTCTTGGATTTGCTTGGAAAAGAGTTGCCATTAATTCTGGCCCAAAGAACCCAAAGGACTTGTTAAAGAAAAGACGCGTGAGACGTCACAGTGTCAATCGTATTATCGCCTTTTAACGCATTGCTATAATGTTCATTCTTTCTTTTCTTCTTTCGAGTCTTTTTTTTTTATTTCCATTTTCAGAAAAACTATGCATCCATCCCTTTTTCACATAACGAATCAACTGCCACAAACTAACGTCAATTGTCAAACATTACCCTACATTGCCATCTCGCTTACTTTAAGATCCGATATTTAAAAGTTTGTTCATTTGCATCTTTTATTCACACTTCACTTCTTGGATTTGGTTGGAAAAGAGTTGCCATTAATTCTGGCCCAAAAAGAACCCAAAGGACTTGTTAAAGAAAAGACGCGTGAGACGTCACAGTGTCAATCGCATTATCGCCTTTTAACGCATTGCTATAATGTTCATTCTTTCTTTTCTTCTTTCGAGTCTTTTTTTTTTTATTTCCATTTTCAGAAAACTATGCATCCATCCCTTTTTCACATAACGAATCAACTGCCACAAACTAACGTCAATTGTCAAACATTACCCTACATTGCCATCTCGCTTACTTTAAGATCCGATATTTAAAAAGTTTGTTCATTTGCATCTTTTATTCACACTTCACTTCTTGGATTTGGTTGGAAAAGAGTTGCCATTAATTCTGGCCCAAAGAACCCAAAGGACTTGTTAAAGAAAAGACGCGTGAGACGTCACAGTGTCAATCGTATTATCGCCTTTAACGCATTGCTATAATGTTCATTCTTTCTTTTCTTCTTTCGAGTCTTTTGTTTCCATTTTCAGTTTTAGAAAAACTATGCATCCATCCCTTTTTTCACATAACGAATCAACTGCCACAAACTAACGTCAATTGTCAAACATTACCCTACATTGCCATCTCGCTTACTTTAAGATCCGATATTTAAAAAGTTTGTTCATTTTGATTTGGTTGGAAAAGAGTTGCCATTAATTCTGGCCCAAAAGAACCCAAAGGACTTGTTAAAGAAAAAGACGCGTGAGACGTCACAGTGTCAATCGTATTATCGCCTTTTAACGCATTGCTATAATGTTCATTCTTTCTTTTCTTCTTTCGAGTCTTTTTATTTCCATTTTCAGAAAAACTATGCATCCATCCCTTTTCACATAACGAATCAACTGCCACAAACTAACGTCAATTGTCAAACATTACCCTACATTGCCATCTCGCTTACTTTAAGATCCGATATTTAAAAGTTTGTTCATTTGCATCTTTTATTCACACTTCACTTCTTGGATTTGGTTGGAAAAGAGTAGCCATTAATTCTGGCCCAAAGAACCCAAAGGACATGTTAAAGAAAAGACGCGTGAGACGTCACAGTGTCAATCGTATTATCGCCTTTTAACGCATTGCTATAATGTTCATTCTTTCTTTTCTTCTTTCGAGTCTTTTTTTTTTATTTCCATTTTCAGAAAAACTATGCATCCATCCCTTTTTCACATAACGAATCAACTGCCACAAACTAACGTCAATTGTCAAACATTACCCTACATTGCCATCTCGCTTACTTTAAGATCCGATATTTAAAAGTTTGTTCATTTGCATCTTTTATTCACACTTCACTTCTTGGATTTGGTTGGAAAAGAGTTGCCATTAATTCTGGCCCAAAGAACCCAAAGGACTTGTTAAAGAAAAGACGCGTGAGACGTCACAGTGTCAATCGTATTATCGCCTTTTAACGCATTGCTATAATGTTCATTCTTTCTTTTCTTCTTTCGAGTCTTTTTTTTTTATTTCCATTTTCAGAAAAACTATGCATCCATCCCTTTTTCACATAACGAATCAACTGCCACAAACTAACGTCAATTGTCAAACATTACCCTACATTGCCATCTCGCTTACTTTAAGATCCGATATTTAAAAGTTTGTTCATTTGCATCTTTTATTCACACTTCACTTCTTGGATTTGGTTGGAAAAGAGTTGCCATTAATTCTGGCCCAAAAAGAACCCAAAGGACTTGTTAAAGAAAAGACGCGTGAGACGTCACAGTGTCAATCGTATTATCGCCTTTTAACGCATTGCTATAATGTTCATTCTTTCTTTTCTTCTTTCGAGTCTTTTTATTTCCATTTTCAGAAAAACTATGCATCCATCCCTTTTTCACATAACGAATCAACTGCCACAAACTAACGTCAATTGTCATTGCCAACTTTAAGATCCGATATTAAAAGTTTGTTCACTTTTATTCACACTTCACATTGCCATCTGGCCCAAAGAACCCAAAGGACTTGTTAAAGAAAAGACGCGTAAGATCCGTGTCAATCGTATTATATTACTTTAAGATCAGAAAAAAAACGATATTTAAAAGTTTGTTCATTTGCATCTTTTATTCACACTTCACTTCTTGGATTTGGTTGGAAAAGAGTTGCCATTAATTCTGGCCCAAAGAACCCAAAGGACTTGTTAAAGAAAAGACGCGTGAGACGTCACAGTGTCAATCGTATTATCGCTTTTAACGCATTGCTATAATGTTCATTCTTTCTTTTCTTCTTTCGAGTCTTTTTTATTTCCATTTTCAGAAAAACTATGCATCCATCCCTTTTTCACATAACGAATCAAAAACTAACGTCAATTGTCAAACATACCCTACATTGATCCACTTTAAGATCCGATATTTAAAAGTTTGTTCATTTGCATCTTTTATTCACATCTATCTGGAAAAGAGTTGCATCTATCTATCTATCGCCTTTTAACGCATTCTATCTATCTATCTAGTCTTTTTTTTTATTTCCATTTTCTATCTATCATAACGAATATCTATCAATTGTATTATCTATCTACTTTAAGATCCGATATTTAAAAAGTTTGTTCATCTATATCTATCTATATCTATATCTATATCTATATCATTTTCAGAAACTATATCTATATATCAATTGTCAAACATTATACATTGCCATCTATATCTATATCTATCTATATCTATTCTGGCCCAAAAGAACCCAAAGGATTGTTATGAGACTATATCGTATTATCTATATCTATAATATCTATATCTTTCGAGTCTTTTTTTTTTATTTCCATTTTCAGAAAACTATATCTATCTATCTATCTATCTATATCTATCTTTATATCTATCTATATCTATCTATATCTATATATCTATATCTATCTATATCTATCTATATCTATATCTATCTATATCTATCTATATCTATATCTATCTAAACTCAGTTTGGTAAGAATTGGGGGAAGAAAAAAATGACCCAAATGCACTAATATTGAAAATAAAAGGGACGATTTTCGAATTAACACTTGTAAATAACTTTTGAACCAATTGGAATTTCGACACAAACGCCATACATATTCGTGATCAGCGTTGAATTTTACGCAAAAAAACTAAGTTTGGTAAGAATTGGAGGATGAAAAAAATGACCCAAATGCACGAATATTGAAAAAAAAGGACGAATTTCAAGGAAACAATTGGGCATAAAATTTGTTGCACGTTAATCTTTCAGCTGCTAAATCTAAAATTAGTCACCAAATCTGGGAATGGCATATGGAATATGTCGCCAAATCTTGAAATCCTTCAAATCCTTATTTTTGAGGATCCTGATCAGGACAATGAAACAAAATTATGAAATTATTGTATTGTCATCGGTTCTTGACAAATGTGAAAAATTTCGAATTAATCTGACCTTTTAAAGTGGGTAAAAATCGAGTTCAAAGATTTTGTTACATACAAGTGAGACTTATAAAAGCGTAATAAAAAAGACAGTCTCGCGTAACCTCCTGTTCCTACTTCGAAGGTCGAGTGATGTGGGACACGTCTGTTCGGGTAACGTTCCTGGTACAACCGTTGCGCGGCGTGCCCGTTACTATCCGCATATCCATACACTATCAGCAAGTCGTTTGAATAGGAGTTCATTCTACTACTTCAGGAACCTGATCGCAAATGACGACTTGCAGCAGAATTGGTGTTCACGAAACCTTCTGTTCAGCACCATCTACCGCAAGACTGCTTGGAAAAATCTTCCGGGACGTAAGGAATTCCATAGAGCTTTGTTATCAGACTTGCTAGACGATTTCTTACCGTAATTTCGAACACTTGTTTAAGGAACAATGTTTTCTGTCCCATTAATGTATTGCTGTTTCTGTTCTTTTTCTCTGCTTCTTTGTACCATAACTCTCAACTACGGCGTTTGTGACCCTGCATTCCTATGTGATTTTGAGTCGTCTCTGTACCCCCTACACACCCTGAAAATTCGTCAGTTTGGTAGCGAATCACGCTATTTATACTAAAATTTTCAGTAAAAAAATCCAGTGTTCTACATTTTAATTTTTTTTAAAATTATTCACTTTATTGCAAAATGGATCCCTCATTTTGTTACATGGATTACACATAACAATAGGTGGGAAATGGAAGTGGTTGGTAAATATTTGCGGAAAAAGTGGTACTTTAAATGAACCAATGTTTCGTAAAGAACACAGACTGAGAAAAACAATTTTAATGCTTAGAGATCTGAAAAAATAACATAATAGAATATTTAAAAGCAGAATTATATTCTAAGTAAAAAATACAGATTTTTTAAAATAATTTCCTCAGAAGTTTCGAAGCGTTATAGTTAAATCTAAGTAAAAAACATTTTAAAGAATACTAAAACAATTCAAGTTTTACTTAGATACCTTAAAGGTGATCTACAAGTAGAACACGGTATACATCAAGGAACAAATATGTGTTACATGGCATCCATCTATACGATAATCTAGTTCCTGCCACACTACTCAGCATGGTAATATAAACGGGTTCTATTCAAGGCAGCGATGTTAATTCGCTGCAAATGCGGGAGATGCTCCTGAGGAAGGCGACGTTCAAGAGAGATGGGAAATGCTGGGGCGTGGGTACTGGTAAGGCTGTTGGGGAAAGAGACTGTTGGAATTCAGAAGCAATGTCTCTGTGTGTCGGTGTCTATGCCTTTTTTTAGAGATTTGAGAGGCTCTTTAAAGGTGGAATACGTCTCGCCCACGAAAGTGACTCGTGATGTAGAGTCACTTCTGTTTGGACGCTTTCGGGAAAACCATTCTACTATTGGTCCAAGTCCCTTTCGAGTTGTGTACTTTGAAGCCGGTGGCTAGAGTGGGATCTGCGCTGGTCACCTTACTGTCGACGAAATCAAGGGGAAGATCAGAGGTTGACTTACCTTAGAGCATCAGCGCTGGGTTGTGCAACCTGGTACATTTTCCCACGCAAAACTGTTTGAACACTGAGACGTTCCACGTTTCCAACGGGAAATGGGTCCTTTGGAGAAGACCACAGCAACGTGTTATCCTTTCATGAAGTTCTGCTACATCACTCGTACAAAAACTTGATCTTATACACTGGCGTAGCTACTTCTCAGTGGGCCCTGTATCAAAATACTTCAGGGCTCCTGTTTAGATACGAGAGCCTTGTTAGTGGGACTATGGTTACACATGCTGGGGCCCCTGTAGCTTGGGAGTCCCGTATCATTGATACGGCTGATACGGCGGTTACTACGCCTCTGATCTTATGTAAAAACTAAGTTTTTGTATTACACGGACTGGGTAACACCTGCTGTCAATAACATTAATAGTACCATGTTGAGTAAATTGGGGCAGGAACTGGACTGCCGATACGTGTAACCAAGGTTTCCCACATAGAACACTGGTAGTGAATGTAAATAAAACGTGAATTGTTTCAATGTTCTTCCAAATGTCCTCCGAAGTCATGGAGAGAATTATGAACCACCCTGTGTTATCTCAGTGACTTTTTTTTATCAGAGGCACAACTTGAATGCAAATTGATTTTATGAATGCAATATCCGTGGGCAGTTCTAACAACGTTCATATTCTGAACATACCTCAAATGTTCACGAGAACGGACATCTCTTTTTACTTCTGAAATTTCAGTGTGGAATGAATTGACCATGCAGCATAATATTTTGTATCGATTGGTTGTACTTAAATAGTAAACTTCAAACATTAGCCTCTTGAATCCCCAGTTGGAAACAGAAATAACACTTATGCAATGGCTTATTCAAAGTCTATGGAGTTCCATTTGGTCAAAACCTTAACATCAAAATTTATGTGCTTCAACTGTTATCCGATCTTTTTCATACTATCATCTGGCTGTTAACTGGCCCGCTGTCAGAATACAAAGGATAATGCACAGGAAATCCGTTGTTTAAGTGTGGTTTGCCGCAAAACCATTCAACGAAAAGAACTTACGAAATCTTTATTTCCTTTCATCCCCCAATCTTCCCTTTGTGTGATTATTCTTTTCCGTTATTCCATCCCCTAAACTCCAGCCCTCGAGAACGAGCGTCCTTTTGAAATATTTCAATATGTTGGTTATTCCTAATCCTCAAGTTGAATTTTTGACTTCAGACCTAAATTTCGACTTCGAATCTATAAGAGGCATTAAAATGAAACTCGGTCAAATGAAATGTAACGGTAACGATTTTATTACCTCAAAAATGTAGCTGTAAAAAATAGTCGCCAAAACTGTTGGCACATTTATTCATTCCGAAACTAGCCAGTCAATTCCATCTTTGAAGAAGCTAATAGGCTTCTGTCGGATCCATGCCTGGACTCAGTCCGTTTTGAATCGATGTCCGCGAATAGCTCGTTTTAGAGGTCCAAAAATATGAAAATCTAACGGTGAAAGGTCTAGACTATACAGCAGGTATTTCAAAACTTCCCACCTAAACTGCTGCAATATCGTCTTCACCGCATTAGTCATGTGTGAACGGCATTATCATGCAGAAGAATAACGCCATTGGACAATATGCCTGGTCGTTTCGATTTGATGGCTCGTCTAAGATTCTGTAAAGTGGCTTGATAACGCTGGACATTGATGGTGGTTCCCAGCCCAGGAACTTGACAAGCAATGGGCCATTGTGTTAAAAAAAGAAAAGGCATCATGACCTTAACAGAACTGGTGTGCACGGCCTTTGATTTTTTTGGAGGTGGTGAAGTCGTACGTTTCCACTGCTTGCACTGACGCCTGCTTTACGGTTCTAAATGGGGACACCATGTTTCGTATCAGTGACAATTTGTGACAGAGAAAGCCGTATTTATCCTAAGGATAACGTTGCAGATGACTCAAAGACAGCGTCATTCGAGTATTGCGTTGTTCGGCGGTCAGTTGAAGGGAAACCCACAGCGCACAAATTTTTCTGAAGTTCAAGTGTTGATGTATTATGGTGGGAATGGTGCCCCCGCTAATACCCAGTAACCTATGGATCTCGTCCACGGTGATTCTGCGGTTGTCCAAGACTAAAGCATTCACTTTCTCAATCATTTACGGCGTGGTGACACGACGAGCCTTTCCAGGTCGAGCATCGTCTTACAGTAACTCGCGCCATTAAACGAATCGTTTGCGCCATTCCACAACACTTGAATGATAGACTGTACTCACCGTACACAGCCTTCATCCGTCAATGCACTTTACGGCCTGCAACTTCCACCGCCACTAAAAATCGAATCACTCCTCGTTGCTCCTTCTTACTCGCCTGTGTGTTTAGTGGACGATTACGTGTGTGATCACCTTCTCTTCGGCGTGAAACCACACCTTCACTATGAGATGTCAAACGTCGCACGCATATCAGTATCTCTACCGATAGATAGTGCCACCATGCATGCAGTGACGTGGTGCAACCTTACGTATTATGCAAAGTTAGACACACTGACCAGGTTTCATTTGAATGGGCCTCATATCTCGAAATCAAGGGTGGTTTGAGGAATACTTACCGATATTCTGATACGACTGTTGAGAGCTTTCAATTCTCTTCTGAGGCCTTCAGTGAGAGCTTTGACCATAAACTTAGTGCCACAGTAGAAGTGCAGTCCCATGAAGTCTGAATTCAACAAACGGTGACCAGACAAGCTAAAAAATGTGGAGAAAATGAACAACTTCAATTTCCAGGAAAATATTTTCCGCAAAAAAAGAATGCAGTGAGAGAAAAACATGTACAAACTGTGTTGAAAACAATGTTCAATCATAAAAGAATTCATTCATAAAAGATTTTCATTTTCTTCAACAACAATATTAAATTTACATCTTTTAAGATAAGAAAAATGAAGCGAAAGAATATACTTAAAAAGGTAATTTGTCTAACTACACTGCTCAAAATAATTAAAGGATATTGCGGTTTTAGGTGGATCTTGTGGCTGGGAAACTTTTTAGCTCATTGATACATGGTCGACAGACGTAGTAGGTTATATGAGAATAAATTACACATGTTTGGCAGAAAAAAATGCATTTTATTGCGCATTTGTGTACAAAAGGAAAAAAAACACAATTTGTGCAAATGAGAAAAAAAAAAGAATAAGAAAAGGTGTTTTCTTCAAAGGAAATCATTTTCAGTAGGGGTATGGTTTCCACGGACGGCCAGCAACGTTGAGCACCTTTGAGGCATGGAGTCAATGAGGCTATTAATCACGAGTTGGGGTATTCTGCCCCACTCTTCCAGAAGAGCTCTTTCTTGTTCTTGGAGAGTTTGTGGGTGTGTTTGGCGGCCAGGAATTTGTCTTCCTAGAGCGTCCCAAACGTTCTCTATTGGATTCATGTCTGGAGAACACGCTGGCCATTCCATTCGTACGTATTTCCAGATGAAAATACGCCTATTATCCGGATGAACAGAAAAACGGGACTCGTCAGAAAAAAAGAACATTGCTCCATTCATTTTTCCTCCAGTTCACATGCTCTGTTGCCCACTCCCTGCGGTCGCGACGATGCCTTGATGTTAGTCTGACACATACCATCAGTCGGCGAGCATACAGACCTTCACCATAGAGCCGGTTTCGGATAATCTGAATTGAAACCGTGGTGCCAGTAGCCGAGCGAAGGTGTTGTTGGAGAAGAGTAGCGTTCATATTTCGGTGTCTCCGAGCCGTTAACACTAAATAACAATCTTCATTGGGCGTTGTTGCCAGTCTACGACCTTGTCCTGATCTTCGGCCTGCACTTTCAGTCTCCAAAAAATGATTCCAGATCCTGGAAATCACACTTTGTGACACTCCAATGGCTTTCGCTACTTCGGTTTGAGTTTGGCCCCCTTCTAACCTACCAACAACTCTCCAAGCTTCTGAATCGGTTAAATGACTTCGCTGAGACATCGTACTTTTCGAAACAAAGCAGTCACTGAATGCAGATCATCCTTGTCTTCATTTCAGTTGAAAGTCTAATTTCATTCGCTGCCGCTGAAGCGACGTTTTTGACGTCGAACTCAAAATTAGCATACTCCACAGTTTGAAAATCAGAAAAAATTGCATTTGTGATTCTCTTCTTCCGTTTTCGGCAAAAAAAATTAGCTTTATTTTATATAAAACTTACAATATCCTTTAATTGTTTTGAGCAGTGTATATAAAATAGCAGATTGCTCTGACACGCCCCAACTTGTTACAGTTTCAAATTAATATGAAACCAAAAGGGAATTGTAGCATATTTTACTTATGCGTGGAGGCTTTTCAAAACTTTTAAAATACAAGCTAACAAACAAACACTTCCTGGGGTCTAAAGAAATTCTTCCCCGATTTTTTACGATTGCTCCAGGGTCAAAACACGGGGTTCCCTGCGAGCCATAAAAATTCCTATCAGTGTCCTGCTGTGTGGCTTCTACCCCGTCCCTAATTATCTTTCAAGATGTTAAACCTTTAAAAGGGGGAAAGGATTCAGAAAAGTACGGCTCAACCGCTTTTGAGAATGTTACTTGAAAGCAAAAAACCCGTGCAGTGCATTTTCGAAGCATCTTTACAATGACGGAATTTTCCGTGTGGAACGCTTGGAGGGTTAATGTAGTCCGTCAAGTTTCCACACAATACCTGCGCCACGGTCGGAAGCAGAACTGGAACGCTCTTTTCGTATGGCACACAGCTGGTCTACACGATTTCTTCACTGAACTGAAATCTGATCTCTTTCAGGGGACGCTCCGAATTAAGTTTCTACTTAGGAATCGCCGAATTTGGCACAAAACTGAATGCGGCAGCATTCTTTAAGTGCTTCAGTTATTTTGTTAAAAGCAAAAACCAATTCCTAATTCATCCGACAAATCACAGCTTGCACAGGCAAAAAAAAAATCATGGATATAAGTATGTGGACTAAAACCACGTTTTTTAAAAATAGTTTTTCTCATAAAAAATTAAAGTCTGATACCTTTTGATCACAAATCGTACATGCATTAAAAAAACCCCGACAGTTCCAAACTTTCTCAATATATAAAGACTAAAAAAAATATTTTTTCATTAAATAAGACTTGCATACACATTAATGAATAATTTATTTATGCATATAATTTAAGATTACAATATGCCCTCCAAAAGTTAAGGTACAACCTTTTTAATGTGTCTAATTTGAAAATGAATGAACATATAGAAATTTGGAGGAAATGGGCTCTAAAAAGTTTCTTATTTAATGCAACACATAGATTTGCATGAATTGAATGCAAACATAATTTACAATAAGAAAAAGTACCGTTGAAAGAAAAACTCATTATTTGAGGAAGTAAAATATCACGGACTTATGAGGAAAGATGTCTTGGAAACATTACAAAAAAGGGTTATAATTAGGGAGTGCTATACCGGGATAGCGAATACCGGTATTTTGAGCCATTTGTACAATTTTGTAATACCGGTATTCACAAGTTTTTATTCCGGTTTTTCGGTATTTACAAGAAATTTTTAAAAGTGTTTCCACCATATGTTCAGGGATCGCCAACATAACAAAATAGTATAAATTTTTGTTTCTATGTTATAATGTTAATTATTGCATTCTGCTTTAAACATATTATAAATGAAATAAATTTACATTTATTTCAGAAGGTGAAATTATTAAACGTCTTTATTCCGCTCATTCCGTTGTTCTTATTTTTCCTAGCCGGTTCTACAGTTCTAAGGAAACTCATTAAATCACTCATCCGATTTTTTCCATTGCCAGATTCAGCAGGATAAAAACTACTGATCTGAACGTAAAAATTTACACATAAACTATTTTTCAGACAAATAGAATTAAATACACTACTACTAACTAAGTTTTCGTTAAAAAAGGAATACCATAGCCAAGCTCATCTGTCTTCCTTCATCCATCAACAACTGTTACTACAATGTCTCCGTAACGAGTTAAATTAATTAGATTGTAAATACAATGTTGCATCGTACAATCAAGAAAAGTTATAAATATGTGAATCATCCAAGGTCAAACTATCCGAATACACCTCAGAGCGATACTGCATTCGCGCAGGATTCGTAGTTTGATATTTCGCATCAGAGAAACCAAGGTTGTACTTATGAAGAAAATGCGGAATATTTTAATATTTTTTTAAATTGGTAAGTTTGCTATTCACATTATATTTGCATATCATACTTTAGGGTTAAAAATATTTTTCAGATTCATTATATATATATATATATATATATATATATATATATATATATATATATATATATATATATATATATATATATATACTCATAAACCAGTATTAAAACCTGTATCCCGGTATTAAGTTCTAAGAAATACCGAATACCGGTATTGAACTTTTGCTCCGGTATTGCAATCCCTAGTAAAATAAAAAAAAGTGTCCACTTTTAACTGCAACGCATTGTTGGCATTGACATTTCCAAGTTTCCATTTGTTATCGTATACCGAATTGGGAAGCAAGGAACAAATATGGAGTAACCCTTGTGTTCCAGCTCATGTAAGGACCTTGGAATCAGACTTAAAATAACAACGTGTGTCTACAAAGGTAGCCTATAGTAGGGGTACTATAGCAGGGATCTTCAAACCTTTCAGCCTGAGGACCGCTTTAACTGTGAAACAGTTTTGGGCCCACCACACACTCGAGATCAAAATCAGAAATAATCACAACATAGATGTTATCATTATTATTTTATTCAGTTATTATTTAATAACACATTAATACAATACACATAGACACCTGTATTAGTAGGAATGGGAAAATTATTTCCTGGGTGCCAAAATAACAGACATTTCTGACTTTAGATTTGATGATCCTAATATCTACAGTGACCTGAGATTTTCAAGTTTGTTCTCAAATTGTGTATCACATTTTTAATTCTTGAAAATGCTTGTTTAAAGTATTCTGTTTTAAAGATCGAAAAGAACTTGTTAGGAAACGTTTTGACGTTAGGGAAGTTTTCCCTAGACAAAACTGGTGTGTCCTTAAATCAGATTATTTGATTTTTAAATTCGTAGTTTCAGGAAAATCTGCTTAAACGAGAAAAGTTTCATCTTTTTGGATTCAAAACCGGTCCGGAAAAGAAACTTTTAATCTCGCGTGCAAATAATGTGGGAAACTCAGTCATAAACACCTTGCGCTGCAAAAATTGCGTCTTGTTTTGGCCTGTACTTATTCCAAAGACAAGCAAAGTTCCTCCTTAAGTTGGGT
The DNA here is from genome assembly GCA_019973935.1 of Trichonephila clavipes. Taxonomy (NCBI): domain Eukaryota; kingdom Metazoa; phylum Arthropoda; class Arachnida; order Araneae; family Nephilidae; genus Trichonephila; species Trichonephila clavipes. Next base: position 178,556 of record BMAU01020441.1, read on the forward strand.
ATATAGCAGAAACTTTGGTTAAAGTTCAAGCAGCCCAATATTCATGAACTTTTTTAAAATTCAGTATTGAAAGACTTCGCAAACACAAACTTTGTAATTTGTGTTTAAAATCTAACCATATATTCAAATTAATTGCCTTTCCAAATATCGATGCAAAACGGTGATTCAGTTATTTGATTTGTACTCGAAATTCTAATAAATCGAAAATAAAAAATCCTTTAGCGAAATCCGAAACAGTTAACAAGAATTCTAATCCGAATAACCCGGCATCAGTGTTGAAAGTAATAACACATGGCCCATCAAATAAATAAAAAAAAATGTTCTGTTTTCAACAGCAGAAATATATGTTCGCAGAGCAAATAATCAAAAAATAAAATTAAGAGTTATACTAGATTCCGCGAGCAATATTTGTGTGCTTACAGATAGAATGAGTAATTGTTTAGAAATAAAAAAGGAAAAAATAACGACACCAGTATCCGGTTTAAATGGATTATCACAGAACATAAAATGGAAATTAAAAACAATTATTTCAAACGAAGATAGCAGTTTTTTGCTGAACCTGTAGATTTCTTGATTGTAGACAAAATAACTGAATTTACACCCTCCTTAAGTTTAGATATTTCCAATGTGGAAATTCCAAAGTTTTTGACGTTAGCTGACAAATCATTTTATGAAGCAAACGAAGTTCACGCTTTGATTAGCGCTGATATATTTTTTAAAGTTTTAAAACAGAATACGTATGAAGTAAATGAAGAGTTGTTTTTCAAAGAAAGCGAATTTGGGTGGATTGCGTGTGGTAAACTTGAAGAAAGACAAATTAATAAACAAGGACAGTGTTTTTTAGTAAACAATGATTATTCAAGATACTTTAAAATTATTTTTTGATTTAGAGGGTTTGGGGATACGAGATTCCAGTTCTTCAAAAATAGTTTTAAAGAAACTGTTGAATTCGAAAAGGCCGTTATATCGTGCAACTTCCCTTTTTCCTATAATGAATTGCGATAATTATCCCCTAGCTAAACAACGTTTCCAAAATTTATGGAGAAGATTTGGTCATGATTCGGAATTATATCAGCAATACCGTGAAATTTCGCGATTACACAGAACAGGGTATTATAGAAGAAGTTAAAACCGAAATTACAGATTAAAAGACCTGTATAATTTACCTCATCAGGCCATAAGAAAAGACGGTCGCTTAACATCAAAAACAAGAATTGTATTTGACGCTGGAAGTCATCAAAATAATGAACTCTCATTAAAAATGGCCAGGAATTAATTTAAATCCCAATCTCTTAGACATATTAATTAATTTTAGATTGAATGTGGGTGAGGTTATAGCTCGATTTTAACCATAAATGGTGTGGTTATTCTAGAAATTCTAGAACGGATTAGGGACTTTGAGTTATGTATAACTTGACTGCTCAAGCAAAAGGCGTGGACTGTATACTTTAAAAATTGTTTGTTTATTGAGGAAACGTCCGCCAGGTGCATTACAAGCATACTGACGAAATGTTCTGCACATGCGGGTCATCCCCGCCATTGAAATGAAATTTCAATACAAATACATAATGCAATTGGATACTTACATACAAAATACACAATATTTACAAAGCAAAAAGGCATGCACAATATTAAATGCAAATACACAATATTTACAGTACTTAAATGAAATACACAATATTAACAGTACTTAAATGAAAAATACACAATATTTACAGTACTTAAATGAAAAATACACAATACATTTTATGATATTTTTTTAAATACGATTGAAGTTAATTTATACACATACAATAATTACTAATAACAAAATTCATACAGGTAATCACAAGAAAGATTTCTGATTTCTTTTAATAATTTCCGTTTGGCATACGCAGGTTATCGCACCTTACCATCGGTGCCAGGAGTTATTCTTCCGGTACTGCACTAGGAAAATTTAGTCTAAAGGTTCCTACAGAAACATTATTTTTGTTAAATTTCCACTTGTGACGTTCTTGTAAATTATTCAAATAATCGCGTTTCCAAACATGTTGGGTAATTTTTTTTTACTCTTTCCCATCTTGACAACTGATTCTCGTTTATATTAGTTATTTGCGGTTCAACTATGGATGTTAGGGGTCTACCTACTAGAAGTGTAAGGGGTCAGTGTTTCGAAATCATCGAAATTTGACGTCAAAGGAGTGAGTGGTCGGGAATTTAGCACAGCCTCAATTTCACAAAGTATTATGATGAACTCTTCCGGTTAAATGTGCGTTCCCACTACTCTTTTTAAATACCCCATAGCCCTCCAAGGGATAAAATTCCACTCTATCGATTCATTTGTCAAAATTCTGCTATGTGATCCGGTAAATCATTTTGAACAATTTTTAATTTCGGCATTTGCGCCAACAAATGTTTTAGCGTTGTCGTGGTGATTTTTACACTTTTCTCCTACCAAAAAACGTTTTAAACTTGCAATGAATGCTTGGGATGTGAGATCTGTCACAAAATCTAAATGAATTGCTTTTGTATAAACATACATAGACTACTAATAAATTTTATTTAATGCCCCTTTTCTTTGATTTTTAAACTTAATGAAGAATGGGCCTGCAAAATCAACGCCCGTGACATTAAAGGGATAATTCGGTGTTACACGATCTCTCGGTAGGTTAGCCATAATTTGATTCATAGGGATGGGCTTGTTCTTAAAGCAATTCACACATTCATGAATAATTCTACGACAGTTATTTCTGCCCCAGAATTTTTGACGAACAAGATATAAAAGTGATGCATGCAAATATTTTTTAATAATGGCTCAATATAATATCAGTTAAAACGTTTCTACTAGGTAAATCATGAAATTTGCTTTCTCATTTAAATTTGAATTTGCAAGTCTGCCTCCTACTCTAATGATGTTGCTCATCAAGAAAAACATTAAGTGGAGGCTTTTCATAGGAATAGGCTCACCTGCCAACAATTTGCGCATTTCTTCATAGAACTCCCTTTCATGCAATGAGTGGATCAGCCCAGTTCTCAGCATGACTTACCTCCTGTGAAGTAAGGGGTCCCTTTATCTTTGTAATTCTGGTTCTGCAGTTGTGTATGAATCTGTAAAAAAACTTACAACACGAATTAATTTTACATAGTTGTTTGAAATATCAATGCATGTTTTCAAGGAAATTGTTTTTAGTCACTGTCAATGTAAATGTCCTCTTTTGGATTTGAGTTCTTTCTCATTTCCGTTAAATACACTCTTTCTGGGATCGCTTCATCTAGTCCTTTGGTCTGGAAGTCAATTTTAGAAACGAGGATCCATTCTTGGAGTTGGTTGTAGGCGTCTACGCTGATTCCTCTCGTAAGTAGATCTGCTGGGTTGTCTTGCCGGAACAGTGGAACCAATATTTCGAACCCTGTTGTTTCCATCTATGGTTTGGACCTTTAATCCAATGTAAGGTGACCTGAGAGTCCGTCAAAAAAGGCTCTGGTTGAACACTTCTGATCTAGGATTTTCTTGACTTCCTTTGCTAAGCGTGCAGCAAGCAAGCGCCCATCAGTTCCAATCTAGGCAGGGGATAATCTTTTCAGAGGTGCAACACGGCTCTTGGATGTTACAAGATCAACGCTGACTCTGTCCCTTGACTCTAGGCGGCTGCTCCAATGCTTTTGACTGGCATCGGAAAAAGGTATGGATTTGGACTTCACTTGAATCTCCACTGGAATCGAGGATCTTTCGTGGAATCTTTAACTCTGATAAAAATGGAAGTTCTAACCACCATTGTCATGAATATTGGCGGTAGCTCGTCATGGGGATAACTTTAGCCAAAGTTCTTGTAATAGCATTTGAGCCTAATTGACAAGAACCCAACTGGATCGTATATTTTCCCAGCTGAAAGCACAATTCTTTTGTGATGGGTTTTGACGTGTCCAATTGCAGAAGTCCTTTAACATCAATTGTAAAATAGTCGTGGACAACATCCCATGGTATCCCTAAAACCTTTGACGAAGGGATTTTAGAACTGTCGTCCGGGTGACGAGGATGTGTCTCAAGGCCTTCCTTTTCCCAAGTTCTCATCAATGTTTGATCATTTGAATTCCATTTGCGTAATTTCATGCTGGCATTCTTCATGAGCATCCTTTGATACTTTTAAGGCTTGGGAGATGTCATCAGCAAATTACGTCATCAACATAGAGACAAGTGTCAAGCATTTCAGTTGCTGCTGGATATTGCTCACGGTAATTCTCGATGTGATGCTTAATTGTTGCGGAGAGAGCAAGAAGGGGCTTACGTTGACTCAAACATCACACGCTTAAATCTATACACTTGAAACTTGTAGGGATCTGTTTGATGGAAACAAAAAATCTAACTGCATCTCTGTCCTCGTCAAATGATTTGCAAGAATGCACGTTCTATATCTGCGGTGATAGCAATCGTGTTCAAGCGAAAGAAATTATCAGGTGGAATATGTTTGGGTTTAAATTTCTGACAATAAAGTCATTAGTCCATCTTTGGGAATGCATCGAAAACAATGCGCATTTTTTGTAGTTAGGCTTTCTTGGGGAAAGACCGCTTTGCAGTAAATTACTGCTCTATCAGTTGGTTTTTCAGTTTCTAGAACCCTTTCAATTATTCCTTGAGATTCATATTCTTTCAAAATTTCGGAATATTTTTACAGAGTTGGATCACGAATGAATCTTCTTGTTAAGATTTAACACGTTTTCTGCTCATTGTCATTTAAATGGCTCTTCCAAGAAACCCAATCATAACGACCACTATTGAAACGTACTGAAGATTTAAAATGTTGCATGGCTTGGTCGTCTGGGTCACAACTAGACTCTGCTTTAATTCCTATTGCTTCTAAATCCCAAAATTTTGTTAAATTTCGATCAACCTGATCTTGGATGAAATTGCAAAAATAATAGTTGGATGGTTCGTTTTGAATGGAACCTGTTACAATGTAACCAAAAAGTCCTGCAATATTATTGAATTGTCATGTAATTTTTATTTGTTTACTTTTTAATAATTCATAAAATATTTCACCTCCCAGGAGAATATCAATTCGTTTGGGAATATTAAATTCCGCATCTGCATATCTTATATTTTGAGGCAATTTTATTTTTGTTAAATCCAATGGCTGTGTAGGAACGCAACCAGTAATTTTAGGGACTATGAGAGTTAAGTTTTCTTTTAAATGAACTTCCGTTCGAAATTTCAGCGAAGAAATTCCTTTCCTCACTGAAATGCAAGCTCCATTCAAGCCTACAATAGTTGAATTCATAGAGTATTTATCCAACCCGAGGAAATTTGACGCTTCCAAGCTACAAAGGCATTTCTGGCTTCCTGAATCGAGGATCGCGTTCATTAAAGCCAACCCCCTGTCGCACTCTGAACTTTGACCTTCGCGGTCAGCAAAATAGATTTCTCCCCCACTCTCATTGTAAAGACACGTCGCGGTTTGAGGATTTATTACATTGGCTGGACTCGGGTCATAAATGACACCTGATGAACTCTGTAGAGGGGGTTTCTGTTTACTTGTTTTGCAAAAAAAAGAATTGTGGTTCGCATTACAAACCCTACATTTCTTGTTCAGTTTCAAACAGTTCTTAATAAGGTGATGGCCTAGACAATTAAAGCATAGGTTTAAATCTCACTTTGTTGCTTCTTTCTTCAACAGACATCTCGTGAAACATTTTACACTTAAAATTTGTGTCTCTGAAGGACATAACGGACATTTTTCATTGCTTTTCACGACAAATGATCTGAATTTTGGAGAATATTCGTTCTTGTTTTTCAACGAAGAATTTCTTTGTACGTTTTCTAAAGTCTAAAAAATTATTCCATAGGCAAATCATTAGAATGTAATTCCATTTCATATTGTTTACGCGATTCATCATCTAGACGTTGAGTTATAACAAAAATTAACATTGATTCACACAAAAGGTTCTAATTCTAGTTGTTTTAAGGCTCTAAGATGATTTGAATCTATTAAACTTCTGAGATGAAAAGCAGATTCAAACTTTTATTTTGTTAGGATTTAAAAGTTCAGCAATATGACTATTTACAATTAATCTTTTATTTTCGTATCTACCTTCTAAAGCTTCAAATAAAGATGAGTAAGAATCGTTTACTGTTTGCAATTGTTTTTGCATGGCCTTTCAGGGCAGATTGTAAATAATATAGTTTTGCGAGTCTGATAAACAAGTGTTATCATGAATTAATGATACAAATTGGGATTTAAATTGCAACCAATCTATATATTGTCCCGAAAATTCCGGTAAATTAATGGATGGCAGTTTCACATTGTAATTAGCAAAATTATTTTTCACAGATAATTCAGAGGTATCATTAGAAGATTCAAGTAAGGTATTGAGACTCACCTCTAAATTATCTGCGTCCACTTCCATCGTGTCCAAACTGGCCTCGAAATCCAGCTCTTCATCCCAAAAAATATCGGTAATTTGTCTATTTTTGCTTTCACTTCAGAAAGCGATGCGAGGGTTTAGCTCTCTTTTCAACTTGATTCAATGGTGACTCCACATTTTCCAAGGAGTTTCTAATGCGTGTGATCTGACCGAGCAGATGTGCTTTCCTTCTGTTAAACATGGTGAGTTCTGATAGTTCTTTTGGAGCCATTTTGAATTTTGGCTCAGGCTCGACACCGACCACAAAACTGGGTGAGGTCGATAGCTCTGATTTTAACCACAAATGGTGTGGTTATTCTAGAAATGTCTAGAACGGATTATGAGCAGACTTTGAGTTATGTATAACTTGACTGCTCAAGCAAAGGCGTGGACTGTATACTTTAAAAATTGTTTGTTTATTGAGGACGGTAGGTACGTCCGCTCCGAGGATGCATTACAAGCATACTGACGAAATGTAAACAAGGAGGACTACTAGCGCCCTCTGCACATGCGGGTTAACAGAATGCAATAGCCTTTTGTTCTGATATTAAACAAGCTTTCTTACAAATTTGTCTTGCTGACGAACACAAAGATGCCGTTCGATTTCTCTGGTGTGATGACGAACCGTGTGTTCATAAAGGCCTAAACTACAGGTATACCGTTTTAATCGAGTAAATTTTGGTGTTAGTTCAAGTCCATTTCTTCTGGAAGCCACAATTAGGCATCATATTGAGAAATATAAACACGAAGTCCCTGACACTGTACAACTTTTAGATAAAAATTTCTACGTTGACGATCTTATTTCCGGTGGTAACAATTTGAAGAAGCTCTTCAAACTTCACGAAGAGCAAAAATATTATGGAAGCTGCTGGAATGGACCTCAGAAAATGGATTACTAATGATGCTAATTTAATGGAGCAATGGAAGAAAGAAAATTTTAATGTACATCCTGTACATGAAACTGTAAGTTTAGGAGCAAATGGAACAAAGGTCCTAGGACTATCATGGAACACTAATGAAGATTACTTGACTACAGATACTAAAAGTCTATTGGAATTCGTTTCCTTAGATAAAAATACGAAACGCTTCATACTGCAAGCAGTTGGAAAGATCTTTGACCCATTAGGGTTGATTTCTCCTTTCACCGTTAGAATGAAACTCCTTCAAGATCTCTGGAAAGAAGAAATTCAATGGGACGACCCTTTGCCAACACATATTGAGTGGAAAAATGGTGTGAGGAGCTACCCAACTTACGAAATCTAAAAATAGTCGACTAGTTCTGATTCTACTTTGCTGGAAGATGATGTAGAGTTGCATAGCTTTTGCGACGCCAGCAAAAAGGCATATGGCGCAGCCATATATTTGAGAACAAAGTCAAGGAATGGAATTTCTGTTAAACTTGTGACTTCAAGCCGTGTAGCACCATTGAACTGTGTAACCCTGCCCAGACTTTCATGGAGCTCTAGAAACTGGCATCTAAGGTGAAAAAGATCGTGAACTTAAAAGATCCTGTTTACAATATCACTGGACTGATTCCAAAATAGTTCTGTTTTAGATAAAGGGTAACAAGACCCGATGGAAGCAATTTGTTGCTAACCGAGTCAATGAAATAACCAGCCTAACAGATCCCCAATGGTACCATTGAGCTGGTAAGGAAAACCCAGCTAAAATTATCTCATGATTGGTCATCAACAGGATTTCTTACCTATAAATACTTGGCCTTTAGGTCGAAAGAATATCATGGGTCAGATGGAAAAGTGAAAGTTGTCAAAACTCAATCAAGAGAATTTAAAAGAGCTATTAGTAAAATAGCTGTTCTCAATTGATACTAAGTAAATTGTGTGTATATGTATTGCTATATTATATTTCATTTGTGTAAAATTGTTGATTTAACTTTATTATTACATTTAAATTGTTGTAATCATTCTATTTAATTATGTGCTAAATTTATATGTATTGTGCTAATTATGATATTTGTAAGTTCTTGCATGTGAACAGATGCGCGCCAGCGTCAGCACAAACAAATAATGAGAACTTTCTGTGGAACAAGATAAATTTCTCTTTAATACTCAGACGTGAAGCATTAATAGCAGGTAGCTCACAATAAAAATTACTTAAAATTTGCTGCGCTTGTAAATAAATATGTTGTGTGATACATGTTGTGTGGTTAAATAAAAAAAAGTAAAAAAGAAATAAGCGTGGCTGGTCCGTCGATGAAACAAAAACAACAAACTAAAAATAAACAGGGCTAGTTATGTCTACAGCAAAGGCCAGTTTCTATACTCTTTTCATCAGATAATAATGGCTAGAGCTTTCTTTCCAGAAAGTCACTAATTTCCTTTCTCAATACAAATACTCTGTTCAGTCTTTCAACATGTATCTGAACTGTCTATGGTTTAGTCCAATTAACCTTATTAAATTGACCAGTGGTACTCAAACCTGTGGCTCATGGGCTGCATATGGCCCACTGATTTTTTCTGAATGGCCCGGTCATAGCCCATTCCACTAAGAAATTCAATTATTTAAGAACAATGCACTAAAAATTTAGCGGGTAATTCTATCAATCAAGCAATCAAATCTATCAATTTTCTTTTTTTTCATAGTAGAATGTAAGCAAGAGGCTTGGTCATGTATGAAAGAAAATCGATACTACCGCATAACATCATTAAATGATGCATAAAAGTAAATATTTTGTGCGCGTTGCTTTTGATAGAAAGGTTAATATAGTATTAAAATAAAAACAAAAAAAATGAGTTTCAATATTTTGATTAATTTTGCTTTGTCCAATGTTGCTTTGTTCTTATAGTGTTTTCCCCCATTACCCTCATGGAGCTGCCCGCGTTAAATATCTGTTATATGTATGAGGCCTGGCGGGAAAAAAGGTTGAGTACCCCTGCTTTAAATCTTCATCCCGTGTCAAATGAAAAATTAGTAGCCTTATTACATTAAATCTGCAAAAGGACTTATTGTTTCAAATAGCAACTTACGGGAAATTCAGAATTTCTGTCATAAATTTGGATTTTTTTCCATTAAAAGATCGTGGTCACGGTCATAAACTAGACGCCAGCGTTATGGAGTCTAGGTGTCACTAAAAACCCGTCGTCTAGATGGACTGGTGAGCGCAAAATCTGTTGAGGTTTCAATCCTCACGTTGGCGAGGTGGGAAAGTTTGTAGAGAGTTAAGTGCCCAGCTGAAGAGACACTTGACTGTATTTCAAAAAAATATGTCCATTACAAAACTGTGAGGGGAAAGTTTTCATGAAAACATTTTTTTTCTAAAGTTTAGAGACTTATAAAGTTTGACATTTAAAAGAATATGAGTATATTGTAAAGAAAGTTTTATAAACATAATATTGATATACAGATGTATATGATTTTTAGATACACAGAGTTAAAGTAAACATTAAATCCTTAAAAATTCATTGATTTAAACTTTCATTGAATATTTTGCAACGTTTTCTCGACTTGTACAATTAAACAAATTATTTGCTGGTGTTTACTTTTTTAAGACTTTTTTAAGATTTACTTTTTAAGGTGTTTACTTTTTTAAGAATATGATACTCGCATATGCAATAAGATTACAGAATTTCATGTCAATAATGACATTTTCAAAATATATGCTCTGCCGGCACAAAATCGCATTTAATTGCAGGTTATACAGCATTACCCCAAAATATGGATAATTTGTCCGTCATCAGTTCCTTTTTCGCGCATCAATTTGACAGCCTCTCGAGTACAGATGCTTAGTGCCATAACATTCACCTGAAAATAAAAAAAAGAAGAATTTTCAAAAGGATAACTTACTGGTAAAGCATTTTCGTACATTATATATCAGGTCGAGTTCAATAAAAATTTTATATCACCAATAATTTATAATGAAGAATAAATTTAAGGTAATATTTAATTCATTAATTTATCAAGAGAAGTTGTATTAATTTCATCTCTAGTTATCGAAAGATCTTAGCAAATATTAAACTATCTCAAAAATATTTTGCAAGACTACTTATTTTCCCCCTGAAATAGTCCATTATCAACCACATGGATCCTTTAAACCCTAAATGGTTTTTAAGAGGAGTGAGGGAGTATGAAAGTCACACTGTTCAGCTACTCAAGGGCTTTTGGAGACGGACCTCGTAATTTTGAACCATGGTCAAGTGACGCAGACGAAACCTGAGCTGAAACCCCCTCTCCTAACTACCACAACACCAACGGGAGGACGTTTGAACTCTCAACAGATTTTTAACGTGCATCACCCCCTACACTGTTGGTCTTCAGCAGCACTAGGCTCGAATTCATGACACGTCGGTCACGAGTCCGTTATTTTGACCAATAGGTTACCACGGCCGGTTTTTAAGAGGAAAGAACAACTAGAATTGATTTGGGAAACAGTAAATCTCATCAAGTCACAGAGTCAAACTGAAGGAAGGAAATACATAGTCGGAAAATACCTATCAAGTGAGGTTTCTAACATAAGAGACAAATAGATGACCAAATTCTAAAAGCTGTAGCCTTGAAGACTCTGTATGAGTTGTACCCAGATAACACGTAACTACACGTGTTTACAAATGGCTCCATGTTGACTATCTGAATCAATGCTGGCGTCTTTTGCAGGCTCTGTTCTTTTTACACTCTTGTCGGAAGGTATAAAACAGCGTTTGCTGAAGATATCTCAGCTATTCAAATCTCTGTCACAACTCCATTGACAGTCTGAATATTTGTCTAGGGTGTCATGCTATCCGATTCTAGGGCTGCGCTCCTGGCCATTTCTTCATCTGAAGCTCCAGCATCAATAAATATCTTAAACATTCGTCTTGCCCTTAATAATTTAATTGAAAATCAGAAAAAAGGTTGTATAGCAGTGGGTACCAGCACACTGTAGACTTCAAAAAAATGAAATAGCAGATTCATTGACAAAGAAAGCAACCAAAAATGCACAAATGACAGACAAACCAATTCCTTTCTATACCACCAAACAGCTAATTAAAAGATCATTTAGAGGGGCTTATTGGAAGAACATAAAAGAGGCAAACAAAGATAAGAAATGGATTGAGGAAATCACAAATATTCCATGTTGGCCGAGGGACAGATCTGGTGCCAATTTTCGCCTCGCTACTGGCCACAATTGTCTCTCCAAACATCTATGAAGTATAAAAATACTGTCAAGTCTTCTTTGCCAACTGTGTTGCATCAGATAGAAAATAGGCGAGAATTATTTGAGTCGTTGTCCTGCGCTGAAATGGGGGCACTTGTGGGAGAGATACTGCAGAACTCGGCATAGGATGAACAGCTTACAGACTTACTGCAGTTCCTTTTTTGTCGCTTGTTGTTCTTTTTTTACTTTTGTTATTTTACTATTTTAATGTTTGCATTCATGACTGCAGTTGCCTTTTAATCTGCCATTAGAAAAAAAAGAAAAAATTACTCAAATTAATATAACAGTAAATCGTTACTCTAATTTTCCCTTGTTTGTCTTTTACAAAAGCATGTTCCCGGTTAAATACAGAAGATTTCAGTAGATATAGCCCATAGTACTAAGGCTTAATGAATGCAGTACCTTTCTTCTTTTAATTGATTATAATCGAGAGTACTTGCTTCAAAATTTGCTAAATTTTGTATTATTATATTACACATTGCGTCAAATCACCAGTTTGAAATTAAGAATATCAAAACTACATTATCAATATATTATTTTTGTATTTGATAGGCAAAATCTTTTACACTGTTTGCCATACTTTTTCTTAAATTATAAAGAGCCTTTTTTTCAGAGATAAATCTTAGTTTCTATTAATATAAACTTTGTTCTGAACTGTCGCAGCAATCTACGTCTTGCCAACTGCTAGTTTTTTCAATTTCAGCTATGATTGTAAATTGTCCTTTGTTAAATTTCTTTTTAGTATATTTTCAGATTGATGAAATAGTAAGTCTGTCGCACGAATATTAAAGTTAAATATTGTGAGAGCAGTAAATTCCAATTTTTTTCATCGCATTCTTTGTTACAAGGAAGCTATTCCATCTACCAAATATAATTATTTCTATTTTAGGCAGTTGTTTCATATCTGTTTACTTGTGCCGAGAAATTAAATTCGATTTCTCAAGGTAAAATACGGAAAAATATCTTCAGTAGATAATCATAAAAAATAATTTTTAGTAGACATTATGTTTTAATAATCCATTGAGACAGAAGACCGAAGAATCGCTATCATATATGCAAAACTCTGCATGTAGCTCGCGAACCGCGGTTTGCTGACTCCAAAAGAGGTCCAGCGGCAAAAACGAAGATTCGTTTTGAGGTTCTTTTCAAAATAGTTGTTATTATTCATATACTATTGAATAAATATATTTTCTTTGCTCAAAATTTTCTATATAATTAAACCTTAACTGTTGAGCCAATGATACAGCCCACTCATTTCATTACATCCGAACTGTGTGACCTACCACTTAATTATATAAGTGGGATTAAAATAACTATTTTTATACTGAAATATGTACGCGTAAAAACGTGCGTAAGAAAATTTTGTTACAACTTTTTTGATACCATCGGAAGAACAACTGCTAACATTTATCACCAAAGGTCGCCAATGGCATTGAATTCAGACGTTAGTTCCATGTCTTTTAGCAAATAGAATAGAATTTGTGTGTGTGTGTGAATTGCATTTTATTGCAAAAAATAGTAGAACAAAGTATATTTTGCAACAAAACACTCACAGGCTGATACTGGACATTGAAATAAAAAGGACAGTAATCATTTTTTTAAAAAAGAGAAATAAAGAGAGGGAAAAGATCTAATACACTCACATCTAGCATATTTCTCCAATCCGTCGTATTGCCAGTCAGTAAAGGAGAGTCGTGTCCGAGTCCGGCATTGTTGACGCATAGGTCCAGGTGACCGAATGTCCGAAGGATTTCGTCGAACATCGACACAATCTCGGATTCCTGAGTGAGATCACATCTATAAAAAATTTATCTCTGTAAAATCCCCTTTTAAAATACGCATTAAAATTTCTCTCGTCAACACATCATATAATGTGTTCTCTTCAACAAACCAAAATATTCATCAAGCCTTAAGATACAAGAACTATAATATTTATGTTAAAAACTATTGAAAAAAAATATACAAAATTTTTTTATTCTAAAAAGTCATTTTTAGATATTGCTAACATTTTACTGCAAATTTTTCTGAAAAAAAAATGGTTTATTCGATCATTAGAATCGAATGTTATCGTTGGATTTTCAGAACGATTATGATTTACAGTTAAAAAATATTGAAACCATTTCTAATATCGTAAATCTGAATTAATTTTCGAAACTAATTAGTTATCAGTACGCTTCGCGCCAAACGTATTCTTGGCGAGGTTTCAAAACTGCGCCAAATAAAATTACGACACTCAGTAGTTATCAATTCAAGATGGCGGCCTAGCACAAAAGGACTCTACATAAAAAAAATAAGGAAAGAGTTTAATTATATTAATTTTAAAAGAAACAAAAAGGATAGAATAAGGAAAAATGTATTTCCTTTTTTTTCTGTAGAAAACTAATTGGAAAAATGCGAGTACCAGGTTTTGAAGAAATAGTAGACGGTGTTTTTTTTAGAGGTATAGAACTTTAAATTGCAATAAAACAACGATGTATAATTCGATTGACATGAATTTTTTTTATTCGAAAGATAATCTTGTGGCATTACATTTTAAATATGATTTCTGGCATAGGACTGCCACGGCTGGCTCGGATGTAGTCCAATCTGGACGTACAATTTTCGATGACTTTTTCCAATATTTGTGGCCGTATATCGGTAATAACACGGCGAATGTTGTCTTCCAAATGGTCAAGCGTTTGTGGCTTATCCGCATAGACCAATGACTTTACATAGCCCCACAAAAAATAGTCTAGCGGTGTTAAATCACAAGATCTTGGAGGCCAATTCACAGGTCCAAAACGTGAAATTAGGCGGTCACCCAACGTGTCTTTCAATAAACCGATTGTGGCACGAGCTGTGTGACATGTTGCGCCGTCTTGTTGGAACCACAGCTCCTGGACATCATGATTACTCAATTTCAGGAATGAAAAAGTTAGTAATCATGGCTCTATACCGATCACCATTGACTGTAACGTTGTGGCCTTCATCGTTTTTGAAGAAGGATTCCACCAGCCCGTAAAGCGCACCAAACAGTCAGTTTTTCTGGATGTAACGGTGTTTCGACATACACTTGTGAATTAGCTTCACTCCAAATGCGGCAGTTTTGTTTGTTGATGTAGCCATTCAACCAGAAGTGCGCTTCATTGCTAAACAAAATTCGCTTATGAAAATCGGGAACAACGGCAATCTCGTTTTGGGCCCATTCGACGAATCTACGCCTTGCTTGATGATCGTTTGGCTTCAATTCTTGCACGAGTTGGATTTTGTAAGCACGCAAACCAAGATCCTTCCGCAAAATCTTCCATAAAGTGGATGGACACAGATCCAATTCCTGTGCTCGATGGCGGATGGACTCATTCGGGTCTTCCTCAATGCTACGCTCTACAGTAGCAATAGCTTCTTCTGTACGCACCGTACGGCGTCTCTGGGGATGCGAGTTATCAATTAGAGTAAACGTGGTGCGAAACCGTTCCTTGGTTCATCGAATTAACTGCTCTGATGGACGATTTTGTCGACGATAAAATGGACGTAGTGCGCGATACGTATTTCGCACAGATTCATTATTTTCGAAATAAAATTGCACAATTTGAAAGCGTTGTTCAGGCGTGAGTCTATTCATGATGAATTGCCAAACCAAACTGAGAATAAATCACTTGACACAGCTGTTAAATCGGTCGCCATCTTGGAAAGTAATGCCAACTTAAACTTCTATACCTGGAAAAAAAGCACTCTTTATAAGAATGTATTTAGTAATGCCGGGAAAAGAAGAAAAAATATTAAAAAAGGAAAGATAATAATAATTGTTAAGGAATTAAAAATCTGAAGCCGAAAAAAAAAAGAAATTCTTATCAGGATGCAAAAAGAAGATTGTGTAATGCAGTGGCGTAATGGAGGGCACCCCTGCAAAGTCAGGTTTTGAGCCCGTAAGTCAGATCTTACAAGGGATACGACTTGGCGTCAATCAGTTTTTGGACCCCTTAGAATCCTGCTCCCCCCCGAGATGCGGGTGAGTACAATACGCTATTGATGGAATATTATCCGATTCCTGGAATTCCTCAGGGAATTCGAATATTTTAAAAGTTAATAATTTTTAATTTTTCTAAAAATTCTGAGTCTTGTGTTAATGAATTTCATGGAACAAGAAACTCATAATTACCTTAAAAAACATTAAAAACACATTAATTAAAAATAAAATTGAAGCAAAATAAAGTGGAAAATCGCAATTTTCAACCAATGAAAAAAAAAGAATTCTAATAAATTTAATGTTTTGGCCGCGCAAATTGGCACCGTAAGATCCGCAAAAAAACATACGGCAGTCAAATTTCTTATCCTGTCTGTAAACTATTTTCATTTCGCCGCTACACTTATCACATTTCATGACGGCCGAAATAAATAAAATCTTAATCAACAATGAGAATTAAAAAAAAAAAAAAAACGAGAACTATTAGAAAACAAAGTAGACAGAAAGGTCGAATTCAGCAATTATTTTTGCTCATAAGAGTTGAAATCTAAGCCCTCAAATTCTTTAAAAAAAAAATTCCTTTCGCACTCACCGATAATATTCGAAAAATCCATGTTTGAATAAACGACAGAACATGAAAGCTGAAATCTAGACAGCGCAAAGTATAGAAATGTATATAAGTTAGTGAAAAAATCGAATTAATATCATATGAAATTAATGGAGATACCGTAATAAATATAAATCAATAAAAATTAATTTTAAAAAATATGCTATAATAATAATATACTAAGATATAATACATAAAAATAAATAACAATTTAAAAATTTAATTACAACGGGGCTTCTCAAACTTTCAATATTGGCGACCCAATTTTCAATCAATTTTCGCATCTCCCCCCCCATTCAATAACATATTGAATGCAATAATAATGTACTTTGACGCTAAAGCTACAACACGACTTTAATTATAAACCGCACAAACTATCAAGATAAGTATTAAATTTTGTATATGATAACCCCATGGGAGAGTCAGTAGTAATTATTAAACTTGTTCTTAGTTTAGTATTGATAAATTATAAACATTAAATACATTGTACAGAATTGATAAATGAAAAGTATATTATATCAATGTAAATGTGTATTTTATTATTTACAATGTCAGAATATATTTTGTTTTGCTTCCCCTTTCAGTGAATTAATAATTTTTTTAATAATCTTTTATTTTCGATTTTTCAATATGCTCTCGCCCCCAACGTAGGGTTATCACGCCCCACAGTTTGAGAAACGCTGAATTACAAAAAAGAATAAAATTACAAAATAAAAAACAACAACAATAAAGAAATAAAATATCGATGACAACCACAGATCCAAAGTTAAAAATCAAGGTAACCATATTAGTATATTATCGCCCAACTTCGAGCATGTCAATAACTTGGCGCGTAGCGTACTGATATCAAATTAGTATGGAAGAGATTTACCGTGAGGCTACTTTTGTGTTTGAGCATCTTTTAAGAAACTGAAAGCATATTCAGAAACCTTTAGAGAGCTCTAATGCGTAAGCCATACTTTAAAAAAATTGCAAATACGCATAGTTGTGACAAATTACAGAAGTACCAAACATACAAAACGAATTGCAAATAAAAGCAAATTATTTCAAACGCTTGCTCCCATAGCCTAACTATCAAACTCCAGAGGTTTCGTACTTCAGAGATTGTGGCTAAGGTAGATTGTGACGCTTCGGAACCGTGATTTTGCGAAAGCGTATAAATGGATAATATTTATGATATTTAGTGTCACTTAGATTAGAAAACGTATATAAAATTGTTTTAAGAATATTACCACAGTAAAAAATTATTTAAGTACAATATTTTGACAAAAAAATGAACATAGAATGACCAATTTTCAAAACATTCTCCTTTTATGAAAAATGCTTCTATTATCATAGTATTTTGCTTACATATAGCTCAGACCTCTGTACAGAGGCTCAACTAGAATTTTTGAAATATATAACTTAGAAGTGGGTTTATATCCATGTTTTACGACTACAGAGAGGAGAAATTTAAAAAAAAACGCCGATAATTATTTCAATTAGTTGTAACTAAGAAAATAATGTGAATTTTTCAAAAATCATATTTGAGCCTCTGTACAG
This sequence comes from Trichonephila clavipes, assembly GCA_019973935.1. Taxonomy (NCBI): domain Eukaryota; kingdom Metazoa; phylum Arthropoda; class Arachnida; order Araneae; family Nephilidae; genus Trichonephila; species Trichonephila clavipes. The sequence goes on from BMAU01020441.1 coordinate 196,178, forward strand.
AGGTCGGAGCTATATATAGGCAAAATATTTTTTAATAGAAGCATTTTTCACAAGAGAAATTTTGAAAAAAGTTTATTCTAAGTTAATTTTTTGCCGAAATATTGTATTTAAATAATTTTTTTTTGTTGCCCAAATGTCCTTAAAACAATCTTATACATATATTCTAATCTATGTGACACTAAATATCTTGAAAGTTATCCATTTATGCGCTTTTTTAAAATCACGGTTCCGAACGTAGTCGGATACATTAATGTATTTTTGGCTTGACTGTGAATTTCTACTTCGGAATTAAAATTTAGCTGACCATATTGTGGCACACACACACACACACAATTTACGATTGCTTATCCCAAATTTCCAGGAGGGTAGAATTTTCGTAACCTCAGAAGTTGGGTAAGAATGTATTAAGTGAATGAGTAACGCCTATGAAGGGTTGGTGAGAATTTTTCTCGTAAGTACCTGTCTGTCTATTGAACATGGCTTCGTCAACTAAAAGAATTTAGCTTTTAAGAAAATCATTTCGCAGTGTGACAGCACGGCAAATCTGATGAATGTTCCGATGTCTTGATTTATGAAGAGAACGCGTAAGTACTAATACTTAAAACTATTATTTTATTTAGTTTTTTTTTAAAAAATATATCGGATACTTGTCTTTATTATGAGCTATTTAATTGAATCTGCAATTTAAAGATGGGAATGAACCCCCAAACTGTTTGGGGGAGAATATGTTTAAGCAATCTTGCAACTTTGCTTATTCATTTTTTTTTACCACTCTTTCATGTGAGATTCTTACAACAATATTTATTTATATTTTTGCAACAATAACATAGAAATTTCATCAACATGAAATCGGTTATACAAATAAAATCTTTTAAATACAATAATTAATAATAAGTAATAATAACGTAATCGTTACTTCAGTAACAAATAAGTTTTCAAGTATTTATTAATATTAATCTCTTACTAACAACATTAGAGAAAAAATTGATTCAGCTTCGAGTGATTAATTTTTAAATACACTCGTGTCAGTAAAGGAACATTAATTTTAATACTTATTTTTTAAATGTTAATTTTAAATTCGCAAAATCTTTAATTGTAACATTTTTTCCATGTCGTTAACAATTTTTGCTTTCAGTGCTAAATTTGATAAATTTCCTTAAAAAAAATTACAACTTTTAATTTTGGGAAAGATTTTGCCTCTATGTACATGATAAAAACGGAAATAAAAAATCGAGGCGATAATAGTACCTGCAAAATAAATATAGTGTGACATTTATTATAAACTAAGTAAATTCTTTTGTATTCGAATTTGCAAAATAATTTCTTTTTATTCAGAATATAATTATATATTGCCTCAAAATACTTCTCTTTCTGCAGATTTCGTTACTAACTACATTTGAAAATGATTTATCAAAATATTTGTTGGATTTCATTGGAGTACAAAGGCAGATTTTAAAATTTCTGTCAGCCTCACAAAATTATACTGATTTTGCAGGGAGCATGGATGCAGTAACGTAACGTACACACCCGCATCGCGGGGGGAACCACGATTTTAGGAGGCTCAAAGCCTGACAAACACCTAGTAACCAATTAATAAAATATTAAAGGCCAAATCTGACTTTGCGGTGGGGGAGGATAATATTTTCCGTTGCGCTACTGCATGGATGAAAATATATTTGATACACTATCTACTCTTTTAAGCCTTTTTCAGTTTTAATAGTTATATGACATACATCTTTGATTTTTAGTACTAATACAAACGCTTAAAAATCAAAAAAATAATCAGTTGAAGATGAAGCGAAAATTGATGATAAACAGTATTTTCCTTATTTGATATAATTATTATTGATATTTAAAAACAATTTGTTTTTAAATTTTTTGATATTTTGTTCTATTTCCGGGAATCTGTGGAAGGAAAATTATATTCACGGGAATGGAAAAAACTGGCAGATCAGAAACCCTAATAATGACTCTAAACTCGATTTAACATTAGGAGTAGTATTACCACGAAATAACTACAAACTATCAAGTTAACAAACTTGTTTAACTAATTTTCCTATTTTGGAATTACGGGGAAGATCAATTAATATTTAGGTAATGAAAATATCTATAGGTCTATTGCTTTTAACATCTCAGAAACATTGCACAGTCCTCCATTCGAGTCTAATCTCCAAAACAAGAAAACAAAAAAAAAAATGAACCAAGATAACTTACTTGATGGCCACCAACTTTCCTGGAGAAGTCTTGACAGCATCATCTTCACAGATTGCTCTGATTTTATCCACACTTCTAGCGCAACCCACAACTACCATTCCGTGCTGTACCAAAGTCCTGCATATTCCAGCACCAATTCCTGCGGACGCCCCGGTCACTAAAGCCACTTTGCCGTACCAGCGTTCCATTTCGAATTATTTAGAGAACAATAAGTAAATATGAAGCTCGCGTTCAAAGATGTCAACTCAAAATATAACAAATATTTGACAATTTATATCCGCGTGATGTGTAATTATCGGTCACTGAATGATGGTCTGCCTGTGTGTGACGAAAGAACAGCTGATATGACGAAACTTAACAGTCTTTTCTCGTTCATTTTACGCCCATGAGTCAATGTAATTCTAATAATTGGCGATGTATCGCCTGAAAGTATGATGTACTTTTTTTTCTTTAGAGAACATATTTCACGAATTTCATATTTGAAAATATAAGCCATTGTTATGGGTTTTTTCTTCCAGTAAGTCAGTCTGTTAAAAATATTGAATATAAGCTTTTCTGTAATAGAAATGGCTGAAACATCTACTGCTTTAAAGCTCACATCAATCTAATTAACAAAGAAATAGATTGGTGGTTCTTAAACTGTGGTCCGCGAAAATCTCTCATTTAAATTTCTCATTTCCTTTATTTACAGACTCTAAAAGGCCTCGTGACAAAATCGAAAGATGTTCCATTCTAGACTAGATCACTAAATTGCTCCAATGAAAAAAACTCATCAAGAATAGCAATGGGCTCAATTCATGTGACGTCACAGTCACATGATAGTGAAAGCCACGTGATTCTAGCCAATCAATTCAAAAACTCATGTGACGTCATAGTCACACGATAAAAACCATCTTGTGTTTCCAGCTAATCCGTTCACGCGCGCCGGTGGTGCCAAGTTTTGCTCTTTGCAGAAACTTTGTCTTAAAAAGTACATATATATACAAAATGCAGTTATTTAACAGTATAAGCATAAAACACGATTTTTTATATTAAATTTTAAAAAATCTTTTTGAAGAAATTTTGTTCCCTCACATTTAAACAACTTTAACCAAATATAAAATTTAAAATTTTATCAAAGTTTTACAAATAGAACAACAAGTACATTTAGTTTAATGTTTGTTTTGAATTCAATGGAAAACACGTGTTTGTTTTTATCATGTGACCTCATGAATTCAGCTCATTCAGTATTTTTATGGTTTGCAACTATATGGTCATTACTACAGCGTAATATATTTAAAAAATTGTAGAAACACATGTGTAGAGATTAAGAACTGAATTCCTATCTCGCCAATATGATAACGCTTGCATCCCTCTCGTAGAGTAGAGAGAGAGAGAAAGAGAATCGAAAGTCAAACTGTAGATTTCAAATATTACTCCTAATGTGTAACAAAATTTTAAAAAGAAATCCACCAGCACCATTTCTTCTCATTAAAATTTTTATTTAATGCAGTTAAGTACATTATTTATTTGCAATTAATGTTTTGTAATATTTTCCATTAGATGTTTACTGTTTTCTTTAAGGAAAAAAGTCTGTATAAATAGCAGAGGCAGTCTTAGGATTATTGAGGAACTTTTAAATCACTCAGCCATGTGCTGGGAGTCAGGGTGGGGTGTTCAAAATCTTGGGGGTCCGCGATATCAGACTGATACATAAAGGGGGACCGCGGCAATCGAAAGTTTTAGAACCGAATGAAATAGATGAATGCCTCCAATTGGCATCTGTCATGCATGTTAAATCTGTTTCAACTCATCAAGTTCAATGAATGAGTGAATATTAGCGACACTGTTCAGCTACAGTGAATATTAGCGACACTGTTCAGCTACACTAGGGCTTTTGGCGACGAACCACGTAATTTTGAACCATGGTCAAGTGACATAGACAATACTTGAGCTGGCACCCCTCTCCTAACTACCACACCACACCACGGGAGGACGTTTCAGCTCTCGACAGATTTAACGTGCATCTCTGCTCTACACGGCGGTCTTTTAGTGGTACTGGGCTCGAACTCATGACATGCCTGTCATGATCCGATATTCTGACCACTGGGCTACCGCAGCCCCTCTCATCAAGTTGAACTAATGGGAAATTTTGGCGATGTCTGTCAAACATCGAGTGGTATATTTAACAAAGGATAGTGACTGATATCACATGAAATTTTACAATTTAATTAAACCATAACTGTGCAGAATATGTCGAAAATTGAAATTTTTTTTCGGAATACATAATTGCTGTAAGTACTATAAAGTACGTAAGTATATAAAAAATTATAAAAGCATGTAAGTAAGTATGTAAACAAAATAAGTTTACATTTTACTTCTCAGAGGGAAAGGAAGATATCTTTTTCCTCTCGGTATATTAAAAACTTCCAGCCTTTGTCGAAATAGGATGCCCCCAAGATTTTAATCAAACAAATATGGTGGTTACTGTAGCCGAGTGGTCACAGTCGCGAGCGAATGGCCTGCGTTCGAATCCTAGTGACACTGAAGAAATGCCGCGTAAAGGAGCTGACGCATATTAAATCTGTTGAGGCTGAAAGTCCTTCCATTGGCATGGTGTAGAAGTTGGGAGTGAAAAATGCCAGCTTGGGTATCGAACTCTTCACCTGACAGGGGTTCAAAATTATGAGGTCTGCCTTTAATAGCCAGGGCAGCTTTTAACCTTCCCGGTGCCCTTGACACTTCAAATTGTTGCGCCCCTCCCACTATTTCCAGAGTACCCCCTCCCCCTCCTTCAGTTCTTACCTTGCCAGTTTTGGTTCGGGAGGGATTTTCCATCAACTCTTACTCTTTTCCTTTTCTTTGTCTTCTTAATGGAGAGTCCTTCCTTTATCCACCACCTATGGACCCACCGTGTCCCGGGTTGGCAACCGACAGCCGTAAGGAAAGAGAGTGATACGGTTTGGTCACTCTTGCTCATTTCTTACTTTTTGGCATCACAGACGCCCCTCCCCCCATCCTTTTGTAAATAAGTACAGTAAATAAATATAATCGTATGGAATTACAGTATTGAACATACATTATTGTATGAACTTATTATTTATCAACTTTTTAATTTTTTCGTGATATGCTCGCGCCTACCCCACCACCACCACCAAGTAGGGTTATCATGCCCTTCTAGGGGGGGTGCGTCCCACAGTTTGAGAAATGCTGCTATAAAGATTTAATTTCGAATTTTGAGAAGAATTTAATAACCGTATGCACGAAACAAAATATGATTGGGGAAGACTAGCCAAGAGATTTACATAATAATTTAGCCGATAGCGAAACGAAGATTTGATAATTTAGATATAAAAATGAAAGAGAATATAATTGAGTTTTTAATAAACACTAGGCGGTTGTATGCGTGTTCTCTTTAATTTTAATTTTTTTTTCTTCCTTCAGTTTTTTGCCCCCCAGGGATGTGCCTAGCGTGCCTAAGCGGAAAAGCGGGCCTGTTAATAGCCCTCGTATTGCTTGAGTGCGCCGTAAATTAAAATATAATTCAAACCCAATGATATGTGAGATCTGGTTGTTAGAATACCTATATTAATGGTAGCCTGGTTGGTAGAACGACGAACTCGTAACCATTGGGTTCAAAAATCAAGTCGCGAACTTCCGGTGAGTGTTTGTGAATGACGCACTATAAAACAACACGAGGACTATAAACGAAGCGATGGTTTGTTAACGAAGCACTATACACGTGGACTTTTTGCTACAGGAAATCGTAATTTAGAACAATGCATATTGGGGTATTTAGCATTAAAAGTTGGCCAAAACTCACTTATGAAGACAGAAACAACATGAAATTTGGAAATTTTATCTTTCTTAGAGAGTGTACATGTGCGCACTAAGAAAGAATTTTTTGAAAATTAACCCTGAAACGGATGAAACAGAGAGGAATGTCGGCGGAAAAATTGAAGGGCTCACGGACGAAGTCGCGGGTGAATTCTAATTACAAATAATGCATTTTCATGCTAAATAAAAACTAAAAATTGACTTAAAATAATATATTTTTCGAAATTATGCACGTATAATTTTTTTTTCAAATAGAAAAATGACTCGGACTTATACGCGAGGTATCTTATTTTTCCGTTCTTTGATACTCTCTTGTGAGGCAACTGTAAGAAGTTGGATAGCTCCTATGGAAACGGGTTTAGTTAATTTTCTTGGAAGTGGGCGTATGCTTATATGCTTCTCGAGAAAATTTTCTAGAAAATCTTTGTCGATATGTACGAAAGTGCTCATTTCTGGCTTCAGTAGTCTCTTCTGATAGTTGTTCGATTGGCATGCGAAATAATCTCGACTCCATGACGTAAAATTTTGTGCATCGTTAGTGTGTCATCAGATGCCAGTTGCATAAAGTTATAAATAATTGAGCTATTTCTAAAACATGTTTTTTGAATTTATGGACATCAATCTCATATACGATTGCTATTACCTGTCATATAATTTTTAACTTATAAATCAAGGTTTCATGTCAAATCGAATTTTATTTGTCAATTTTGGGTTTTGGAAAAACCGCCTAGCCACAGGACCGTTTTTAACCTCCCTGGCGCCCTAGACATTTCAAATTGTTACGCCACCCTCACTATTTCCAGAGCATCCCCTTCTTTTGTTTCTACCTTGCCAGTTTTGGTTGGAAAAAGATTTTCCCTTCACTCTCTTACTCTTTTTCCGTTCTTTGTTTTTGCTCTTTGGAGAGTTTTTCCATTATCCATCAACTATGAGACCGGACTGGCAACCGTCATCGTAAAGAAAGGACAGTGGCATGGTTTGGCCACTGGTTTATTTCTTACCTTACGGTAATACGGACCACCTATACCCTTTTGTGAACTAGTACGTTTAATTTACGAAATCGTTTGCAATTATAGTGTAGAGCAGGGATGGCGAACCAGTGGCACGCGTGCCATTGACGGACCGCGACACAATAGTTTGGCGAGATGGATTGCATTTTATTTCAAAATTTCAAAGTTCACTATGAAGTGTTACGGACAAACGCGAGTGATCGGTCACGGGGCGGCGGGGAGCGCACTCGTTTGTTATTGTCTTACCTTAGTTACGTCGTAGACTGCAATTGCTTCTGATGTAAAGTCTGTCTATGCATAGCATAGTCAATTTCACTGACACACAACTGTATTTTAAAGTTTATCAGGGTTACATTTACGATTTTTAACTGTTATTTAAAATGGCTGGTTCAGCAAAAGAACAAAAAGTGCAACAGACACTGGTGTGCAAAACTTAAGCAACAATGTAAAAATTAAGCAAATAACCATGAAATTGCAGAAAAGGAGGTATGGAGAGATCAGTACAGTGAACACGTAAGTCAGTAGAAACGTCATGCATATGCAAATATCAGGAACGAAACGTCAGAAGCGACGTGAGCGTACGCAAAACGCATGATGTCGGCACGTGCTGCTCAACAGTAAAATTAAATGAAGGACGCAGACGCAATTCAACATATTCGCTGCAAGTGCCAGTGAGTCAGTTCGTGAAATATGGATAGAAGAAATCACCTGGACGACTTCACACGTGGAAGAATGATCGGAAAGCTGGAGGAGGGGCGTACCGTCACCAGTGTAGCTGCGGAGTTCGGAATCAACAAAAGTGTCGTTTCAAGCGCTTGGAAAGCGTTCCAAACCACAGGTACAGTGGTTAGAAAGGTTGGTGGTGGCCGCTTGACGACGACAACTGCAGGGGATGACCGATATATCATCCTGCAGGCGAAAAGAGGCCGACGGCAGTCAGCAAGCGTCATTGCTCAGAAACTCTTTACAGCAACGGGGCGACAAGTGTCGCGGTTTACTGTGGCCAGACGCTTTCACAAAGGGGGCCTATTCGCCCACCATCCTGAACGCTGCCTCCCGTTGAAAGTTGACCACCGACGTCACCGTTTACAGTGGTGCAGAGAGCACAAAAACTGGACAACTGATCAATGGAGTCGTGTCCTCTTTACGGATGAGAGTCGGTTCAGTACCAGAAGCGATTCTCAACGTGTTTTGATTTGGAGAGAGATCGGGACACGGTTTTATACCAGTAACATCAAGGAAAGACACCATTACGGTGGTCCTGGAGTTCTTGTCTGGGGAGGCATTATGCTGAACGGGCGAACTGAGCTCCACATTTTCGATAGAGGGTCTGTAATTGGGGATAGCTATTGTGAGGAGGTACTTCTTGCCCATGTGCGTCTGTTCCGAGGTGCCATTGGTCCAGACTTCATTTTTATGGATGACAATGCACGGCCACATCAGACTCTTGCTGTTGAGGAGCCGCTGGAAAATGAAGATATCACTCGAATGGATTGGCCAGCGTACTCCCCAGATTTAAATCCCATCGAACATTTGTGGCATGCTTTGGGGAGACGTATTGCAGCACGCTTACATCATCCGGAGAACACCCAACAACTCAAACAGATGCTGATTGAAGAATGGGCACTCATACCGCAAGAAATGTTGCACCAGCTGGTTCTGAGTATGCGGAGACGGTGCGAAGCAACCATTGCAGTGAGGGGAGGGCATATACCATATTAAGGAACATCTGCTTGTTGTTCTTCCTGTTGGATAGACCATCATGAGTCAGGATACTATGCGTTCAATAAAGCTTGTTTTTGTTTGATTCCATACCGTATGCATTACATTCCTTTTTCAGTGCCGATGCTTTCGTCATCCTTTACGTACATAGTACTCTCCCTCATTTCTGAATTTTATGTCTCTCAGATGATTTTTTGTGAAGTTATGGCAATAAACCCACCGGTTGCTTAAGTTTTGTACACCAGTGTAGTAAGTGTTAACAAAGAATTTCAAATTTGTTAAACTTAGAAACATGGCATTATTAGTAAAAGAGACAAAGCGGTGTGTTTTTTATATTCAGGAATAGTGGTGTGCAGAACATCGTCTATAAAACGGTATTTTGAAACAAATCACAAACCCTCTTGTCAAAAAATGTGAGCCATAGCAAAAATAATTAATTGGTTAGAAACCATTTGGCAGATGACTCCCATTCAGCATGCATTCTACTAAAAGATAAGACTTACAATCTTAATATAAGTTATTTGTCATCCAATCTGCAACAACAGAAGTCACACTAATTTTACTTTAATTTGAACTACACACATAACTAAAACATTTAAAACTATTCAGTGCAAAAGATACTTTTTCGTAGCAATTAATTGTGTTTTTTTTGTTAGCACTTACTTTTATTATTTTCCCAATAATTACAAATCAAAACTATTTGGCGGCCCGTCTAAACCTCATTAAACACTTCTTTAGAAAAAATGGCACGTTGACCCATAAAGGTTCACCACCGCTGGGGTAGAGTATACATTATTGCAATGAACTGCTATCAACCTGTTAATTACCATCGCTTATCGCTTTATTATCAATTAAATTTTAGATATCATTATTCTTTGTTGAGTCACTGTACTTGTAAAATAAAGGTTTTCTCTCTCTCTCTCTCTTCAAACTTTGATCATTGTAACCAATTTATATTGTGATATTATTGTCGGTGCATAGCAACATCATAAGTTGAAGGGTTGATGGAGTGCCTGCTTCCCCCAGGGAAGCTTTAACTCCTGTTATGGAAAAATGGGAGTGAACATTAGTTCGGCTTAACCTTAGCCCTTTGCTGCTTTAAAATAATTATAGTTAGAGATGAAATTAAAAGTTAAAATTAAGAATTTACATGATGATAATAAAATTGCGTGAAAATTTAAGAATCATTAGGGTGTGAAAAAATGGTGTTGAAAGTGAGTGAGATTACTTTGTTTGTGAGTTTGTGTATGTGCAGGAAAAACAACTGTGCCGAAGGAAGGCTAACCCGGACACCGGGCTAACGCAGTCGGCTTGAAATTCCAGAATGGGGAGTGAGAAAAAACGAGCGACGCGGAGAACCCGCTTCGTCGAAATCAGCCCTCGGTCTGAAGAGTCTCCCATTGGAAGATGATGAGTTCGGATAATTTTGAAGCTTGCACTGGAAACAATTTGGAAAAGATGAATTTAGATAAGAATACTTCCAGGAGGATTAAAAAGAGGTTTAAATTAGATTTTTCAATTCTAACTATTGCTCTATTATCATGCGACCCTATTTTTTCAAAGAATTTAATGGCTATTTTCTTGAATACTTCTTTAAGAGTTTTGAGCTTTAGAGCAGATCTGAGATCCTCATTTCTCGTGAACGAGTCTGCGTTTGTGATAATTCTAATTATTTTATTTTGAGCAGTTTCTAAAATTTTTTTGTTACAATAAACTGCGTGCCCCAAGATTGGATATGCATAAGCGAGAATAGGTCGGAGGATCATTTTATAAATAAGCATTTTGTTTTTAATACAGTGTTTCTCAAACTTTTAATACTGGCGACCCAATTTTCAATCATAATTTTTGTCACCCCCCGTACAACCATACTGTATTTACTGCAATAAAAATGTACTTTGAGAGAGAGACGCTAAAGTTACAATACGATCTTAATTATAAACCGTACAAATTAATACGATAAGTATATTAAATTTTGTATATCTAACTTTTAAGTAGTATATATTTTAAGAATTTTTTTTACTTAAAATATGTATTATTTACTTATTATTATGTTATTTTTCTTTGTCTAATTTTTAAATTGGAACAAATTGCAAAATGATATATTTAATTAAAGATTTATTTCCTTCAGTATCCATTTCTCAAAGTACAAATGTCATGAGAAAAATAGTCTAGTCTTTGTTGCTCTCTATCATATCCATCACATCTAGCATTATCGGGTACGTTTGCATGAGTCTGGGCAACCTATCGGACGTCTGCGCAAAACATGTAAAAATGCTTTTCCTCGTACAACTCCAATCAGTTTTGGTCGACTTGATACTTCTGTAGCTACCGAATCTAGCTCTTGAATGTACATTTTTTAATTTGCACGTTAATTGTAATTCACGGTAATTAAGTATTTACGGCAGTAGATTAAAACAAAATCATACATACATTTTTAAGTCGTAAGCAAACATTCGACGATTAATAAAAGATCAACAAGTACACAGACGAGCATGGTTCCGAAAATTAAATCAAGGCAATATTCTCAAAAATACTTAAATTTTGGATTTATTACTACTGAAATAAATGATGGGGAAAAAATCCCCAGCTCGTTATGTGTTAAAACTTACAAATATGAAGAAAAACACGTGGGAGTTGTTTTAAAACCATGTAAAATCATTTAGCCATGTTGGCAAAGAATTTTATAAAGTATTTTTTGGATGAGGACAACTTGGTAGCAAGTTACGAGTGGAGTAGAGATTTATTTCAAGATACTCCAGAAGGGCTCTCAACTTCCGAACTGGATGTGAAATCTTCATAAATTTCCCATCCAGTGAAAAATTAAAAGGCAATTTTGTAATAAATCGCTCTTTGAATTTTGGGTAGAGGTGGATGATGAATTTTCTGTACTGAAAACAAAAGCACTTCGTATACTATTACCATTTTCAACATCCTACCTTTGTTAAACCGAATTTTCTGCGGTGGCTGTTTAGAAGACAAAATATAGATCTCAGCTAAATATAGAAAAATAACTCAGAGGGTCAATTTCTGATATTAAACCTTCCTTTGAAAAACTTTCCTCTACAAGACAAGCCCATGGAAGACTTCAAAATGTTTTAACCCGGGAGCAGGCGTGCACTCGATACTAACGCTAATGGTAGTGCTGGGGCACTCAGTCACTCCAATCATTTGTTTATAATTATTTTTACTGTACACGAGAGATACAAATCGGAATTCCAGTGAATAATTTAATTAAAAGAAAGTATACTTACCGGCTTTCAAGGACTATTCAATTTTTCTTTGATGATTTGAGAAAAAATCCAATAAAACTGAAATAAAATTATTCAAAAGTGCAAGACCTTAATAAAGGACGCAAATCAGAGACACTTTTCACTAATATTACAGAAATGTTATTTTCTGGCAAAGCTGTCATATTTTGTTCAAGTTATTGTAGTTTTAATGAGCTTTCATGATCGAGTGAGTGAATATTAACGTCACGCTGTTCAGCTACACGAGGGCTTTTGGAGACGGACCTCGTAATTTTGAACCATGGTCAAGTGACGAGGACGATACTTGAGCTGGTCTCTTTTAACTACCACACCACTCCAACAAGAGGACGTTTGAGATTTAACGTGCATCGCTGCCCTACACGGCGGGTCTTTAGTGGTACTGGGCTCGAACTCGTGACACCTTTGGTAATCAACAAATCGCAAGTTGGACTTTTTCATTCTTGTGTCTTTTTGACAAGGTGAACTGAACATTGTAGTACACTTATAGCTTCATATTTTAAGTTGATGGAGTTCTTTAGGAAGCATTTGAAAATTTTCCTTTCGTTTCATGCTAATCACGTTTCTCAATCATGAATAATATGCATTCTTTCAGCAGGTTCTTTTGCTTGATCAGTTTCAACTTCCTTTAATAGAGATCACATATACCCCGCGCCACCGCTCCCGGGTTAAAAGTGTATTCAGAAAAAAATACGGATGATCTAAAAAGGATTATGACGTTTTTCACTATGCTTTATATATTTGAAAATACTTATAAAAATATAAATCTTGGCCAAATAATCCTTCAAATCAATCAATTCTTTTCCTAAATATCGTAAAACTCATTATTATTTACAATTTCCCTAAGCGAAAAACAAGCACATAAAAGATGGGACGGAACTAATGTAGAACTAACCATACAGTAAGTTTGAAGGTCAATCAAATGATCAGCAAACGTATTATGCAGCCTGGCTGAAAAGGGAATCATGTCTTCCTTTTATTTTTCTACAACTTATGTACGGTATTTCAATAATAATTACAGTGATGAATTGTTTATCTTAGAATTTTTCCCAGGGTCAGGGTTTCGTTTTTACTTTTAACGAGTAATATGTTATGTTAAAACGTAATAAAAAAATCTCTCATTGAGGAAATAAGCAAATTAAACAAAATGTTTTTTTTTTCTTTAATTTGGTTTTGGGATCAAAGATAGCTATTTGATGAAGGAAAAACGCCAGATGATAAACATAAATTATATCAGTGTTGTGTTGTGTATTTATTTTATTATGGAAGAAAGTATTTTGTTTTACTTCTCTTTCCAGTTATTTTTTTTAAAAAATTAAAATTTTCGATATGTTCGCCCCCTTGTAGGGTTATCGTGCCCCCCTGGGGGCGCGCCCCACACTTTGAGAAACACTGTTTTAATAGATAAACATGAATTATGGGCATATATGGATAGCAACACCAAACCGTTAAGCTTTTCATTTTCCACAGTAGATGTTTTCCCTAATTCCGCGCACATACATATACAAACACAATGCAGACATGATTCACTAGGCGGTGGTTCTATCATTTAAATTTTAATTTTTTCGGCTTCCATTTTTTTGCGCCCACTAACCTTTTGCTTCCTAGGTAGATGCCTAGTGTGCCTAAGCGGAAAAGCAGCCCTGCCTAGCCGAATTAATATCGTTAGTACTACTGAAACCATCTTTTGTGGAAAGCCTTTAAAAAACCTATTTTCTCTCTGAATTTTCGCTTTTGGATATCGGCTACAATCTTTTTATTTTTCTTCAAATCTTATTTTCCGCTTTCCAACTGAAACTTTGTATGCTAAATGCAGTATTGGCTCAAATAACCGTTTTTTAGTGCGAAGTATGGAAATTCCCTATGACAGTGAGTCTTTGGTCCCACGTGTTTCATTTTTATTAAATCATTTAAGTTTTTTGAAGTCGCCTAAGTAGCATAGAATTACGTATCTTCCTATAAAGTCACTGTGAATAATAATTTGTGCTCAACACATCACGCTTAGATTCTTTTGTAGAAGAATTGAACAAGTAAAATACCTACAAAAAAGTACTTCCACCTTTTATATAGTTTCATCCTTGGTCACTTCCTTCGATTAATGAATGAATCTTATTTTAATGGTTCTACAATATCTAGCATTTTGCCGTAACAATTTGTCCTCTTTAGTAATTAATCTAAGGGGAGCAAAGGAGAGTTTTGAAAAAATGTGTGTGTGTTCGCATCCGATTCGGTTGCGCTTTCGTTTGTACCGCTTTGTTGGGAACCATCACAGCCCTATTAGCTAATCATTTCTAAATTAGATTGCTCTTCTACATCCTTTAAAAACTTCAACCAGATACTGCCATTAAGGAGGACAAGTATGGTCCAGAATATGTTGTACATCAGCAGATGTAGATTTTATACGAAAATATTATGTTATAATTTTCAATGTTTGACTACCGTTGGATTATTGAAAATTTGGCGTCATTCTCCGCATCAGTAAGGGTGGGTTGTTATTTTTAAGAAAGAAGGCTGTGTTGGTCTTAGAACGGGACAATAAAAGAAAAGGCAGTTCCTTTGTTTTAGCGCGAGGCGCTGGACTGAATTTTGTACAAAGGGAAGAGAACTACTTTGACTTTGTTGAACGCGACGGACTGCGTTTTATTTTGTTGTATTTAGAAAAGATAGTACTTCGAGTAAAAAAGAACAGGATTTTGTGTCCGAAATTATTGAAAAATAATATAGAAAGGTAGTGGATGATTACTGTCCCCAAAATGTATTTTATTATTAGTGATTTCTTTTAAATTACCTCCTACTAAACAGCACAATTTGTTTATTTTGGTTTAAAAACGTGCCGTATTGCAAAATTATATATATATGTAGTTGCATCACTTCATTTTTTAACATGTCTATATAACATTTGTAACATGCCTATATAACATTTGTAAAGGACTTTCAGTATTCTTAAGTGTTTTTATTAGCATAACAGAAAAAATGTTGAAAATAGTTATGAAGTTGTAATGTGAATCCGTACTTTAATAACATTCATAACAAAATCAAAACTTGAGGATTAATAAGCAGTAAATATTTAAAATAGGTCCTGTGAAAACACAGTTGCATATTTACTTAACAGGGGTAAAAACGTTTATATTTTATACTAAAATGTATTAAGTAAATATTCTTCTATTAAATGTATTGATAAAAGAAGGGAAGAAAGATAATAAAGTGTATATTTTCCAGCCTATATATCTGAATAAAACGTTTTAATGTATTGTGTGTGTTCCTAAATCCCTCTTGAACAATTCTTTGAGATTAAAATCTATGTTTCATGCAAATCAAAATTTATTTATAATCAATATTACAACATATGAAATATTTGAATGCAACGATTTAATTTAAGAACGTGGGTTGATAGAAGAATAGAGAACCAATATAAGGCGCGAGATGGAACACGAATGGCACCAACTCTGAATGAACATGAGTTTCAGGTGGTGTTGCCAGCTTGGCAATGGATTCAAATAAATTACATACGCTAATTTTGAACCATCGACGGTGTTTCTTTCAAAAAATTGCACACACACACACACTTTTGTTTGATTATCCCTGTAGTCAGTGACGTAACGGAGAATATTAGGCAACCCCGGCTAAGTCAGGCTTTGGGACCCTCCACAGTGCGGGGGTCTACGTTACGCCACTGCCTGTAGTTAAATACGGGTTCTTAAAAAACTAATGTTTTTTTAAGTACAAAAATTGTGAAAATATTGCTGTTTTTCTTAAATTTTAAGAGTTTTGTGTGATTGGAAGATATTTTCCAAACAGAGAAATATGTTTTTCTTTTGTAGCAGTTGCATTATATGATCCCCTTCCTCCACTTAATTGAAAAAAAAAAGAATTCTGAGAAACATGGAATTTTTTTTATTTTACTTATTCCAAAAAAAACCCATCTTAATACAAATTTTAACAATTTATGTGGCCTGTTCTAAGGGTCTCACCAAGATGTCGTGAACTTCTACGTGTGGAGGTGACCCCAGAATGTAGAGCACAGTATCGGCGATGTCTTTGGATTGGAGTGCCTGAAAAGATCTAAAGAGGTCTTCGGAATTTCGAGTGGGGTCATTCTTCAGATAATGCTCGAAAAACTCCGTCTCTACCATACCAGGACTCACGCTCTATAACAGAAAGGGAGAAAATAAAAAGAAAAGTTGTTTAATTTTTTGAGACTTTGGAATTGGAGAAAAATGTATCTAAACTAATGCTTCAGATGTCATGGTAAAAATAATGTTAATTAAGTATTCAGATTAACATCAAAATAATGAAAATAAAAATTATTTTTCTGTTTCATTTATATTGCTCTTTTACGTATAAATATTTGCCATACATTCAATTAAAAGCCAAAATTAACTGGTAAATTTTACATTCCTTGTATAGGAACTCATCTAAATGAAGTAATCTAAAAAGAGAAAGGTCCACAATTAAATTTCAAAATATAATCATATACACATGTAACACTTTAACTTAATATTTAAAAAATTCTCATCTCATGTTTTTTCCCGGCATCTCAATTACAAATACCATTTTTTCAAAACGTCAGTCTCATTTCATTTGTTACGGTCTTGTGTGTTGTGATATAATTCCTCTTCATAGAAAAAAAAACAAATATCTATATATCTACTATATCTATCTAGCTAGCTATCTAAGTAGCTCACATACATTTTTCCAGTGACGGTTGGGTGCCAGGATTTTTACTAACCCCCCATACACACACTCTCTCTACATAGGTTGTAAAAATAATTATTCCCTTCACTTAAAAACTTGATAGTAACATCCCAGTGGCGCACATAGGAATTTATCCTTTAGGGGGGAGAGGTGCAGGTTCAAAGGTCCACCATTCTCGTATCATACCCCAATACGCCACCAAACATATTGTTTGATTTTGTTGATTGCCAGGAATAAACACAGTAAAAAATAAATTGTTGAATAAATATATATATAAATTCATAAATTAAATTATTAAAAACAAATACTTAATTAAAATGTACGTACTATATACATAGAATTACAATCAATAAAAAAAATCAAGGGTAATGGGGGTCCGGACCTATGACTTCCTCACCCCCTGTGTGCGCTACTGTAACACTGTTATTTGTCCCTGTTTATTTCCCTAAATGAGAGTGTATAGCGATTCGTATGCATCTATTCTGAATCTGTACTTGTAGAGAACTACAATCCTCACTCGCCTAATGTTTAAAATAGGCTAATAAATTCGTTTCTACTCTACTATTTCTCTAGTCACAACTACACTAAAAAAAATTCATTCTATAAATGCACAGTTTTGTGTGTGTGTGTGTGTGTGTGTGTGTGAAATAGCACATTCCAAGAAAGTGCTGCTTATTTGAAAACTAATTACCTCCAACATGATTTAAGATCTCCAATTGTTACAATCAATAATCATTTTACGAATTTATTGCTTGTTAACCTCGCATCCATAAGTCTATTGGTATTTCGGGCATCAGTCAAGTAACAAGGACATCATCGTAGCTAGCACACCCCTCTATTGTTACTCTTCCTCCACAACAACGTGAGAACTTTCAACCCTGACAGATTTAATGTGCATTAGTCCTCTATATTGTATGTGTTTAGAATTGTATGTATATTGTATGTGTTGGACTCGACGGAAAACAGCCACGATTTTACAACCGTAACTATTCGATGACGGTGTCCACTGCCTGTTTGCCAAAGCCTATTTGAAGAAGCACCATTGGCGCATCATATTTGTACAGAATTTTTTTTTAAAATATGCTCCCCCCCTGAAAACATGAATAAACTAATAAATTTAAAAAGGAAGCCTATATATATAAATGGGTATGATTCAACTGACCCAGTAGCTAAGATAAAATAAATTATCAGATAACTGCTAGTTTAATTTGAGGTTCTTAAATTTAGTGAATGCCTTCAAAATAATTTTTATGTATTGATCGAAGCGTCCCGAAATTCCAAACACATCTGAAAAATGTTTAGCTGAATACCAATAATTACACCAAACCCCCAAAAATATTTTCTGATAAAAAAAAAGTCAGAATTGCAAAATATGTGGAAAGTCATTCATCTACTCAAAACGTCTTGAACGGACGAAAACCTTCCAATGGAATCAACCAGAGCGGATGGGGTAGAATTTTCTTGAAAAGACAGCGATTTCCATTCATCACACCGTAAGATGTGCGATTTTTATCAATTAGAAGCGGAAAATAAGTAAAATATTTTCTAGCATTTTTAAACTTAAAAATTTATCCTTCCTTGAGGCAATTTGAAGTGTTCCTCATATTTTAATTATTAACAAAAAATATATGTATCCACTGCTCAAAAAATCAGGGAAGCAGTAAAAAAAATGAAGAAACCGCTGCGCGATAGCCATGCATGAGTATAAAATGGAGAATGCAGGTGTAACGAAAAGCAATACAGAAAAAAAAGAGAAACAAAACACAATTGTATGGAAACTTTAATCCTTCGAAATGGTATTAAAAACATGAAATAGGGCCTCAGGGTAATAATTTGGCTGAACATAAATGACAAAAAACATTGCTTGGAAACGATAAAAGATATTTAAAATGGTATGTAGAACCCCCCAGCTGCTTGTCACGCGTATATTTAACATGGATGCGATGACGTGATCGATACAACTTTGGGGAATACTGTTCCACACTTGACGAAAAACGATCATCAAGTCTTGAACACTAACAAGAGTCCTTGGTCTGGCAGCAATGCGTCATCCAAGTGTATCCCAAACATGCTCGATGAGATTTAGACCAGGAGAGCATGCTGGTCACTCTATATGCTGTAGTCTTTCAGCTTTAAGAAAGTTCTGTACATGACGAGCTGCAGGAGATTTGGCATTATCCTGCATTCAAAACAATGGAATCAGCAATGACTGCCATGTAAGGTACGACATGGTGTCAAGATCTCGTCTGCATACCTTTGAGCCGTCAAATAGCCATTTCCAAATGATGTGAAGATCAGTATGTCTGCCTATACTATCAAACCCCCTCGTCTGTTGTGTGACCTTTCCTGAACGAATATAGGGTTATTTTGAGTACCCTTTTCTCGCCATACAAAAACATGTCTGGTGTCACACTCTAAACTATCGTGACTCGTCCATAAACAGAGCTTGACTCCAATCACTTTACATCCTCTCTCTCTTAGGGCTTCATGATGTCAGGTTGTCAACGAAATATACACCATCGGTTTGAGAGCATAGAGACTATCTGAAAGAAGTCTATTTCGGATTGTGTGGCTTGAGACCCTTCGTCCTGTTGCCACAAGAAACTTTTTTAAATCTGCGTTGCATTAGCATGTAACTTATTTCATTATTATAAAATTTAAATTCAAATTTTTCCCCGAGTCAACTGATTTTTTACTTGTGTTTCTAAAATAAAAATATGATATTCATATTCAAACGAACTGATAATAAAGCAAGAAAAAAATAATCAAAGCCACATAGTGTAATATTCCGAATTTTTGAACAGTTTCACACACGTGTTCTTACTCACCGCAATTCGAATTCCGCTATTCAATTGTTTCAGTTCTTTCCTGAGGCCTTCAGTGAGGGCTCGGACCATGAATTTGGTTCCGCAATAGAAGTTAGCACCCAGCATTCCTACACCAGGCAAACGGTGACCTCCCATGCTAGAGAAAAAGAACAGCAAAAATTAACTAAATTTCTAAGTTGTGATATGCGTATTCTGAAAGTTTTGTATAAATTTTTAGGATCATAATCTAGCGATTGTAGGATCAGGCGTGGTACAGAGAGCTGAGTGCAAATTCGAAACATTTATCTCCTGAAGTTAAATTTTTCTCCCGACTTTTAAAAAATTAACAAACATTAAGTTGCTTTGATTTATGTGCAAAAAAAACCAAATTTCTATTTAAACAAAAAAAAGCATCAGTATTTTTTTTTTGAAAAAAATGTTAGATTTATACCATTTTGCAAAACATCTATACAAAACTTTATAAATGGAAGTAGTTTTTAACTTAAATAAGAGCCTGATTTTGTGTTATTCTTTTTATAACAAGGGGAATAAAATTCAGCAAAAAAATGCTCTAAATAATTTTTTTTAAAAAAAGCATTGTAATCATACCATTTCATCATAAAAGAACTCAAATTTTCGTTCATATACAGCTCAAAACAATAAGAGAGCGCATGGTCTTAAAAAGAAATTATATAAATATTTCTACTGATAATTAACGTAAAACACGAAATATCCAGTTTCAGGTACGGGTTCCCAAACTTCCCTTTTAAAAAAACAATTATCTTCATTAACTGCCCTACATTTTTTTTCTAAAGAGTGTTTTTTATCCAGGTATAGAAGTTTAAGTTGGCATTACTTTCCAAGATGGCGACCGATTTAACAGCTGTTAAGTGATTTATTCTCAGTTTGGTTTGGCAATTCATCAAAACGATCATCAAGCAAGGCGTAGATTCGTCGAATGGGCCCAAAACGAGATTGCCGTTGTTCCCGATTTTCATAAGCGAATTTTGTTTAGCGATGAAGCGCACTTCTGGTTGAATGGCTACGTCAACAAACAAAACTGCTGCATTTGGAGTGAAGCTAATCCACAAGTATATGTCGAAACACCGTTACATCCAGAAAAAATGACTGTTTGGTGCGCTTTATGGGCTGGTGGAATCCTTCTTCAAAAACGATGAAGGCCACAACGTTACAGTCAATGGTCATCGGTATAGAACCATGATTACTAACTTTTTCATTCCTGAATTGAACAATCATGATGTCCAGGAGCTGTGGTTCCAACAAGACGGCGCAACATGTCACACAGCTCGTGCCACAATCGGTTTATTGAAAGACACGTTGGGTGACCGCCTAATTTCACGTTTTGGACCTATGAATTGGCCTCCAAGATCTTGTGATTTAACACCGCTAAACTATTTTTTGTGGGGCTATGTAAAATCATTTGTCTATGCGGATAGGCCACAAACGCTTGACCATTTGGAAGACAATATTCGCCGTGTTATTGCCGATATACGGCCACAAATGTTGGAAAAAGTCATCCAAAATTGGACGTTCAGATTGGACTACATCCGAGCCAGCCGTGGCAGTCCTATGCCAGAAATCATATTTAAAATGTAATGCCACAAGATTATCTTTCGAATAAAAAAAATTCATATCAATCGAATAATACATCGTTGTTTTATTGCAATTTAAAGTTGTATACCTCTAAAAAAACACCCTATATTTTACACTATTTTTCACAAAAACTTGTTGAGATGCGGCTTAGAATCGAATAAATACGGTTATATACAGCATACATTTTTATTTGTAGCACTAGCAATTACATAAAAACCTTGGATAACAAGTGAACAAAGAATATAAACAAATTTTTTTTTAAAATTTATGTATATATTTTTATTTAATATACATATACAGTGGCACACACAAGGGGCGGGGTCCTGGGGGTCCAGACCCCCCTTACCAATGCCCTTTATTTTTTTCCGATTGATTATAATTCTATGTCTATAATACGTAAAATTTAATGAAGTATTTGTTATTAATGATTAATTTTATTAATTAATGCTAATTATTTATTTAATAATAAGTTTTTTACTGTATTTTGTTCCCGAAAATCGACAAAATCAAAGGGAGCAAGATACAAGAATAGTGAACTTTCGACCCCGGACCCCCTTGAAAATTTTTTGTGTGCACTACTGTATATGTATTTTTACACTTTTACTATAAAATTTCACTTTAGATGCATGGATCATACTTCTACGCAAACCTATATTAAATCTGTACATATTAAGATTAATATATTATTATCTAATAATTAAATTTTTAAAAATTAAATAAAACTTTAAAACAGAAAAATTATTTTTGATCCCTAAAGAACTCTGGATACTATAGACTATTTTTCGACTTCCATGGATCAAAAATAGTTCGCACGGACCCCGCTAGAAATTCCAAATCTAAAGTGCAACGAAAAACCCTTAAAATGAAAACCAACATTCATGACGTCAAAAAGCTACAATGAGAAATCATGATTTCATAAGAAATTTCTTTTTCACTGTCTTGGTGGTAATGCGCAATGGTTCAACTTTTGTTTTTACAACGAGGTGATTTGAAAATGTCAAAATTGTCATTTGTTGGAATCCATGATTTGGCCAATTATGGGGATACACTTAAATCTGGAAAACCATTTAAAAATACAGTAGAACCTGTTTTTATGCGGGTTTTTTTATGCGATTTCCTTTTTTTGCGATTTTTTTTATGCAGTGTAAGAATTTCAATGGCTTTGGTGCCACTAAAATGTTTGATATATATTTACTAGTGGCGTAACGGAGAATGTAGGGACTCCCCTCCTTCCTGAAAGTCAGGTGTCTCCTTTAATATTTTATAAATTGGGTAAATACGTATTCAGCGTTAGTCAAGGCTTGGACCCTAGAGTCCTGCCCCCTTCCCCCGTGGTAGGACTCAATGGCTTTGGCTCCACTGTAACGTTTTCAATCTATTTACCATTGGTGTAACGGAGAATATTAGGAACCCCTCTGAAAGTCAAGTTTTGCCTTTCATATTTTATAAATTGGGTAAATACGTACTTAGCGTAAGTCAGGCCTTGGGCCCCTAGAGTCCTTTCCCCACCCCCGTGATGCGGGGGGTGTACGTTAAGTCACTGAAATGTAGACACTTCAAGACGCTCTGTGCATTTGCTATAAACAGTCTTTCTCTCAACGCTCCAGCAGCCCGCGCATGAAAGACGAAACTTTCAATGACAGTGACATTATGAATAATTTGATAAATTATGAAGACTGACAAGAACCGGATTCTTTCAAAGAGGATAAAAAATATGGCGAGTATTCTGTTGACTTCAAGACACCATCAATAAGGTGGACTGCTGTTTACTGACGAGTCTCGATTTAATTTGGAGAATGACATACGAAGAGTGCTGGTGTGGAGCGAAAGAGGCACAAGAAATACCCCCCCCCACACACACACTCCCACTTGTTCGTTCGTGAAACATCTCAGTACAGACGAAGAGGGTTGACACCATGAACAGAAATCAACGCAGGTGTACGTACGGATCTGCATAATATTCGTAATGGCAATTTGACAACATAAAAAGTATGCATATAAGAACTGAGGCCTAATGTCGTGTCCTATATTACAGCTATCAGCTATTTTTTTTTCTTTTAATGAATGATAATGCTGAACCTTAAACAGCTCGACTTGTAGAGAATATGATTGAGAGAGTTATATTAACGTCACACTATAAAACAACACGACGGTTATTGGTGACGGACCTCGTAATTTTAAACCTCGGTCAAGTGAGAAGGACGACACCAGAACTAGCACTCTCTTCTCCAAACTACCACATCATTCCAACAAGAGGACTTTGAGCTCAATAGATTTAACGTACATCGCCTCCCCTACACGGCAGGTCTTCATTGGCACCAGTACTCAGCCATGAGTTTATGACCACAATCACTAGGCCACCGCAACCACTTGAGAACATTCCTGAAGCGGAAACAATACAGCATGCTGTCATAACAAATCCGATTAAGCATGCTTGGGATACTCATGGAAGGTTTTGCCACAGTTTACTGTTTGGAATTTGGAGATTTCACTTATTAAAGAGTGAAACAGTATTCCCTAAATCTTATCAATAGCCTCATCGCTTCCATGGAAAAGTGTGAAGCAATCTTAGTAGTTCAAGAAGGCCACGAACCATATTAAACATATATATATATATACTGTATCTTTTACAAATAATATTTTTTGTCGTTTATATGTAATAAAATTGTTGGTTCGAAGCATCTTTTCATTTTTTGACCATGCCTGGCTGTCACAGTTTTTTTCTTTACTCTTTGGCCTGCTACTTTAATTTTCTGCACTTTTTCTTGTCTATATGTAGACACCACGTCACTTGTTTACTAACGTAGTATTCAGGGACAACATAAGATCAAATGGTGGTGGACCTTACCACCTCGGTCAAGTGACCAACAAGACATCGAAGATGGCATCCTACTCTTCAAATTTCCACACCACAGCAATTCATGAATTTGGAACCTTGATAGATTTGACGTGTATATAATTACTGTTACATAATGGAACTTCAAGGGTCATTTCGCACGAAGGAACTTATGCTGTACTTAACTGAATGAAAACACAATCATTTGCTAGTTTTAAATAGAAACCGCATGTCCCCCTTCACACGTACCAACTCGTACCCTCGTGCGAGGCTCGTAAATACCACGTTTTCCACCTCACTACTTGAGTCAAATAAAAGGATATAATTGGAGCACAACGCTCTTCACACGCGAGCATTTAGTTTACAGAAAATGGAAAAAGCTTTTTACTATTTTAACGAAACGAAAACGAAAATTAGTTGCATCGGGTGCCAGCGGAAATCGCTTATACCTAGTATACCGGAAAAGGGTGCAAAAGAAACAACCGATATCATAGGAGGCCCCCGCAGGGGGCAGTGGAGAGGAAAGCAGCCGACCGAAACGAAACCAAAAGTAACGCCACGGGGGCAAGAATGGAAGGAAGCAGGAAGGAAAGCTGATAAACAGCAAAATCTCAGCAGACTCAGAGGGGGGGGGGAATCGACGGCGGAGCAGCTGTTTTAACACTGGTTATAGTTTCGACTAGCTGCATGGCCCGGCTTTGCACGGGCTATCTCTACTTTTATAAATTTTCCCTTTCTTTCATAAATTCAGAACTTCTAAGACTCATTTTCAAAATGACTTCCATCCCCCCTCCACCGCTTAGCTCGGCGTTGCTCGGGCTTTCTCTTTTTCTCATGACTGAATGATTGAATATTAACGTCACAATGTTCAGCTACACGAGGGCTTTTAGCGACGGACCACGTAATTTTGAACCACGGTCAAGTGACGTGGACGACACCTGAGCTGGCACCCCCTCTCCTAACTACCACACCACACCAACGAGAGGACGTTTCAGCTCTCGACAGATTTAACGTGCATCGCTGCCCTACACGGGGAGTCTTTAGTGGTATTGGGTTCGAGCTCGTGACAAGGCAAGCCATGATCCGATACCTATACCACTCGGCTACCGCGACCCTTTTCCTCATGACACCAGCATTTCTGTGTGTGTTTTTGTACGTGCACAATGTGAGTGATTTCTAAAATTGTGTTAAAAAAATTTCCCTTTTTCGAAATAGCTGCATGGCCCGGCGTTGCACGGGCTATCTCTACTGTTATAAATTTTCCCTTTATTTCACAAAATCAGAACTTCTAATACTCATTTTCAAAACGACTTCCACCCCCCCACCGCTTAGCCCAGCGTTGCTCGGGCTTTTTCTTTTTCTCATATATATGATATATATGACACCAACATTTCTCTGTGTGTTTGTACACGCACAATGTGAGTGATTTCTAAAATTATGTCAAAAAATTTCCCATTTTCGAAATTTGTTCCATTCCACTTATTTTGATTTAAGACAGGTTTCTTTCCCCTCTCTATAGCCCGAACACGGTTTTTTTAGTGTAAAATTATATTTTATCTTCCCCTTCTTCTCACAAATAAGATAGCTTCAAATTTCGACGTATGACTTATAAAAAAAATATTGCGTTAGAATTAAAAAATTATTAATGTGAAGCAATAAATAGAAAACGATTCTGATGCTAAGAGTAAAACAATAAATGTTCATGTTTTAAATAATAGTTAGTTTCTGAGAATCTAAAATAATATAAGTTAGAAAAGAAAACAGTAGGAGGGAAAGCCTAGATATATATACTTATATACATGTACTAAAAAACATTAAAAGAATAACCGATTTAATTTTAACCTTTTTCATTCCACTAAAAATTTTTTAAATGATCTTTCCGATGGTTTAAGGTCTTAACAGTCGTGCGTTAGAATTAAAAAATTATTAATGTGAAGCAATAAGAAAACGATTCTGATACTAAGAGTAAAAAATGTCTTTCAGATCAGTCTTTGTACAGTTTACGTATAATATTGTTCTACACGCGGAAAAAAAAGAAAAGCATGAACTTTTTTTAATGTAAAATATTTTTTCATTAACGAGAAAGAAAGTTCAAGCGAAACAACTTATAATTCGTATTCAAAAAAGAGGAACCGATTACAACTCATTTTTATTTTAAAAAAATTGTAAAATAATTACATTGAAAGATTATATATATATATATATATATATATATATAGATATATATATATAAATATATATATGTATTATTTATAAAGAAATATGTATTATTTATCAAAAACAAGAAATAATAGATAAAGAACATAACAAGAAATTACGTAATAAAAATATGAAAGCTGAACATGAAGAACAAAATTATAGAGAAATAAAAGAACTACAAAAAAGAAGAACCTAGCGAGTCAGAAAGCAATTTCGGACTTAGGACCGAATAAGTGGGGTTAAACTAGTTTGAAGGCGCCAACCTTCCCCCTTTGCAACTCGGTAGGAAAACCAAATAAAATAAACACAGCTTCAGAGAAAGTATAACTCAGAGAGCATGATAAAACCAATCACTACTATTATGTAACAAACTCTCCCAAACTCTTAATGCAGAAAAATCACAAAATAATTATGTAAGAAAAGTAGAAAAATACTAGAACAATTACATAAGAAAAGTATCTTTCAAAAAAATAATTTAACAAAATTTCTTTACTCACAAAGCTTTTACGAAGAGAAACAAGCATCTTGCCATTAATGAAAGTCAATTATTCACCAAGTTAAAAAATTCGAAAAAACATAAACACATCTTTTGAGCTGACTTTTAAACCAGCCAGCAAAGACAAGTATAGAATGACGACAATCAAATATGGTAAAATTTGAATTGGTTGATTGTCAAAAATGTAAATTTGCTAGGCTCTAATTTGGTTGGTTGTCAAAAATGTGTAAGATGTTTAAGATGTGTGTGGAAAAAATGTAAACTGTGATATGAGTGTTATGATATAATCTTCACAGCAAGACCACTAACATGCTGACTTTGAAAACCTATTGTTGTGTGGTGGATTTGGAATTCGAAGTAGCAAGACGGTTAATGTATTTGTGATGAATATAAGATCTCAAGAAATTAAAAGGGTATTCATGATCTAAACAACATTGAAAAAAATTTTTTATATTATTGTATTTATCTATTTTGTGGGTAGTTAAGTTATCATTTCTAAATAAAAAATTTAAAATGATATTTCTGTAAATTGATATATGAAAATTACTGTTCCATACAGGAATTTTAATTATATGGAACTTAAATGAATCTCTTTTGTCAAAAATGTTACTGACTACATTATTGTTAATAAGATGCAAGTCTAAATCCAAGAATTCCACCCTATTAGAGTTGAAGTTAGTTTTAAGGAGCTTGAGATAATCAGGGTAGAATGTAATATTTGGTTTGTATTCACTATTTTTACCAAAAATTATTATATCATCTATATAACGATAAATTAAGTAAGAATCATTTATAACATGATCTATTTCAAAAAAATGTAAATATAGGTTCGCTAAACAATTACTAGCTGGACCACCCTGAGGTAATCCTTTGATCTGTTTATAAAGATTATGATCAAATATAATGAAATTTTCTTTTAAAATGAGGTTAACAAGAATATCAAATTTTTCTTTTTCATTGAAGTATATAATTCATATTTATCATAAATTAACTGAAGAACCTTAATCATATCGTCAATATCTATAGAATTAAAAAAGGTCCTCAAAATCAAAACCATGCATAGAAAAAAATCAACATATCCTTAGTAACTCTAGCAATCTCTAAGCTATTTTTAATAATTGCCGTGTTTTGTAAATTATCAATTAGATTTTGAAGAAGAGATTGCAAGATCTTCCCAGACTTCGTGATATATGTATTGTATCCATTAGTGATACTACGGAATTTTATAGGGCTTTTATGAAATTTTGGTGTTAAAAAATACTTGGATATTTAATATTATTTAGATGAATATTCAGTCTTTTGTTCAAAGCTAAAAGACGATTATCATCTTCTCTATTATTGTGAATTGATTTTGAAATGAATTATTATTTAAAATGTGGTTACTTAATATTTTACTGTAAAAATATTTACAAATTATGGCATAATTAGCAGAGACTTTATCAACATATGTAATAACGAAGTCATTTTGGATATTTACTATTGATGATTTAAGATCTTTATACATAATTTCATTTTCAACAGTAAAATCTAATTCCCGAATTTCTGTTGCCACATAAGATCTAAATTGATTGAATGCTTCAATCGGCATTCCGTATTTAATTGCCATTTTAAGGTAAATATCGGAAAAAGAAGTTCTGTTTTTTTACAAAACAACGAAACTTTGCATATAAATTTTATTTAAAAATTAATATAATAAAATTATATATATATATATATGTATACATATATATATATATATATATATATATATATATATATATATATATATATATATATATATATAATTTTATTATATTAATTTTTAAATAAAATTTATATGCAAAGTTTCGTTGTTTTGTAAAAACAGAACTTCTTTTCCGATATTTTCTGCAGATGGCGCCACGATGCATTTTAATGCGTTTTAAGGTTTTTAATCAATATCTTTTTAACTAATTGGAATATCGGAATATAAATGGTCAAAACGGATTCCTCGGATCATTCCCGAAATTTTGATACCTTCTGGTAGTTTCTGCGTCTTGTGGTTCTTGAGAAATTGGGCGTCATCAGGACATACATAGATACGTTTGTTTACTTTCGGATTTTAAAAGGGTAGATGAAAGACAAAAGGCATTTAAGTGTTGTTAAAATGTAGAAATTTACGATTTAAACGTAAAGTCGTCCATCGGAAACAGAAATGGATGAAAGTATGGATGGATCTGTGTGCTATGCACACATATGATCAATATGTAATGAAAAAAAATTCAAAATTTTGATTACTTTCAGTATAAGCGCGTACGAACTATGTCTAAGAAATAATATTCTCTATCCGAAAAACAGCACTATCATTTCAAATAACTTTGTGTATGCCTTTGAAAAGAATCATCTTTCCTCTTCACACTAGAGGAGTGTTGTCTGGCACAAATTTGCATCGTTTAAAAATAGTCTATAAGCATCAAGACTCAAACCGACTTCGTGTATGACGACTTGGCTATGTCTGCCGCAACACCTACTTGGCTACGCCTGAAAAGATAAAAGGTTGAATTACCTGCTGATATGAATGATTTGACCATCGTTAATTTCCTTCTCTCTCATCAGTTTGATAGCCTCCTGAGTACAAATGCACAAGGCGATGACGTTTACCTGCAAGAATACAGCAAAAACATCTCGTTATCAAACAAAAAAAAGCAAGATCCACGTAGAAAATACTTTAAGAAAGGGTCTAGAATTAGTCTAGACCCTTTCTAGAAAAAACAAAAGTTTAGAATTAGTATCAGTCCGTCTGACTTTAAAAACTGAGATTTCCTATAATGAATTCGGGGAACTACTTGGGGGCCCCAATGTATGAGCAAAAAATCATAAGATGTTAAGATGCCCAAGAAATTTCGTTACAGGGCTCACACAGGTCTAGCTACGCTAGTGACTTAAACATTAACCATATGATATTGAGGAAAACTTCAGCCACAAAATATTTTGCAATTGTGTTAAGATCGATTCAAATAATTTTCCAATGTTACCATTAACCTCTGGTATGTTCAACTTTGGCGATAAATCGCTGTTACCAGTTTACTGCGTAAATACGGTGAATTTTTGAAATTTAGAATTATTCAATAACTCAGTAAGCAGTATAAAAATAAACGCACTTATTTCAAACCATTAGAAGAAAAAGATAAAAGCAAGTCAGGAACTTGAGGTTAAAGGATGTTAACAATGATGTAAGTTTCGTTGATTTGAATAGACGGACGATGACAGCTGGAAAAAGCTACAATTTTTGTTCCTTTTGTTTGGAGCCATCATCGTGCGATGAAGGCAGCACTTGACCCTTCATACTGCACATTACTCGAGTCTCACTTAACTTTCAGTTTTAAGTAGAAGAAAAAATTATTGGAAAAACATAGTACACGAGACATTTGCGGCTGACTGGTTCTGCCTCTCCGATGTAAAGTTTGATTGAATCCCCTTACATAAAATCTCCTAATCTTCAATAGTAAAAATTCTGAAATAATTATTGAAAAACAACTGTCCCGGACTGTCCCCATCAACATTTTATTTAGGAGTGAAATCAACACAAGAATTACCAAGAATTTTTAACATATATTTACATGGCATATTTTAAAGCCAAAAAACACTTATTTGTGTCACCCAATTAGTATAGTGGTTAGCGACGCTGACTGCGGTGCCGTAGGGACTGGGTTCGAATCCCGGAGAAGACATGGATGATTGTAAATGTATAGTGCCTTTGTAGTATGGGGGTACTCTAAATCAGTGATCCGCAACCCGCGGATAAAATGGTGCCGGGCCGCCTAAAGAGCGTTAAACTATTTCCATTTTATTTTAAGTGGTGCATTTCTCTCGGATTTGCGCAACTTTCCGCGGAAATCACTTTATATTCCACGTTAAATCCCTTTTATTCATTTTTGGTGTAACTATATTTTAATCTGAAGGCATATTTAACTGTAACTAAATTAAAATTGTTAAAACGAAACAATTTAAATTATAAGCAAACAACATGTCCTACCCTCAGCGGGCCGTGATAAAATTATCCGACGTTGACCGGCCCGCAGCGATAAAAAGATTGTAGAGCACTGCTCTAAATAGCCGTCGAGCTGCAAGTCCTCTCGTGTGGTTTGTGGAAGTAGAAGAGAGGTTGGAGGCCCCTGGCCTCTCCAGGGTTTTCTCCATCTAAATTGGGGTGGAACCGAGCAAAATCGTACTGTCATCTGCATGATGTTCCAAGCTAAGGCTAACGACAGGCGTAAAAATTCTAGCCCTTAGTCGCGATGAATTTCGCGGGCCTCGATCTGACTTCTTCAGGTAGGTGGCATTAGTCACAACTTATTTTGTTTGTAAAAGTGTGATTAAATGTAAATAAATTTCTATACGTATACTACAATATTTGTTATAATGCATCGTGTTCAATCGAAGCAATATTAAAAGTCTAATTTTCTAAAAGTCTAACTATTCACGACGTTCTAGAGCTAAAGCTTGATTTCCACAGAGAATACTTCGAATAAAACACCAATCAATCGCAGCTTGTTATTGCTAGGGATTGCAATATCGGACCAAAAGTTCAATACCGGTATTCGTTATTTTTTAGATCTTAATACCGGGATACCAGTTTTAATACTGGTAGTAGAAATTTTAGAAAAGGAAAACACAGGTGTTTCTTTGTTTTATTTGCCAGTTTTATTAGAGAGTATAAATATCACAAAAAATAATAATTTATAAAATATTACAGTTCATATACTATAACGAATCACAAAAATTAAGGAACATTCTTATTTATTTAAATCGCAAAAAAGGGGTAAATATCACTTGTCAATCTGTGATACTATTACAAATGGGTACATTTATAATGAATCTGAAAGATATTTTGAGCCCTAAAGTATGATATGCAAATACAATGTGAATAACAAACTGACCAATTTAAAAAATATCGAAATATTATGCACTTTCTTCAACTTCAATTTGTTTTTACAGATATGAATGTCAGACTACGAATCCTTTGTGAGTGCAGTATTGCTCTGAGCCCTAATAGGATAATTTTGGTTCGGTTTCTTGGATGATTCACATAATTTATCATTTCTGTTGATTGTACAATGCAACTTTATATACAGTCTAATTAATTTCGCCCGTTAGGGAGGCATAAAAACAAAAACGTATACTATTTTGCTATGTTAGCGATCCCTGAACATAATGGAGACAATTTTAAAATTATCAATACCGAAAAAACGGTATTTTAACTTGTGAATACCGGTATTACAAAATTGTACAAATGGCTCAAAATACCAGTATTCGGTATCATGGTATTGCAATCCCTAGTTATTCCTAACGCTTTGAATGCTGAGCCTTTGGAGAAAGTCAATTGATAAGGTCAAGAGGACTGAATAAAAATGCTCACGTCCAACATGTTCCTCCAATCTGAAGTGTTTCCCGTGAGCAAGGGGGCATCGTGGCTGAGTCCGGCATTGTTGATGCAAACGTCCAAGCGACCAAATGTCTTGCGAATCTCATCAAACAGAGCGTGAATCTCAGACTCCTGAGTGAGGTCACACCTGCAAAATAAAAACAGAAACGAGCCTTACAGTAGTCGCATATGATGTGTAACATCCGACATGTTATCGTGGTATAAATACGCAATAGTAACTTAAATCCTGAAAAAAATGAATCCAGTATTATTGGAAATAATTTTCTATTGAATAATTATATCTTTAATGAAAATTTTATTTAGGAGTAGTGTAATTTTTTATCAAAAATATTTATTCTTGTTCAATTTGGAGAAGAGTGGATACAATAGATATACTTATGATTTCAAAGTATTTAAAAACCGTTGAAAAACAACGTCAATAACAGTACCACTGTAAGTTGTCGAAACATTTCGATTTGTATTCATTTCGAGCCTCAGTTTGAGTCAAAAAAGCTATGAGCTACTCAGCTTCTGGCAAACTGTAGTTAACGTTGAAATCACCACTCACAATCATGGGATGCGAGCGATAGTTTGTTTTTAAAAGAGCAGAACCATCTTTGATATATGATAAAAGTACAAAATGCAGGGAATCTTTAATTTTTTCAACCGTTTGATTCGAAGAAATGTATGCGGCCACCGAAATCACTGTTTGTCCATTTTCAAATATGCTTCTGAAGCACGTTTGTCCCCAATATCTTGACTAGCAATACCCAGTCCACTTGTTTGACGATAAATAATGTCCATGTGAGGAGTCACAACATGTGAGTTGTTCCGATCGCAACACCAGCTGCTCTGTGGCCGGTTCGTTTAAATTGTACGCAGCAATCAAGTAATGCAACGCCAGTTTAACTTAAGTTAATTTGATTAATTTATTTCGTTCGATCCATTTTAAATAAAACCCGGTTCTATTCTTCTGTTGGCGTCACACTATAGTTTACGTTTAAACATTAGATCTTTTAAAAAACAAATAAACTGTACGCTAAATAAAAACCATTTTCTAATTAATCATTAATTTATTTTAAAACAATAAGATTGAATTTACGTTAAATTATAAAGAGATACATAACAGAACTTGACTTAACTGTTAACTGGTAGAGATCTGAGAGAGAGGAATCATGGTGTGGACATCTCGAGAGTCTCCAACCGCGGTGTTCGTCAAATAGGGTCGTCAGACCAAAATCGGTGATAAAAATTGTGTCAGAGAGTGTCTCAATTCGTCATGCATGCGCTTATATTTCGCGGCGGTTTACTTGAGTGTTCTGGAGCGGATTCTTTTTCGAAACTCAATCAGCTTTTCTTATTGGCCTGGAGTCAGCGGAGGGATATCCTCTCGCGGTCAATGACTTACCCCAAACGCGGGAAATTCCCAAAAAACATCCCAAACCATGATGTATTTATGGGTACATTGCCTTCTTCCAGGCGTGGGAACGCGTCACCCTTTTCGGTGGGGTGAGAGGCGCTCCCAGAAATTCCTTTTCTTGTAAACAACAACAGGGCAGATATAAAAATTACAGTTGCAATCCTTAGGGACCGGCGGCCCCCATCACAAGTTAGGTATCAAAACACATTCGTCATTATCTAACCACGTCTCTGCCAACATGATTAACGTACAATTTTGTGAAATAACGTCGTCAAAATGCAAAATGGCGTAAGAAAACGAAATCGAGTTTTAGAATTCGAATCTTTTGAAATGCTAACTTTAACAATATAAAAAAAAGAACTACTAGAGTTGGATTTCGCATATATTCTGCTCTGGATTTACCCATCTCTGCAAATCACAAAATCATGAAAATTTAATTAGCTTGTTAAATGTTTAATTTTTAATCGAGAAAACTTTTTTTAATCACAATGAAAATTATTATATTGACAACGAAAGGAATTAATCTTATAAAGTATGAAAAAGAAACGCACTAAATATTTATTCGAATAATTCCATATTACTTAGTCGTATTTTCTTAAGAATGTTGAACTTTGTCAGACGCTTAACAGTAAATATAATTATTAATAAAAGTAAGTTTATCCTGAATAAGAATTCTAATCTTGTAAAGACTAATCAAAGAATTATTACTTCGGTTAGCTCAGCTCAACTTTATGGCATGGATTTCAAATTCAAACTAAACAACATTAAAAAAAAGATTTCAATTACATTAAAACAGTTAACAGTATTAGAAAATAACGAGAGGTTTATGCGCACTTCCTCTTCCGAGCTGGCAGGCTTACAGGTTAAGCACGCATCCACTCGGCGAAAAGAACTCGCCAATATGGTCGTCAATGTCGCCAACTTGGCTCTATCACCAAGATCTCGCCAAGTTCCCATTGACGTCACTTCCTGTTGCCAATTTCCGTCCCTTTTTACGAAATCACTCCGACAAATATCCAGCAACCGAGATGAAAGATGTTACGCATAAAAAAATTACGAATGAGGTTTCCCGAGCCATCCGTGACATATCTACATTCTTCGAAAGAAAATGTTCAGGTAAGGATGCGACTAAATTACATTTTTTTTTGCATTTATTAATAGTTATTTCCAAGAATTAGAAAAGGCTAACAACTGGTACGAATTAATACTTAAATATCCATTAAATTATTCAGCATTTTTGTATCACTCATATTTCTAAAATTAAAGAATAAGAAACTGTGCCAGGGAAGCTTAAGGTTTAAGCTAAATGAAAATTTAAAAACGAGAATTAAAGTTTTTAATACAACTGCACAAAACTAGATGATTATTAATCCATGTAGCATTCAAAATACAATTGGAAAAAATTAAGACATTCTTTCAAAACTTACTTGTTTCGTAAGCAGTAAGAAACTGTTGATTAAATTTAGTATAGTTCAGCGATACTCAACCAACGGCCCGCGGGCCGCATGTGGTCCGGTGGACTTTTCTGAGTGGCCCAGTCAGTCCTTTTTGTACTAAGAAAGTCAATTATTGAAGAACAGTTTAGAGTTGATGGATTAATAGGAGAGAACCTGCTTCCCGCAGGGAAGCTCAATCTCCAATCAGGAATAACTGGATGAGTTGCATGAGTTCAGCTTTCACTTAGCCCTTTGCTGCTTTATTATAAAAATATTGTGTGGATAAATAAAGTGTTAACATGAAAAAATTAATAATTTACTTTTGTGTAGGAATAAATGAGAATTTAAGTGTGTTGTGATTGATTAAATGCATTTGTGTTGTCTTGTTATGTGTGATTGAATAATTAATTTAAAGCCTTGTCCACTAGAGCGGACTTAAAGAAAATGGAGGTCGGAGAATCTTTCGGCACAGGGTTACCCGCACCGTCGGAAGGACCGCCTCGTCTGATTTTCGCCCAAAAAGAGCGGGTATTTGAGTGAATTAGCTTGAGGATGTGTGGTCCAATCAGGGGACAGCCTATGGTGACTCTTAGGAAGTGGGTGTGTCAATAGGAATTGAGTTTGGGTGCCGAGGCGATCCCAGTGCTCGCTTCGCTATTGGCCGGCTTGCTCTGTTCCTATTGGTCGAGAGTAAGTCTAGTATAATTTTTAAGAGTTATCTGAAGAATATTAAGAATTTAAGCGATTAAATTAAAATATTGCGCGGTCTGTTAAAAGAAGGATTAATTACATATTTTTCTATTCGAGCAATTGCTCGGTTTGTATGATTATCTATATTATTGAAAAATTTTGTAGCTATTTTTTTGAAGAAACATTTTAAAGTTTTAAGTTTGATAGCGAATCTAATATCTTCATTTCTAACATACCACGGAGAATCCGTGATAATTTTAATTTTATTTTGAGCTGATTCCAGCATCTTGATGTTAGAATAGGCTGCGTGGCCCCAGATTGGACTTGCATATTGTAGAATTGGTCTGAGAACGAGTTTATAAATAAGCATTTTATTTCTTAAAGATAAACATGATTATTGAAATTTAAGCGGAAAATGCTATCAATCAAGCAATTAAATCAATAATTTTTGCTTTCGATGTCTTACGGGTACTATCTTCAAAATATTTTTAATTCTATGTGGGACTGTAACGCTTAGCAATAACAATGGAGTAACGAGAATGCGTTCACTGTACGGAACTGAGCTGTAGTAGCGACCATTTTATGGGTGAAACCGAGTTTTAATTATCTTTCATATCTCCCAAGCGAAAATTATTCGAAGAAATGATAACGATTGGGATGCTGACTATTTTGTAGTGAAAAACGAGCATGGATCAACAACTTGTTTGATTTGTCGCGAAAGTGGTGCACTTTAATATATAATATAGTCCTTTTACCTCTAAACACAAATAGATTTATAAAGATATTAATGCAGTTATGATTTATATTCGAATCAATGCAGTACGAAAATGAAAGAAAATTTACCAATATATAATTCTCTTCAGTTACACCAGTATTAGAAGAAAACAATTATGTTGGACGCTTAGGAACTCATAACTCGAATCTAAAAAAATCATTGTTTTGATGCCTTTTTTTCACCAGTCCAATTTCAATGTCTTCTTGATCTTATAGTGTTTTCCCCCCATCAATCCTCGTGATGCGGCCCGTGTGAAATATCTGCCATATGTATGCGATCCGGCAGGAAAAAAGGTTGAGTACCCTTGGTCTAGTTGAAATATTCCAATGCATCAACATTACAAAAAACGATTGTGCTTTAGACCACACGACTGAAGTTAAACTTCTTTAGCTCCATCTATATATATGTTTGTATATGTATAATATATACATGTATATTCATATACATATATTAATTTTCTACAAGTATCTAAATTTATTATGGGTTTTCATCGATAAATTAATATTTCTGAATAGCTTTTTTTTATTCATTATTTTCACTATCGGAAACATCAGTAATTACTGTGGTTGATTGCAAGACCGAGATAATAGGCTTATGGTATTAGAAATAATATACATGTTTTTTTTTCGAATGAAAATTAGAAAGATATCTAGAGAAAATTGCATTGATTGTTGTTCCATGTCTTGTGGTAGGCTTATTTCGGTTATTATCACTTTATTTCATTTGTAGTTTTAAATTATCTTGTAGAAAGTTTACCAAGAGTTGTCCATCTTTGGACGCAAAATTAACATTGAAATCTCCTGCTAAAACTAGTGGCAACGTATGATAGTTTTCTCCTAATTCTTCAAAGCCTACTCGACCGTAAATCATAAGTCTTTCATATAAAAACTTTATGATACGATTAACTGTGTTGTAACTGTATATATATATATATATATATATATATATAATGTAATGTTTTTTTGGGGGGGGCGAAATGTAAATTACTACCATTATGTTTGTTCCATCGTCCAAAACACAGTGAGCAGCACATATATCACCAATTGATGATTGACCAATATCGATTTTACGAATACATCGTAATGAAATGTCCATGTTGCACAATTTCCGTACGTAATTTCTTCTTAGTTGATGGTCCTGAAGCACCGCTTTCATATTCAGAGTCTGTCACTTCCTGCCATAATTTGTTATTATTCACTCGAAAATTCACAAAATATGAACTTTAAAATGAATTTACAATTTTGTTCACTTTAAACGTAGAATATCCAATGTATTGAACAAAATATTAATTTATAAAATGTTCAAGAACGAAATGAAATTACGAAATAATCAAGAAATCACCGTTCGCATAACGCTAGTAAACTCGCAAACGATTTACTGATTGAAAATTTTTATCTTCACTAACTTATATCTCCCTCTCAACTTCCGTTCACCTCGCCCGATCACACTTTTCGTAACGCTCTCGTCACGCATTCACCAGCTTACTCCCCAAGTCAAGCGTGCGTAAAGAAGTTTTACTTCAAAAATTGGAGACATTATGTTACCTAAGTATGATATTTAAGTAAGTTAGCTAAAAAAGTTTTATTCTATTTAAAGGAAAAAAATTATAAAATAAGACAAAAGGTTGTAAAATAAAACTCGCGTCGTAGCCGAGAGGTTATAGTCTCATGCTCTTTACTTGCGTTGCCGAATCCTAGTGACATTGAGGATCCACCGTATGGAGTGGCTGATACACGTTATATCTGCCAAGGATCAAAAGTCCTCCCATCGGCATGGTATAGAGATTCGGTGCAGCTCAGGTATCGTCCTCGTCACTTGACTGACCACAAAATTTTAAGGCTCATCGCCAATAGTCCTCGTGTTGTATCAGTGAGAGTGAACGCACTATTCAGCTACTCGAGGGCTTTTTGCGAAGGATCTCGTAATTTTAAATTATGATCAAGTGACGAGGACAACACCAGAGTTGGCACCCCCTCCAAATTTTTACCACACCAACGGGAGGCCGTTTGAGCTTCGACAGATTTAACATGCATCGCCTCCCTACATGGCGGGATTTCAGCGGTACTAGGGTGAAACTGATAACATGCTGGCCACGAGTCCGTTACCTTGACCACTAGGCTACCGCAGCCACTCGTGTTGTTTCAGACGGCGATGTAAATAAAAACCAAATCAATTCGTAATTATAATTCATCACAGCCGTCTTAAATGTAATGAAAAGAGATTAGAGCCCGAAATGGCTGAGTGCTCCAAAAACTATCCCAACGACAAATCAACGATAAGGAAGGGATAATAGCCTTTGTCGTTCTATATCCCACACAAAAATATTAGCTTTCTTTATCGTTACAGTTATCTACTCCACATCATCCTTAAGCCTCGAGCCTAATAATCTTGAACCTCAACAGATTTAACCTGTGTTTACTACTTTAGGTAAGAACGAGACTCTAATACTCGACCTATCGCGATTTCGAGCACATTGTAGGAACAACCAAGTCATAGAAGCCTTTATAAATAACTGGCTGCATGGCCCGGCGTTGCTCGGGCTTTCTCTACTTTTATAAAAATGTTCCCTTTGCTTCATAAAATCAGCACTTTTAATACTCTTTTTCAAAATGACTTTCACCCCACCTCCCTTCCTCTGCTTAGCCCGGCGTTGCTCGGCCTTTTTCCGAGTGTATAACTTAAAATTCGCTCTTTCGAAATTTTTTTGCTTTTCTGTCAGACAGGTTTATCCCCCGACGTTGCTTGAACATTTTTAAATGCATAGCACATTGTCATGAAAATTCCCCTTCCCCTCTCGATATATCTTGAGTAGGTGAGAACATTTGTACCTTAATATTCACTCACTCATTGTGCAATTTTTTAGGACCCGAAAACGAAAATGTACCTTTTTAAAAATAGTTGTATGTTCAGAAAAGTAGAAATTTTTATAATTACAAAATTTCACAACTGTATTAAATATTGAATTAAAATTGTGAGCATTTTTTTGAAATGTTCGATAAACGGGGAAAAAAATGTCATGCAATTATTTTTATAAATGAAATTATAAAAACTTTGAATTTGATAAGTACTTATTAAATATTTAAAATTTGAGTATATTTTAACTGATGCAACATTTAAAAAATAAAATACTATA
This sequence comes from Trichonephila clavipes, assembly GCA_019973935.1. Lineage (NCBI taxonomy): Eukaryota > Metazoa > Arthropoda > Arachnida > Araneae > Nephilidae > Trichonephila > Trichonephila clavipes. The sequence goes on from BMAU01020441.1 coordinate 235,690, forward strand.
AAGAATTAAAATTTATTTAAGTAATTCTCAGTTGAATAAAAATGTTACTTTGTCTATTTTTTTTAAATATTAAAACTACCTTTTTTACTAATTATTACACTTTCTTGAAAGGTTTAGAATTATGCATTGACAGACTTGTAAGACCTTCGATATAGATCCAGTATCAATTTTACTGTAGTTTTGTTATAGTTTTATAATATTCCTAACTATCCACCATTCTTCAAGTTTAGTGAAATGGGTGTCCTACACTTGGCCTTTTGCAACTAAGTTTGTTTTGTATTTCGATATTATCTTTTGAACTGTAAATTTGTTTTAATATTTTTTATCCCCTATAAATAGTATTTAAATTTTAAATTATCGCCTTGCTTAATGGAAACTATTATTACAACTTTGCATTCAAATGGGTTGAATTCAAAAGACATTTATTGAGTGTGAGGACCTCTTTCTTTCTGTTAATATTTAACTTACAACATCATTCAAACTATCAAATATCGTTTTTTCTCACGTTGTGTAAATCGAAAATTACACCGAATCTTCAAATTCTGTGTAAGCGACCTTAAATTACCATAACTGAAAACTAGATAGCAGGATTTAAAAAACAGTGAAAAGCTTTTTCTGAAAAACGGCGTAAATCAATCTTGGTTCAAAATGCATTCTTTTTCAGGTTGACTGATTCAAGACGTATTAGTTTTTGCAAGTGTGTTAATAAGTATGCTGTTGTCAAGCATTATTCAGATTAAAATTTCAGTTCACACTCTTATAGTAACAAGAAGCAAATATGCTATATTTTCCCAATGCCTATTGAAATTTGAATGCAAGGGGGGGAACAGGTATCGGGTAGGAAAAGATTCTAAGAACTTATTTTAGGGGTTCTTTTTCCCAATGGCTTTCTCTGACGTCTCCTTTTCACCCATAATAAATTCCCTTCAGGCAGGAAATATTTTGACCTCTGACCCCTTCTCAAAATCGCGCCAATGTGAAGAAAAGTACGAAAGGCTATTTCGGATTAAAATTTCTCACGTAGTTGTGAATAAAATTCCAACCCAAAACAAAACTTTCTTACGCTACACGGCACTGAATCACTTATTGCGAATAAGTTTGAAAATTAATGATACTGCACGCAGCGTTATGTTTATAAAATGAATTTTAATATGTACCCTTTGTTTACGATTTACACATCATTGCAATGCCCTTTTAGAGTGTCTAAAAAAATCCGTCTTAGAAACAGTTCCCAGTACCTACCTTTTGAAAAGTAGGATTTGTAAGCAAATTTTATTTTAAAAGTCGAATATATTTAAACATCTGTAGGACTTGACGAAATAGTTCAATAGCCTGTAGAATTCAAGTTCTTTGGTATAGTGTTGATATTTTTAATTGGTTATTAGCTATAAATATAACTAAACATAATTTAATAAAAATTCATTTTTGAATAAAAATATTGAATTCGAACACAAATCTTAAGTGCATTATCACTAATGTATCGTAATTATAGCATTGATTTTAATAGTCGAATGTTATTTTCAAATGTGTAATCAAAAACAACACATAGTATGTAGATCATGTATTTTATAAAACTCTTTTGACTGAACTTAATTATACAAAAAGTTTAGTAAACGCCTTGAACTAATCTCTTAAAAAGCAAATGATTTTGCACTCATGGAATATTCTACAAATTATCAGCATCTTGATTTCGGTTCCAAATATCTCTTTCATAATCTAGACACTTGTCTAACAAATATCACATTTTAATCAATGTTTGTAAAATATGATAAGCTACACTATCATGGGGTTTATATATTCAAACACATTCTTACCTTTCTAAGAAAATTCTAAAACATTCGAACAAGATTTTTTCCCCCTCATCAATAAATTATTTATCTGCGGCATTGGTCACTTGTTGAATACACAAAACGTTCTAATTGGCCCCTCAAGCAAAATCAACATTTCGAATCGTTACTTACTTGATAGCCACTAGCTTGCCAGGGCTGGCTTTCACGGCATCCTCTTCAGCAATCCCCTGAATTCTCTCCACCTTTCGGGCGCATCCGACTACTACCATCCCGCGAGCAACTAGCGCCCTGCAGAGCGCAGCGCCGATTCCCGCAGACGCCCCGGTCACAAGAGCCACTCGCCCGTTCCAACGTTCCATTTTCGAACTTAGCAGTGTCGGCGAATACACTCAACTGAAGTTGCCGAAGCTTTTGACTACAAAAATCTACACAAGCGCTAGTTTTTTTCCTCTTTTCGCCAACGAGAGATAACACAAGTTATCTGTACAGATAACCAAAACAGAAAGTCATTTTGAAGTGATGCTCAGCGCCAACAATGCGCGTTTCTCTATTTGATGTAACCTTAAAATTGCGAGTGCTAGATTTGGCATGTTATCGACTGACAATGATTCATTCGTTCGTCATAAGGATTTTTTTTTCTGAAATGGGGGCTGTGCAGATTGGCATTTTACCATTGTAGCCCTTGTACATTCTTCGGGAGCTGGTGTCTCTTTTAAGTGCGGCACCAAATAGGTGGATACTAATCGCCGCAATGTAATTTTGACACCCAGTTTCCTCCCCAGAGAAAGAGGCACCTGAGGTCTGACGACTCGAAATCATACCATGAATTTAAATTTGCCGAGAGCACCCAAGTCAAGCAAGCATTCTAGGGATCTTTAACATGCCGTATAATCAGACGACATGGACGATATCGATTTTCTGCAAGGGGCCTCTAAAATACAATAAGTTAAATTCCTCGTTTTTCATTTTTATTTTTCTGCTTGCAAGTTTTTCATAACCTCACGTACAGTGAATCAAATGCAGTATTCCCTCATATCACGCGATACTTATACAACACGGTTTTTCAAATTCGTTTTTAGTTTACGAATTCAGATTCTTTTTTTTTTATTTTTAGCTTTTAAATTTGTCGATATTTTTTGTTAATATTTTCCCTGTGATGTAAATTTTATATATACTTATATTGATTTGTCCATTTATTATATGGCAGAATGATTGTCGGTAGTTGAAAATCAAGTTCTTAATTGGCGCACACAGAAATTTTTCAAGGGGGAGGGGGGGTCCGGGGTCGAAAGTTCACCATCCTTGTATCATGCTCCTTTTGATTTTGTCGATTTTCGGGAACAAAACACAGTAAAAAAACTAGTTTTTGAATAAATAATTAGCATTAATTAATAAAATGAATCATTAATAGCAAGTAATTAATTAAATTTTACGTACTATATACTTAGAATCATAATCAATCGGAAAAAAAATCAAAGGCTTTGGGGGGTACGGACCCCCTTGTGTGCGCCACTGAGTTCTTATATTAAGCAATTTATTTTTTAGTTTAACCTCAATTAATTATACTATAAAAGGCTTTTTATAGCTTGAAAAACTCAATAGTGAATAGCGAAGAGACCATTGTTTCGAGTTATTTTAGAATTCGTCATTAAATCATTTTTTTTAATTAAGTAGTTCAAATATCTCTTTTGGAGATTTTTTTTAAAAAGTTTTTTTTTAAAGTTTTTTTTATAAATCGTTCGAATATGTACTTTTACATTCATTTGTTGTTATTCTCTCTGAATAATAACTGTTTCCATAACGGATTGGTAAAGTAGAATTTGTGGAGAACAACAATTCTGTACTGAAATCCGCAGCTGCACCTTGTTTCAGCAATGTTTGTGACCTAAAAGATAAATTGATTCTCAAACTGATGTTTTGACTTCACACACACACTCATTTGTAAAGAAGTTCACGAAGTATCAAGAACAAAGAACATTTTTTGATGCCAAGAGTATATTATTTTTCTAAAGAAATTATCGTAAGCTAAAACTTTGCATTGCATAGAAAATTTTTTTATTTCTTTCTGGTAAGTTACATACATAATTAATATGTAATTATATTTTATATTAAAAAGTTATTTTAATATAACTTTTTATGTATGCAAAAGCTATTATCCTTAAGTAAATATTCTTACTGGTTCCCCTTGATTAAAAAATCGACTGAATTATATTGTGATAAATGATATCCAATTAATTTTATATGATGAAAATATCTTTTATAAGATGACGTAAAGACAAAATATATAAAATAGTTAAGATTAAAATATTTCAAAATCAGATCGAAGATCTTTTTAAATTATTAAATTATGGAATAAAATTTTATCATTTATACTAAATAAAATTCGTTTAAATTTTCTCGTTCTATTTTTCGCGTTCAGGAAAATCGTTGAAAAGCGGAATGAAAATAGGATAGCATTAAAGAATTTTTTCAGTCTAGCTACCGAAAAGATACTTAAGTACTTGAATTTCGTACCTTATTAATAATAAATACGGGAATAGGGATTTTAGTACAACAAACAGATATGTTATTGATAAAGAACTTTATTTTTAAAACTACAGGGTTTTTTTTAAAAAGCCAATTCCTTAATATACTAAAAACTAAGAGTCAATTAAAACATTTTAAGCAACATTTACAAACAAAAAAATAAGTTATAAATAAAAGTTAAGAAAGGAAATTAAGTAAGGTCATAGTTACTTTTTCGGAATATAAAAAAACTTAAAAAAGAAAACATTTAAAAAAATTTAATTGATTTTCTTGAATTTAAATACAATAAAAGCAAAACATCCTTTAAAATAAAAGTCTTGGAAAATCCAATAAACAAATTCGAATACTAGAAAATAATAATAGCACAGAATTTATTAATTTTAAGTTTGAAAATAATTTGCAAAAGCAGAACACACTCAAAAAAAGTGAGTCTTTTTAAATTGAAATGATTCGCGTAAAAAATGAAATGTGATATCTAAAACTAAGCTTAGTGGCGCCACAGCCCATGAGGTCCAAGGCCTACTGTGCCTATCACAGTATTTGTAGTGGCCGCGGTAGCCGAGTTATATCGGATCGTGGCTTGCCTGGTCACGAGTTCGAGCCCAGTACCACTAAAGACCCGCCGTGTAGGGCAGCGATGCACGTTAAATCTGTCGAGAGCTGAAACGTCCTCCCGTTGGTGTGGTAGTTAGGAGAAGGGGGTGCCAGCTCAGGTGTCGTCCACGTCACTTGACCATGGTTCAAAATTACGTGGTCCGTCGCCAAAAGCCCTCGTGTAGCTGAACAGTGCGACGTTAGTATTCAATCAATCAATCAGTCACAGTATTTGTAACCTTGTGAACTGAGGTGCATGACCAGATGTTCCGGTCACGTGTTCAATCTGACTCGAAACCCCCAGTGTTTATTTAGTTCCCAAGCGAACTTGGTACTCAATTATCGATACATTGTAGGAATAAAAGGCTGCGTCGACCTTGTCCAACCCGGGTTCAGACCTAATACACTCCCCAGGAGATGATATCCCTTTTTAGTGCGAAACCATATAAGTGGAATACTAATCTTCGCAAGTGATTTTGAAGCCCAGTTTCCTCTCTAGAGGAAACTCTTTCCTGTCTAGAGCACCTGAGCTCTGACGATGCGAAACCATGCTACGAAATACAATGTCAAAATGAAGACATTCGCATAGAATTCTTCTAAAATCGTTCTGGGGTTTCATCAAATTAAAATTCATGCACTATCATTATCAAGAATTTTAGTTTGATGAAATCCGAGAGCGATTTTTGTAGAACTCTATAAGAATATTTTCGTTATGATTCTTTTTGTAAAGTATTTGGAAAGCGAAAAAGATTAAAATAGGGATTTACATATTACAGTAGAACGTCGTTTATTCGAACGTTAATTATCCGGAGCGTCAAACATCCGAACCAGGCTTTTCAGAGACCTTGCAGCGAAAAAACGAAGGTGTACAATGGTACAGCGAAAAATAGTGATTATTTTCCATAATAAAAGTAAAATTGCGACATTTTGCACCTATTTTGCTTCTTCTTCAAGCACGTTTCCCACATGTGATGATTTTCAATATTTGTATATAGTATCGGGTTTTATATACTGCATGGATCGCATTCGGTTATCCGAACGGTGTCCGGTTCTAATTGATTCGGATAAACGACGTTCTTCTGTAATCGTATTTCTCATGCTCATTTAGTAATTTATTCCTTTTACAAAAACATCGAAAATGATTAAATAAGTTTATACAGAAATTATTTGATGTTTGTGTATAGTAAAATAAAATAAAATACATTTGCATACAGTGGCGTACACAAGAGGGGGAGGGGGTCCCAGATCCAAACCCCCCATAGCCCTCGATTTTTTTTCAATTGATTATAATCCTCTATATGTAGTTTGTAAAATTTAATTAGTATTTGTTATTATAATTAATTTTATTAATTAATGCTAACTATTTATTCAATAATAATTTTTTTTTGTTCTTGAAAATCGCCAAAATCAAAAAACAAGTTGGGCGGCAAATTTGAGAATGATACGATAATGGTAGATTTTCGATCCTGGACTCCTCCCCCTCCCCCCTTCCACCTTGAAAAATTCCTGTGTGCGCCACTGTTTGCATATTATTTTTGAGTTTTATAAAAAAAGTATGTTATACCTTTTTATATGCATTGTATTTTAAAGGTAAAAACATTACTTCTTTGATATCAAAATATTAAATTCTATATCATTTTAAGTTTCGTGTAAAGAAGAATTTTAAAAATTTCAAGCTTACATTTTCATATTTTATAGTAACATTACTTTAAGAAATTCAAATAGTATGCCGATACAGACACTTAAACTAAGTTCATACACTCATATTGAAATATAACCAAAATTGCTTTATTTTTAATGCATGTTAATAAAATTATAGAAAAATGTTCTGCTTGATGTCTGAGTATAATTTAAAAAAATGTTTCTCTATTCATCCTCCCCCACCTTCCCTCGATTTCATTTTTCTCTATTATATAGAGTAATGAAAAATCTCGTAGCTCTGAAAAAATACACTTTTTGTTCGAGAAGTTTAAAAAAACAGGTTACACACAGAATAATTCTTTAAAAATGTATCGGAACAGGTACGAACCAAATTTCCTATCTCTAGTTTTCGGAAACAAGACTTGCAGTCATGATCTTAGCTCCCGCGATGAGTTTGAATGTCAGGTTGCCTTGTTCTATATTTCTGAAATTCTGATATTAGAAATCTAACTGTTATATATAAGACAAATATTGCAAGAGGATTGTTGTAGCAGCGATAGCTAAAAGTCATGGTTTCAAAATAGTAGCCAGCGTTACCGAAAAGTGGGTTTGAGTTCTAGTGCGACTGGAGAACGCTGTGTAGAGGGGCTGATGCTCATTAAATCTGTGAAATCCAGGTTGGTGTGGCGCGGAAGTCGGGAGAATTACGTGCGAAATTAAGTGCCTTCATCACTCAACCAAGGTTTAAAATGACGAGGTCCGTCCCCAGGGAAGACCTCGAACTGATTTATTGTGTGACATTCATATAAAATGAAATATATAAGCAAATGGATATCGAAATGCTACATAGCTCCTGAAAAGAGTGTCCTGGAGATTTAGATGATCCTTTATTATGAATGCCTAACTAATATTCCCCCCACACACATGTATCTGTGAGCCTCAATAATCCCTATTTAAAATTTTTCCATCATTAATGAAATCTCATATTTACGTGAATGAAATTTGCGTGAATGATCGAAACATAATATCAGTATTTTTTTATCAGTGTTCGATAATGACTCAGCTAATATTTTATCTCGAGGGCATAGCTTAACATTGACAATTGTTGATAAAAAGGCGCTATAACTAACTCTTTCTGAATTTCCCGTTTTCGAAAGAAAGCACATCTAAAGCGTAGCAGAAATGGAACGCTGGAATGGCAGGGTGGCTCTGGTGACCGGAGCCTCCGTTGGGATCGGAGCGCAGTTATGCAGAGTCTTGGTGCGTCATGGCATGACTGTTGTGGGCTGTGCTAGAAGCGTGGACAAAATCGAGGCTATCGCTAAAGAGGAAGCGGCCAAGACTTCACCAGGAAAGCTGGTAGCCATCAAGTAAGACATTGCTTCTCAAACTTTCAGTATTTGCGACCCAATTTTAAGTCATAGTGATTATCGCGCCCTCCTCATACTATTACTATGTTTTAAATGTACTTATAATGCACTTCAAACGCTAAAGCTGAAATGTGACTGGACACATTATCAAGTTAAGTATTATATTTTGAATACAGTTTTGTATATGACAAGCCCATGGAAGTTACTTGTAATTGCTAAACTTGTTTTTTTATTTAATATTGATAAATTAATTATCAAATACTCTTTACCGTACTTATAAGTATCTTATATCAGTGTGAATATGTAATTTATTTTTTTTATGTCAGAACGCATATTTTCTTTTGTTTCCATTCAGTAAATTGATATTTATTTTAAATATTTCATTTTCGACTGCTCGATATGCTTGCCCTCCCAGAACGGAAAGTTGTGGCCGCGGTAGCCGAGTGGTATAGGTATCGGACCGTGGCTTGCTTTGTCACGGGTTCGAGCCCAGTACCACTAAAGACCCGCCGTGTAGGGCAGCGATGCACGTTAAATCTGTCGAGAGCTGAAACGTCCTCCCGTTGGTGTGGTGTGGTAGTTAGGAGAGGGGGGTGCCAGCTCAGGTGTCGTCCACGTCACTTGACCATGGTTCAAAATTACGTGGTCCGTCACCAAAAGCCCTCGTGTAGCTGAACAGTGCGACGTTAATATTCAATCAATCAATCAATCCTCTTTTTTAGGGTATAAGCTTTTTTGTAGTTTCAAAGATTGCGTTAACTCAATTAGCAATACCTCAATACAAGAATTGGTAAACCATTTAAAAAACCAGCTAATGCTGAGCATTAAGACCTCTCTACTATTTTAGAGTAATGAAGTAAATTTTTCTAGGTGTGACTTAACCAACGAGTCTGAGATTCTGTCTGTATTCGACGAAATTCGCCGAACGTTTGGCCGCCTGGATGTCTTAATTAACAATGCCGGACTCGGACATAATGCTCCTTTGCTCACTGGTAAAACATCGGAGTGGCGGAATATGCTGGACGTGAGTGATATTAATCTTATTTTCATACGAACGGTACAGGTTTCGTTACTTTCCAATGAGCCTAGCACAGGAGATAAATCGCCAAATGTTGCCGTCAGCCCTTAACAAAATATCACCAGCTGCCACCCCTATTTAATAACGTTACACTCTGAAGCAATACTAGTGTTTTTGTTTCTCGCGTTGTGTAAGTACATATATAAATACAAAAATATCTTATTTATAAAATTTAATGTGTTTGTATATAATTATTTGAGAAGTATAGAAATCGTCACCGTTGATCGTACCGTTCTAAAATTTAGCGGGGAGCTTCGGTAATGCTTCAGAGGAGACTTAAGAATAAATCCTCTAAAGAAAAAAAATTTTTAGTAAACTCTCCCTTTTTAAGGAACAGTTGTGTGTGTGTGTATGTGCAAAGTCGCCAAAAGCCGAGAATGCAGCCAATGCCAATAATGGAAAACCGTTCCTGTTCACGTTAAAAAACGGTTGCAAGTTAAATGGCTGTGGAGTACCCAACTGAGCGCAGGGGCTCGCCCTCGGTGGAGGCTTCATTTCGTTCTCGACTCTGCCTTAATAAGATCATGATTCGGATAATTGTAATGGTCAAATATCCTTCCTTCTTTTGGGTCTCTTAATAGTTTACTAATTTTTGCTTACACATGTTGGGGACCCTGTAGCTTGGAGACCCCATATCATTGATACGGCTGTAGCTACGCTTCTGGTTCAGCTTTACCTTAGCCCATTGCTGCATTTATATATAACAATAATTTAAGATTAAATTTACTTGATAAGTCAAGAAAAAATGATTAAGAAATAAGATTAAGTGTGAAAGTTGAGTGTATAAAAACTTTATTCAGAATATTGTAATGTGGGATGTAAATTGTTAATATATGAGTGAGATAATTATTTGAATTGATTCTATGTTTCCCTCCCCTTCAGTTTCCATACAGAAATTGGGGAGGGGGAGATAGAGGCGGTGTCGCCATCTATCGTCCCTTCGGGGAATTTCGCCGAGCTAAATCGTACTGTCACCTGTATGGTGCTCAAGGCCAACGACAGGTGTACCTCTAGCCCCATGCCACAATGAATTTCGTGAGCCTCCATCTGACTACGTCAGACAGGTGGCATTAGAAACTACAACAACAACGTAAGTAATCTGCACAGTCGAAATATCCTCTCTGAGCTTGGACTTTTCAATCGAGAACTTGGATCGTGGAATGATCCCCAATCTCGTATCCGATGAGTTGAAGTGTGAGCCTAATTTTGTTGCTCTATCCTTGGTGACTTGGTAATTTCTTATGATTGGCTGTTGCAGTGATGCGATAGATGGTAAGGGGGAGGAACAATGCAGTTGGGAGTGAAGACCAGAAGCAATCGAGAAAACATGTAGTGGTAGCAATAAGAGTGAATTGGCTCTGAATAGGCTGCCCTGAATTTAATAAAGATAATGACCGAGTAGAAAAATGCCTGTGTGGGTGCAGCATTGAGTTAAAAAGTAGAATGAAAATTAGAATTATAAGAAATAAATAAGTAGTTTCTTGAGGTTCACCTTCCTCAAGACTTGCCGTGCAAAATAGAGCATCAAAGTAGTGAGGGGAAATTAGCAGGTGTGGAGCATACCCTGCTTCCTAGAAGGCACTGGTAAAAAGAAATTATAGGGAGGATTACATGAATCAAGGAGGATTCTCCTTGGTCTTTTGATATTATCACGCGAAAGGAATATAGTTATTGATGTTTAACATATTGGCGTTACTGGTTCCTACAACTTCGCGTCCCTAGTTAAGTCTATCAACTTATAAGAAATATTGAAAATTGGATTGTTCTGTGAGTTGTCAACGAAAAGTTTTATCGAAGTTTATGTAAGAGGGGGTAAAAAATCAATCCATTACCATTCTTAACGATATTTTTTCTAGATCTATCGTTTAATGTTAGTTTCATTATCAGGTTCAGATTCAGTTTTAGTTGGAGAAGATTGGGGGGTCGTGAATAAGGCAGCCTGGAGTTTTGCAATAAGGTACTGAGCCAAATTCGCTTACCTCCTGGTACTGGTGCAGGATTTTCCGGTAGAGAAGATCATCTTCATCAAAGCCTGGATCTTCTCGATGTTTCTTAGAGTAAACTCAAGTTCTTGTTTAATAAGCTTAAAGCGCTGGATATCCGCCTTAGTGTGCAGTAGCAAGTGGCATGACGTGATGAGGCGTGAGAAGAGCCGTGTGGCTATAATCCATGTCCTGTGGGGATTCCAAGTTCTGATTCATGGTCGGGTGGGAAAAGTCGTCAAAAGAGAGGCTAGCGGGGGGAGGTGAAAGCGTATCAACGGAAACATTGGACTGAAAAGTGCAGCTTTGATAACTATCTCTCGATAATCAGCTCAGTCGGCTTCTTCTTGTAGCTCTTACAGTATCCTAGTATTTAATCAATATCAATCGGGATCCTATATTTCGATTCAGTGAGTTTAAAAGTTGACTGCCCCCTCAGAGCCTCCTTTTCTTTACTTTACGCTGCTTCGGGGATTGGCCAATTGGGGAGCAGCCTTTGGTGGATGTGTCTAGGGTGAAGAATTTCTGGTCGCCGGAGCGTTACCAGACCTAGCTTCGTTATTGGAAGACCCGCCCTGCTCCCGTTGGAAGAGAGCGAGCTCGATCCTTTTTACTTTGAGAATTTTTTTTTTTGATATTATAAAAAAAAGGTATACGATTACTGCAATTCGAGCCTATTTCTGACTTGGCAAAGATTTAGAATGGGTTTTACGGGAATCGACTCCAAAGGAATGGAAACTGTTATAGATTAAATGAATTCCTGTTTTTGAACTATTAGACCTATAAGCGTCAGATTTGTGTAGAAAGCATGATTCTTTTGATAATTAGAGATTTACTTTGAACATGTTTTGCAGAAATCGATTTCCAAGGTTGTAGGGAGGTTACACTGGTGTTATAGTTGAAAAAATGTCCGTTTTTGAACTATTAGACCTATACAGACTTGAAATTTAAGTAGACATCTACTTTGTTGAGTAGAGATCTTTTATGGATGGTTTTACGAAAATCGATTCCGCAGGAGTAGGTTACAGAAGTAAAAAATATAAAGAGATTCCATTATAGAATCACTAACGTGATTATTTAATTATAAATCCAGATTCGTCAGAGATCTTAATTTATTTCAGTATCAGCTTCCTTATATTTTTTTTTCAGAACAAATAGTTTTAATTATTTCACTCAGTGAGAGTTAATACTTTGCGTCAAGAAAAATTAAAGAAATATTTTTTAAAAAAACTTTAAAATATATATAATGGTAGACGACCCTACATGATAAGTTCAGATACACTGGAATAAAAAAAGAATTATACTTCAACTTTTGCCGTTGCTTTTGCCTAATTTTTTTTTTTACTACGATGCCCTTTTAAGACAAGAAGAAAATTTTCATAATAATTAAGACAGATTCCAACACAATTTCGGTGAATAAGCTATACGCTTTATTTTCAGGTCAATGTGATGGCACTGTGCATCTGCTCAAGAGAAGCCGTCAATTTAATGAAAGAGAAGAATATTGATGATGGACAAATCATTCATATAAGCAGGTATAACTTTCTTAGAATTGGTAACAAAGCTCAAAATAACAGTCCCGGTCATCGAAATTCTTATTGATGGATAAGACGTTTCTTAATGAATTTATATATGTTTCTCTCTCTCTCTCATAAGGCTGTGTGTGAGTGCGATGCAAGAGTGTTTTGATCACGAAATCGTGGTCTTCGTTGTTTCTGTCGGGGTTTGAGTCATAGCGTCATTAAAGACCCGTCATGTAGAGGACTGATGCTTTTTATATTTGTCGATACTCAAACTTCACACATCGGCGTGATTTAATTTTCATTAACGGCCCACTATAAGACAAGGCGACACTATTGGCGCTAGACTGTTATTTAGAACCTCGATCACGCAATGAGGGCGACACTCCAGAGCGCGCACCCAACTATCTAAACATGCACCACGCCAACGCGAGAGAGAATCGACAGATTTAAAGTGCATTAGCCCCTCTACATGTTGGGTACTCAGAGATACCTGTTTTCGACCCCTCGACTCTGGCTGCCGTTCCCACTTGGCTACCGCTGTCACGCGTTGACGTGGTGTGAAAGTTTGAAGAATGAGGTGTCAGCTCAGGCTTTTGTCCTCAGCACTAAACAGTAGTTCAAAATTATGAGGTCTGCCGCCAAAGTCGCTCTCGTGTATTTTCAACATGCGACGTCTTTATTCAGTCAACTAACCAATCAACTGGGTGCTTCATTTTAAAAGCTAAAAGGAAAATGCTTTTAACTGTTGCAGAAAAAAAAAATAAGAATTTCTAACCTTTTTTTTTTTTTTTTTTTTTTTTTTTTTTGATGAAACAAATATTTAAAATAAAATTGTTTTCTTCTTAATTTTTTTTTTGCAACTTCCGCATAATTAAAGAATTGTTTTATATGAAAACTAATCTTGTAAGCATTTATTCAGTTGTTTCGTGGGAAAAATTATCCTAATCTATCTAAAAATTTATTTCACACTAATCGACTGTGAAGAAAAATGCACATTAAATTGTTGCACGGTAATTGGCTTAAAATTCTTATTTTAGTCGAATGAAAACTATAAAAGGGTGTCCAATATCAAGATATTTCCTTTAATTGTAAAATTATTTTCTGATACTTGTATTTTCAAATGTATTGTCTTTATTATTTACTAGTTATTTATTCCATTGTGAATTATCTTACCTTTCTATTGTGTATTTCTGTGTCTGTAATTCGACTAGATATCTAAATCAATATCGATTTAAGATATCTTGTTGGAGATAAAATATTGATTAAGATATCTTGTTAAGGTAATATTGTTCTTTGTTTAGCATCGGTGGCCACCGTATGCCAACTGAAAATTTTTTGGGAGCCAACTTTTATTGCGGCACCAAGTTCATGGTCAAAGCTCTTACTGAAGGTCTGAGAAAAGAGCTCAAAGCTCTCAATAGTCACATCAGGATAGCAGTGAGTACTTTTCACGTGTTCCACAAACATAAATAAACACTTAAAAGAGTAACATTTTCCTTCTCTTCAATCCCCGTCATTACACTTGTTTTGAGACTGAATGATGGCGCTAAAAATAAGGTTTGAAAGAAAGAAAGAAAATGTTTAATAACTTGGAGTTCTCTAAATAGATAACAGACAGAAATGCGATCACATAGAAGCGTCTGTGAGGTTCATGTGATATTCCATTGAAGTAACATTTTCAGCATTGCAATGGTTCGAAAATCAACGAATTAAATGGGCAGACCACGTTGTTAGAATGGACGAAGATCACACCGCTAAAAAATCTTCTATGACAAACCAATTAGCACACGGAGAAAAGGCAGGCCAAATCTAAGATGCATTGATGGCCTAGAAAAAACCTCCTAGTTTTGAGAACTAAAAATTGGAGAACACTAGCAGAGAAAGAAGGTTGGCATGGAAAAGGTTTCTTGAGAGAAGGAAGGAATGGTTCAAAAATAAATTAAATGGCTAGTTAAGCAAATGTGAAAAATATTTGAGGAAATTACATAGGTTTTAATTAGTTTCGCTTTGTTTTGCATATTCTCGAACACGTCTGTACATGTCGAGATTTCACATCCCAATCATAAGCTATGTCATAAATGATAAAAAGAAAAAGGGTCAAAATTCATCGCATGTTTTTCACAGCCACTTATCGAATGAGATTGTCCCCGCAGTAGCCCAAATATCATGTCGTAAACTCATGACCAGAGACTGCATTTGTCAAAATCATGAATTCAGACACTGGTGTCACTATCGTGTAGAGAGGCTGATGCGTGTCATATCCATTAAGACTCATGCGAGCTTGATGTGTGTTTGTTCAGACGTCGCCTTCGTCACTTGATCGTGGCTCAGAATAACGAGATGCGTCATCAACAGCTATAGTGTGTTGCTAACGGTCGTGTTGCTATAGAGTGGCATGCTAGCAAATCAATCAAACCAGATGATATTGCTTTACGTTTAGGCCCATTTATAATTCCTTTTTGAACGGAACGTAGTAGAATATGATACAACAGTAAGGCAGTGTTCGCAGTATTCAAATGACCATAGTTTGCAGGCTGATGAACGACTATGTTGGAATTGAGCCTCACGCCCGTGTCCTGATTTCTCACTAATGAATGTCGTTATGTGAGGTTGATTCACGTTGAACCTGTATTGGCTCCAAATCCTTCCTCTGTTATGGCGAATGTTTAGAATTGAGTGCCATCGCAGGGGTCGACCGTTGTTCAAAATTAAAAGGCATATTGCTGTGATGAGTGGATGTTTCTGTAGCACACAAAACTAACAAGATATCAGAGGTTGTAACTCTTCAGGTTATACTGTAAAGTACAAATAGATTATTTTAAAGGATCTAAACATTTTAATGGTCTTTTTTTTTTGGCTAAAATTAGGCAAATAAGTGAAGTAAGTCCCGAAAATATAGTAAACACCTTGAATAGCATTTTGCTTTAGAAATCTTAATTATTTGATCTGGGTGAAGAATTATTTTTTATTTAACACAGAAAATCTAACTTTCTTAATATTCAACTGGTATACTACAGGTATAGTATATATATTTACAGATATAACATCACGACTTGCAAATTTTGTGGGTAATTTCTACCAAGAATAAAAATACTATTAGTTTCTGAGTTCCCATCTTTTCTGATAAGCACGCGCAAGTAATCGAATAATATATGTTCTTATCTTAATCTAGCCCATAGTCTTGTAAGGTGAAGTTGTGCTTTTGAGACTAACAATAAATTATCCAGGATGATTCAAATACCAGAATGTTCGAGGCAGTAGAAGAAATAAATACTTATTTTTATTTAAACAGCAATGTTAAACTTTTGATTTGATATGAACCTCTGCCTTTAATTAAGAAAATGAAGGAAAATTAAAACTATAGCCAAGCGTTTCTCAAACTGTGGGGCGCGCCCCCTGGTGGGGGCGACTACCCTACGAGGGAGGCGCGAGCATATCGAAGACAAAAGATTTAAAAAATAATTAATTTACTAGAATGAATAAAAATAAAATACTTTCAGACACAATAAAAAATGCACCTTTACTCTGATATAATTTACAATATCTCAACTAGCGTCATCAAAAATAAAAACTTCAATACCTAATTAGCTTTCTTTGATCCAATAACCACATAAAAAACTTTTATTTGATTTGCTGTAATCCTATGATGAGAGATTTTTTATTACATTTTCTTTTTAAACCTAAAATACTACTCTTTCAGAGAAAAAAACAAAACCTAGACTCAGAATCGAAAAAATTTAGGAAGGTAAAAAAATCATCACTGGTATTCTTTTTGAAATACTAGCTGTAGGCAGCAGAATATATTTGCTCAATATCTGTTTAACCTTCTAAGTTATTGGTACAGTTAGTTATGTCCCCTCTCTTATGTGTTTGTTTCTCATTTAGGGAAGTTGTAAATAATGTATTTCTTTAGAGAGGGGGTCCATGTAAAAGAGTTTTATATTTGGAAAACCACAGAGAGAGAGAGTACTTTGAAGGATAACATGGCCAAGATTTATCTTAATGAGTACTCTCAAACATATAAAGCATAATGAAAAACGTTTTACACAATTTTCTTAGCAGTAACATCCACAAATTATATTGAATACACTTTTAACCCGGAAGTTGTTGCGCATGGCACACAGATCACGAAATCGTTAATTCTGGCACAACTGTTTATTTGTTACCAAAGAAAAATTGAAAAGTCCTTGAAAGTTGGTAAGTTTACTTTTTCTTAGTTAAATTATTCACTGAAATCCCTATTTGTATAGTGTGCAATAAAAATAGTTATATAAAAAAAGGATTGGGGTTACTCAACCACACACACACCCCGCTAGATCATTAACATTAGTATCGAGTGTGTGCCTGCTCCCGGGATAAAACATTTTGAAGTCTTCTCGCTTTAAATATTAAAAATAACACAATTATTCTTCATTGGAGTTGTCTGTTATTTTTCATTATTTAACATTAATTCTAAATGCTCATTCTGTGAGGCTTAAAATTCCAGTTTGCTTAAAACTAATTATAATATGAGCAATCATTTTAAAATATCATTTTACATTTTCGTAAACATTGTCGCGCATTTGGGTTTACTCTCCTGACAGTTCATCTATTATATCAAGAATGTTTTAGTTTTTAAAAAAAAAATGAACTCGTGCGAAGAGCGGGTACTTCAGACAATACACTCTTAATGTATTAATGCTACACAAGGTATTTTACAACTAATTTACTAATACTAAATTAAAAGCAAGTTTAATAAGTATTAGCGACTTCCATGGGCTTGTCTTGCAGAGGAAAGTTTTCAAAGGAAGGTTTACGATTCGAAATTGACACTCTGAGTACTTTTTCTATATTTGGCTGAGATCTATATTTTGCAATTGTTCCTTTTTAAAAATTCGAGAAAGAAAAATAAAATATATATTACTTAAAAGTAACAAAAATAAAATTTAAAATATACTTATCTTATTAATTTGTACGGTTTATAATGAAGATCATATTGTAGCTTTAGCGTCTCTCAAAGTGCATTATTATTGCGTTCAAGGGGGTAGGGGCGCGATAAAAATGAAAAGTGGGTCGCCAGTATTGAAAGTTTCAGAAGCACTATTATAGCCAATATAGATGACTAAAATCTAATGACTAAAATCTAAATTCAAATTTGACGCACAATAACCCTCAATATGTAAACCGGACTTCGTTTAATTCGGAAACCTATTAAAAAATTCACAATTAATAAACATAAATAGAGACTAAACTGCCATGTTCTGGAAGACTTTTTATGGATGTTATATATATCATGAAAGTAATGTATTGATCTGGATTTTATTTTAGTAATTATTTGCATTTTGCTTTGCCTTATTTTAAAAAATACGTATTCTCTTAAGATATGTATATTGTCCCATTATATAGGCATTCATTAACATGGGTTCAAATTAGTCCGGATTGAAGAATTTCTATTGTATCTTTAATTAAATGTGTATTAAATATCTTATATATAAATAAACTATCTCCTAATCATAATATAAACTCATTTTTATCTTACCTATCCTCCAATCTCTGTATTTGAATGTTTTTAACAAGAACATAAAATTTAAAAAAGAGCAATTCATTTGCGTCAAACTTTTGCCAAAAAATTAACATGGATCCCTGGAAAATGTATAAAATGGATAAAATAGAAGAAAAATCATACTAAATTATGCAATAAAAATAAAATAGAACTTCATAGCATCGCTTCTTCATTAAGTCAGTCAGATGTACTTTCATATAACTTTATTCACAATCAATAGTCACTATCTAGTAAATTAGAAATATTGAGATGTACACAATTGCGATAGTTTTCTAATATTCTACGATATTTCTAATACGTTGCAAAATTTTCTAATTGTGTTTCTGCGAAATATAATTGTGATATTTTTCTGATATATATGGGCTTCTTTATAAGCCAGACCTTGTCCTCCAATTACAATATTAAAAAGCATGCGAGTCTTTAAACGAATTCAAGTTTCACGAAAGAAGTCCTCCCATTTTTCTCTGTAAGAGGCTAATTTTTATTATTCATTTCACGAAAAGAGTTGTCAATATTTTTTTGATGAAATAAGGGAACGAATGAGTTCCTAATGTATTTTCTTTATGAGTCTCTGGTGTGGCAACTCAATATTTACTTAAAAATTAATCGAAGATATTTGCGAGGACTATAGAAATACAGTAGAACTTATTTTTTTGTGCGGTCCTTTTTTATGCGATTTTATTTTTGTGGATTTTTTTTTCGGTATCTGAATTTCAACGGCTTTACGGCCACTGTAATGTTTTCTATCAATGTACATATACACATTCCAAGACGTTCTGTTCATTTGTTATAATCAGTCTCCCCAGTGGCGTAACGGAAAATAATTGGCCCCCCGCAAGGTCAGATATTGGGCCCCAAGCCGGATATATATATACAAAGAATTGCAAAACCATAACATAATGTACCTTTACACATCACGTAAAAATATTTAAATATTAAACTTATAACTGAATATAAAATCAACCTGAGTCTGAGTAAACAAAGTAAATAACGTTTAACATTAGAGAGTATTTATAGTATTTAAAAAATGTAAAATCTAACAACAGTCGACTGATAACCTGGTAACTTAAATAAAAATGATACACTAAGAAAAACACAAACACTGTGAAATAATATTTTCGATTTCAGATCCTTATGATAGAAAAAAAGTATCACTTATACTAAATTCTTCGTTTATGAATCCTTGGCTGAGTTGAGTTGATGAGTTAATATTAACGTCGCACTGTTGACCTTGTTCATCAAGTTCCTTGGCATTACTACTACTAGCACTTGCACAAGATGAACTTGTGGATATTAAACTGGGCTACCGCAGTTATCCAATGTGGATGCAATGTTGCATATTTTAATAATATACTCCTTTTTCCTTTCGGTTTTTCATTTTTGAGAACCACTCAGTTTTTTTCAACTCCACTCATTTTAGGGCCGCGTTTCTTCTTGTCTTATTAACAAAATAACAATATAAGAACCAGAGTAATTAATTCCGTTTACAAAACACAGTTCTAATATTACAAGAGAAAAGTAAGATCAAAATGTTTTAACAGCGAAGGAACACTCCCTATATTGAAGTGCATTGAATATAAAAATATATATGTTCTAAAAACAATTTTGTGAAACATTTCTCATTATGCTTTATTTGATTGAATACTTATAAATCTACGGAAATTTCTGTGGGAATATGGGTTTCTAAATCATAAATCTAGACCATGTAATCATTTAAAATGCTCTCTATGCGTTTTCAAGTATCGCAATACTATTTTTCATGAAAAAAGCATAACAGATGTACGTTATTTACGAATTCGCTAAATAAAAATGAAATACATGTGGGGGAGGGGAGCTAAAGACACCAATAAATTACTTTGCTACTTCAGTAAAAAGTAACATGTCTTTTTTTCTCCCTACCGCTAACATGAAGTATACTAAAAAAACAGTGATGATTTTTTTTTTATCTTTCTAGCATTCTATCCAATTTTCCGTCTGACTTTCTTTTTATCGGTTAGTAATTTAGGTTTGGAAAGAAAACCCACTAAAGAAAAATATCTCTTTCGTCGCGGGGATTACAGTAAATTAAAATGTTTTTTGATTTGGTTATTGGATCTAAGATATCTAATAAGTGATCAAAGTTTTGATTTTGAATGATGTTAGATCGCCAATTTGAAAATCGCTTAAAAATTGGATTAAAAAAATGTAAAGCTAATTTTGTGAAATTCTACGTTAATGGCGTCAGTCTACCTTTGGCCCCCGAAGCAGTGCGGGGGTGTACGTTACGCCACTGAGTCTCCCCACAATGCGCATTCAATTGCTTTCTCTCAACGCGCTAACAGCACGTGCTTGATTGAAGACGAAACTTGTCATTGGAAGTGACATTATCAATAATTTGATAGACTATGAAGACAGGCAAGAAGAACTGGATTCTCTGAGAGATGATAAAATATATACAAGGATCTAGCTTTCCAACAAACCAGAAAAGCATTTTCTCAAAATAGATACCAACTCTGAAAGGAGTTTGAAATTCCAAAAGAAACTTCGATCAGGCATGCTGGTTATCGTGGCGTTTACAAGTAACTGACCAACCGAACATCGTGGCAAAAACTTATCACTTACTTTATGGTGCCAAAAAATAAATCAATCGAAATTCTATCTTCAAGTGACGAAAGGATTTTGAACTAATTCAACATAGGAGGATGTGCGCTTTAGATTGCCACGAGTAGCACTGAATTATGAATGTTCATTTTGAAAACTTCTCTATGTATACAATGAGAAATTAAATGTTTTAAAACTGTTTCCATGTGTAATTTAATTACTTATTTTGTTTGGAAGCACTTTCTTATAAATTTCGTAAATAATTGACATATTTTCTAAGTGTTACTTTTTTTATGCGGTCCCTCTTCGCTGCATAAAGGAAATTTTCTGTAGTACTGGTATGTCGACAAAATTGTTTGTTATATGTAAGAATTTATGAAATTTTTAAATAGTTTTTGAGCAGTTTATTTTTATGCTGTCCCTATCCTACCGCACAGAAGCAGGTTTTACTGTATGCGTATGATTTTTATTTAAAGAATGAAATTACGTTTGCGCGTTAAATATATCCAATTTCAAATTTATCATCTTGTAAAACTAGAACGTCGTTATAATAAACTACAAATAACTTGATGTTTACTTTTAAGATCTGTCGCTAATAGTCTTCAAGTTGCTTTAAAGTGCTGCGCTAATAAAAATCAAATCAAGCTGTTCTTCAGCCATAAACTTTGATAAACAATAACGAGAAAATTTGATTTTTCTGTTTTGCAGAGTGTAAGTCCTGGATTGGTGGAAACGCAGTTTTTGGATACCTACCTTAAGAACAACATTATAAAACCTGCTGATGTCTACGCGTCCTTAGAAGCTCTTAGTACCAACGACATCGCCGACAGTGTCACCTACATCATGAGTGCTCCCCCTCACGTTGAAATTCATGACCTACTTGTCCTTCCTACTCAGGACGTTTAAAATGACAAATATTCATCTGTAAACATTATGTAATAGTTGTATGAAATAAAACTTTATTTTTCATCAATAAATATCGTTTTTCTTTTTCTGACTTTACAGCCAATGAGAGGCTATTACTTTTGCTATCCATAAATGGCCGTACCTACCCTTTTTCAGATTTAAGCAGAACATGTGGTAACGTCTAGGTAAAGTTTACTTCTCTGTCTGTTGGGGACACTGTTCATTTACATAGAACAGCTCTTTTAACCCAGTCTATTGTATTATCTAGCCCCTCTATGGCGTTACCTATAGCAACACGAGGAAAAGAGTCTGACTGCCTACAGGCATTGAGCTGGACTGGGTCGTCTTCTTTTTCAGCTATTTGATTTCCTGTCACCAAACTTCGACGTTGTACTCTAATATAATATAAAAGAACAGCAAGGTTCTTATCTTCTGTGGTCTGTTTTTATTGATATAAACTTTAAATGTCTTGTACCCTTTGTTTTGTTCCATTACAATTTTGAAAGAAATTTTGTTGGTTGAAATCACAACTTATACATTTGTTGGATAAAGAAATTTAATCCAATTCATTTTCGTAAGACAGTAGGTTCATCAGTAATGTAGATTTTATTTCTGTATCATTCGAATGAAGAATTTAAAAGTGTGGATGCAATTCTGTTCATTTTTACCGAATGATTAAATGAATTCTATCAGCTGTAGCTTTATTGAAATGTTAGAAGTATATGGAAAGTTTTTTGCGTCTCTTTCATGACAAAATTACAATCAATTCTACTTATTAAAAATTGATTTTTGTAATTTGAGCAAAGTAAATTATATTAAAATATGTTTAGTTCTTTTCCGAATGTTACTCATATACACACATTACTTATACATTTTTTAGGCATACAGTATCGGATTATCTGTGTGTGTGAATATTTAATACAAGTATATATTCTATACCAATGACATATGTTTAAAAAGTAAGACTTCTCTTATCTTCTTTGTATGTTAAAATAGATATGAAATAAACTCATTTTATCTAGAAATTAAATTTTTTAAACTGGAAATTTCAGAAAAGAAAAGAAAAAAATTCTCACGGTTTCTTAGTGTAGAGGAAATTTAACTCATATCAACTGATTTAATTTAAAATGGAAAACACATTTTTTTCATAGTTAAAAATATAATTAAAATGTACATAATTATTGGCTATTAATCATTTGAACTTATTTTGCTTATTAATATTTGTAATTATTTTGTGTATATGTATAAATAGTTTAATAATAAGATAATTCTTATTTGCCAAATATTTATTTTTAGCAGACGATTTGTTTTAAAATTTATTTTCTGACTGATGTAAAATGCTTTCTGGCAATAGATATAGAAATTCAGTTAATGTGTGTAGAATAAATAAAATGTTGATTTGGAAGAAATTCTGAAGTAATAGTTCTCATATGTGCCACTAATTCTACTAAACTGACTGGAATTCATTACAACCAACACACACAACCGTTATAATCTTGTACTCATGGCTCATTTGTCAAATTATATTTAACCCTTTATCTCTACCGACGGTACTTAGAAGTACCACTCACTTTAAAATTACATAGAATAACCATTTTTACGAATACAATGACAATACTTAGCAGGAATGTTCTTTGAAATCCACTCTTCCGTGATATATGGCAGCACGGGTTCTATGATGAATATTTTAGCGGGGAAGGCGAATAGTTTTATAGCAGAAATTGCGTTTTCAGCTGTCGGCGTTTTCAACGGATTGCAAAGATTATCATTTTTGTCCCGAAAAATTAGTTAATGTCAAAATTTAAGTGTCTTATTGTTTTTGTATGTTAGTGAAGACCTTAGAAAACAATGACTGTTTGTTTTAAGTGAAAAGTGATATAATTAATTTTATAGTTGATTATTTTTAATTAATTAATTATATATAGCTCTAACGGATTAAATTTCCCAAAGGTGAGTATTTTGTTTAACTTTCAATGTAGTGATTCGAAAAAAATTTTTGCAAGAAAAAGATTGCAGTAAATCATAATGCGGTAGATAAAGGGTTAAAAAAATATATAAAATTTGAGATGGAATTTATCAGTTATAAAAAATTTTAGATATAATCATGGAAGTTTTTTACTTAAAACTTTGTCACTTGTTAATGTTGCTCACCAAAAACCATTATTTTTATTCCATCACAGTTACATTGTTTTGTGAGCGTGTGGGGGAGTCTGTGAAGGATGTGGTGCAACAAGGGCTATTATGCTTTTGAAAATTATTCTTTGAATTAGATAAGTGTCTAAAGATTTCTTCTGCAGGAAAACACTAACACTAGCTTATTCATTACTGCACAATCTGAAAGTAGCTGTTGGGTACACAAGTAAAACTCAAGAAAAAGGTCTCTCTCAGTAAGTGGACTGTAGTTTTTATTACTTGTTGCTCAGCTCGCTCGATTCGACTCCTTTCTCGATGGAGTCAGAGGTTACACAGATTCGTTAGACACTCTGAGCGCTAGAGGGCGCTCTACATTTACATACGTACACTGAACATGCCGCCCGGCCTTGCAATGTTTTTCAACATGCAAGATTTACATAGAACATAATCATAAAGATAACACAGAGAAATACAATACTTCAAAATACAAACAAAACAGCATACAAATGAAGACAATGTATAAGCAATTGATAAATCACACAGAATTAAAAAAAATACTATTCTACACACAAACATTACTATCTGAAGGGTTATATATGCTACTTCACATACACACTGTTTCAATTGGTAGAATGCACAGTTTCGAAATGGGTCTCTTAAATATAACTCTAGTGGTTTTGACTTCCACTACTCTTACTTTAGAATCCTTTCCTGGATAAATATTGTTGATTCTACCTAATGACCATTGACATGAAGGTAAATTATCCTCTTTTATTATAACCATATCTCCAATTTTAGCATTCTTTTTCTCGAAATGCCACTTATTTCTCTGCTGCAAACTATTTAAATAGTCTACACTCCACCTTTTCCAAATTAATTGAATTATTTTTTTAATTTTCTGCCAATTATCTAACCTATTTTCATTTAAATTAGTTAAATCAGGCTCAACAATTGATGTAATTGATCTACCTATCAAAAAATGAGAAGGAGTCAATACATTTAAATCATCTAAGTCAGAAGATAATGGGACAAGAGGACGAGAATTTAACATCCTCTATTTGGATAATCCCCTCGTGTTAACAGTGCGACGTTAATATTCAATCAATCAATCAATCTATTTGGATAATCACGGTCAGAAACTCTTCATATGTTAATCTAATGTTACCTACTACTCTCTTTAAATAGAACTTAAAAGATTTAACGCCTGCCTCCCAGAGACCTCCAAAATTTGGGGCTCTAGGGGGGAGGAATTTCCAATCTATTCCTTCAGAGGCCATATAACTTGCAAGTGTCTCATCAAGTTTACACACCAAATTAAACATTTTTTTGAGTTCTATATTTGCACCCACAAAATTTGTTGCATTATCAGAATACAACTTAGCACATTTACCTCTTCTAAATATAAAACGCTTAAGTGTAGCAATAAATGCATTAGAGGTTAAATCAGTCACAATATCTTAGTGCACAGCTTTAGAGAAACAAAACATATAAATATACAAACATAGATTTTGTTATATACACCTTTTCTCTGCCCTTTATATTTAATGTAAAAGGGGCCACAGAAGTCCACACCTGACACATTGAATGGATAATTTTTGATAACTCTATCCTTTGGCAAGTCAGCCATTATTTGATCAGTGCAAGTAGGATTAGCCTTACAACAATTTACACAATTATGAACAACTTTTCTACAAATATTACGGCCATTCAATATCCAAAAATTTTGCCTGATCTGATATAACAAGGATTGTGGACCACTATGTAAAAACTTTTTATGAAAATACTCAACTATTAAATAAGTCAATTTATGTTTCGAAGGCAAAAGAATTGGAAATTTCTGGTTATAATTAATATCACTATTTCTCAATCGACCTCCAACTCTCAAAATCCCTTCACTATCAATAAATGGATTGAGTGTTTTTTTTTTTTTTTTTTTTACTCGACTGTTGGAAGGTACCATGGCAGAATTTTTGAATACCATTCACATCTCTACTTTAAACTCTTCCTTTTGCACTAATTTCAATAAAAGCTGTTCAGCCTTTTTTAATTCTCCTAAATCTAGAGGCCCAATTCTTTTGCTTTCTTTGCTCTTACAATTATAAACAAATCTACAAATAAAACTTAAGACACGAATAATTTTAAAATAGTCATTACTAAGGTTAAGTAAATTATTTACAAAAGAGTTAGTAGCAGAATCAAGAAAAAAAAGTTAGAAAAAAGTCACTACAGTTTTTAAGTTCACCTGGATCCTTGATCACTGCAAATAGGAATTTGTCGTTGTGGGTACTGGTTGCTCATCAGAAATTTAGGACCATTCCACCACAACTCACAGGTTTTAAGTTTTAGAGAATCCATTCCTCTGGAAACGAAGTCGGCAGGATTGTCCTCTGTTGCCACATAACGCCATTGTTCCCTAGAAGTCATCTCCTGGATTGTAGCAATCCTGTTAGCCACAAAGGTTTTTAGTTGATATGACTCCTTCCTTATCCATGACAAAACTATCATGGAGTCACTCCAAAGAAAAGTATTAGTCACATTTAATTTTAAAGCTTGCTTGACACGATGCACTAATTTTGCTAACAGCACAGCGGCACATAGCTCAAGTCTGGGAATCGTTTGCTTGGTAGGCGCAACTCGGGATTTACTGGCAATAAGATGCACAAGCATCTTTCTATCTGAGGTTATGGATTTGGGTAGACGACAGCTCCATATGCTGACTGGGACGCGTCGGAGAATCCATGCAGCTCGATCACTTCCGGTTGCTCTACCACAATGCATCGATTGATGTTGATGTCATTTACTACCTGAAGTGATTCGACAAATTATCGCCATTCTCTATTGATTGTATCTGGAAGCAAATCTGTCCAATCAATCTTTAACATCCATAATTTTTGAAGGAAGATTTTCGCCTTCGCCACGACAGGACCTAAAAGACCTAGAGGATCATATATCCTGGCGATGGTTGACAAAACATCCCGTTTGGTATTTAATTCGTGCAAGTCTATTTTTACTCTGAAGGAGAAGCAATCATGCTTGGGGTTCCAATAAACACCCAACACTTTTATCTCTGATGAATCTGAAAAATCATAATTTTCGGAAACCTCAATCAATTCCGTATTATTTCCGCACCACTTATGCAAAACCATACCTCCTTTAGCGAAGATATTGATCAGTTGATTTTTCAGTTCTTTTGCTTCTAATAAGGTATCTGCACCCGTAAGTACATCATCAATGTACATGTCACTCATCACAACTGAAGACCCTAATGGAAAATTCCCTGCTTCATCTAGGGCTAATTGTTTTAGCGTACGTGTCGCTAAAAAGGGTGCACTCGTTGTTCCATAGGTCACAGTTGACAACTCAAACGTTTTTATTGGTTCGTCCATGTTCTCTCTCCACAGAATGCGCTGAAGTTTACGCTGATCTGGATTAATCCAAATCATTCGATACATTTTTTGCACATCCGCAATGAATGCAAATATGTGCTTCCTAAAGCGAACCATTATTGAAAAAAGGTCATTTTGAGCAACTCCCCCATTGTATTGTAGAGAGTTTAAAGAATAACCGTTTGTAGTTGCACTCGACGCATTAAAAACTACTCTCAATTTACTTGTTTTTTTATCAGAGCGATAAACACCAAGATGTGGTATGAAATACATTCCACACTCCTCTCTCTCATCTACCTCTTGCATATGGCCTAGCTCTTTATACTCTTTTAAAAAATCTCTATATAATTTCAAATAGTTAGGCTCACGCTTTAATCTATTCCATAAAGAATTTAATTTTTTAAGGGCAATATCTTTTGACTGGCCTAAACAATTCGGATGTTTTTAAATGGCATAGATACTATATATCTTCCCGTACTATCTCTAGTATGATTTTTTTGAAAATGCTCCTCACAAATTATCGTTTCCTTATTTTTTATTGTCTCAGGTTCAACATTTTCGATTTCCCAAAATCTCCTCATTGTCTTTTCTAAATCGACATTATCTTTGATTAACCCACAGTGAGGTTTATTTTCACTAGAAACTGGAATACTCCCACTCACAATATAGCCGAAGACTGTATTCTGAAAAATTAATTTTGTATTTAAAAGATTTGTTTGTCCTGGTAAAAGAATTTCATAAAAGATTTCTGCTCCTAACAAATCAATATTTCTCGGAATGTTGAAATTTTCATCCGCTAATTTCTCTCTACTGAAATTACCCAAACTAACGTTAAATGGTTGAGAAGGAATCATATCCGTAATTCGCGGCACTACAAAAAAAGTCTGCATTAGTTTCATAACTATTTCCTCTATTTGCAATTGTTGCATTAACGCGCGATTTAATCGTTAACTCTGAATTATTTAATCCTGAAACTAAAATGTTTATTTTCTCTCTTTTTAAATTGAGTCTATTCATACACTGTTGCGAAATAAAATTGCTTGTTGAACCACCGTCCAACAGCGCTCTGACTTCCTGCATTTTCCCAAAGGAATCTCTAATGAAACAAATCGCGGTTGAAAGTAAAACGGATTTCGATTTTACGTAACTCGTTGCAGTAAACAGATCTCCTACACCCTGAGAAGACACCTCTTTCGAAATCTCCCCTATGTAATTTATGGGTTTGAACACAGACGCCTTCGCTGAAAGTTGACTCATCGAGGATTCCTCTGTTTCCGGCTCTTTCTGCCCCCCAATGAAGAAGGTTGAATGACCCTTTCACTCCTAAAATTTGGGTCTCCAGAGAAACACAAAGAAGAATGATGCTTTTTTGGCAGCATTTACAAAGAACTTTAGATTTACAAAACTTGACTCTATGCAAATTTAAACAATTAAAACACAAGGAATTATTTTTAACAAGTTCTACCCGTTTATTTACTGATAATTGCTTATATT
This sequence comes from Trichonephila clavipes, assembly GCA_019973935.1. Classification (NCBI taxonomy): domain Eukaryota; kingdom Metazoa; phylum Arthropoda; class Arachnida; order Araneae; family Nephilidae; genus Trichonephila; species Trichonephila clavipes. Next base: position 264,235 of record BMAU01020441.1, read on the forward strand.
GAGGACATTTATTTAAAAAATGACTATCAGATTGACACAAAACACATTTTTTTCCCTTGACATCTGAGAAAAATACTCTAGACATATTTTTAGAATTTTGATTTTTGTGACAATAATTAATATTCTCACTCAGTGGTTTTCCTCGCGATGAATAAAATAAATCAATTTCTTTTCCCAACGTTAAAGGATCAAACCATTTATCTGCTTGTCTGACACTAATATGCGATGCGGTTTCTTTATCTAAATTACTAAATATTTTGTCTGAAACTATTAATTGTTTTAATACCTCGAAATTTGAAACATTTCTCAATTTTAAATAGTATTCCCAATTTGTTGTTAATCTACTCGCAAACTGGACATGGGATTCACAATTTTGCCCCGTGTTGCTTTCTTAAAATTCTCTAAACACGATTGAGGAGTTGGCTCAAATTCTTGGAGTATTATAGACTTTATTTTATCATAATTTTTAAGATCCTCATCTTTCAGATATATAATGATATTTGCAGCTTTTTCTCCTAATAAATTTAACAAAATCTCAGGCTTAAATTTATCAGTAACACTTTTGGCTGCAAATGCACGTTCTAATGATAAAAAAAAGAAACTCCACCCCTCAGGTTTGTCGGGAATTTTCACTGTAAGTGTGCGAATACTTTTAATTAAAGAATCTAAAGAAAAGGGGAATCATTACAATTAACTTCAGTATTATTGTCTTTATCATTTGCTCGTATATTCTCGCTATCTCTAAATCAAGCTTAGACTTTTCTCTTATTTTTTCTAACTCTAATTGCTGACTTTCGTCATACTTCCTTTCTTCGATAATTAAATTTGCTAACTCATGCACAGAATCAGGATCGTTTTTGTATCTATCACAGTTTTTTATAAGATCCATCAGTTCTAAAACAGTTAATTTATCACTCACACACAACTCTAATTCAGAAGCGATTCGCCTCAAGTCTTCTTTTTTTGCTCCTTTAAACATTGTTAAAGTTTAAAGTTCGATTTTTCAACGAAAAGTCAAAAAACAACAGCACATACCTCGTATTTTCAACGCATAGGTTGAGACTGACCAGAATGTTGGGTACACAAGTAAAACTCAAGAAAAAGGTCTCTCTCAGTAAGTGGACTGTAGTTTTTATTACTTGTTGCTCAGCTCGCTCGATTCGACTCCTTTCTCGATGGAGTCAGAGGTTACACAGATTCGTTAGGCACTCTGAGCGCTAGAGGGCGCTCTACATTTACATACGTACACTGAACAGTAGCCTTGTAACATAAGGGCATCTTGTGTATATTCTAAAGAGGATTTCTTGGGAAAGAGTGCAAATTAAAAGAATATGCTCCAAGTTAATTTCACAGGTACTATATACTGTACGATTTTGTAAATGAAATTTGTGTAAAAGCCCCCAGTGTTAAGATCATTTTGTCAATGTGATGCAAACGCCTTTTGTCTCCGCTTTTCTGTTAGTCCAATTGGATATTATATCTATGATCGGGATGTTTTCAAATATTTTCTGGAATAATTAATTCTCAATAGTTTTTCTCATTCTGTTTCGGAAAACATTTCTGTTGGTATCATCTTGACCAATTCAGTCGATGTAAGCATTCAATTCCGTTGCGGATCTTGGAAGTGTCCACCTGTTCATTCCAAAAAAAATTTGTCTCTGAACCCAAAGAAAAATCAATTGATTGTGAAAATGTGGTTGGATGAACATCTTGTTGGCTGACCTACGGATGAGTTTTGGAGCACATGCGATACGAAAGAACTATCTAATATGATTTTTGACTTCCATATCTTTCTCAAAGCTATAACAGTTGATAACAACTCTCCATTAAAACCCATTGCATCACGGTTTTTAAAAAAATAAATCTCGGAAACAAATGATTGATCCTTCTTCCTTCACTTTATTTTTGATCTTAATACTTCACTTTGATCAACAATTATTTATTTTTATTTTACAAATGCCAGGCCATTGACCATCAGGTCATTAGGAAACGGGCTCTCCAATACCTTTTTACAATGCAGTTAAGATCATTCAGTGCAGAGCACTCGTCCAAATGAGCGGCAGTCATGTCTTGTCCAGTGTCACACAAAACGCAGATAGGTGAAGTCACTAAGTTAAAACGAAACAGATGAGCACAAAGGCAGTCAGCGATGTTTAATAATGTCCATGAAGGAAAATAGTCCCCTTTTTAGACAAAAATCGGTTTTGCTGAGTGTCGAGTGAGTGAATATTAACGTCGCATTGTTTAAGTACTAAAGGGTTTTGGCGACGGACCACGTAATTTTGAACCAATGTCAAGTGATGTGGACGACACCTGAGCTGGCACCCCCCCTATCCTATCTATCACTCCTATGGGAGGACGTTTCAGCTCTCGACAGATTTAATGTGCATCGCTGCCCTACAAGGCGGGTCTTTAGTGGTACTGGGCTCGAACTCGTGACAAGGCAAGCCACGATCCGATACCTTGACCACTTGCTCAGTGTTGAATACCCATATATAAACAGCCATAAGGTATGTAATCTAACTCTGAGAAAATATAAAGTAGATAGTAAGAGGTATTAGATGTGTTTAACAAGTGAGTTGTGCAAGATAGCGTCTGACGTCTATTTTTTTTTAACACCAAAAGGGAACTTTCATCAAAAAGGAAGGTAAAAATCCGCAAATTTTTCCGTATAAAGATAATTTCGTTCTTTTTCTCTCTAAACTGATATCATCAGAAAGGAGTAAAACTTAGCAACTGTCACAAGAGGTTTCACAGTGTCGTAGCGGAAGAAATTTCCCTTTAGTTCTGCTTTAACTGTACTTAAAGTGGCATTAGAAAAGGAGAAAACGTTTCATAATTTTTTACGCTGATTTAGAATTATCACCCTTAATGTAATAGAACAAATGGGAACCCTTTCCTCTAAAAGTTTTTTTTTCCCATTTACTTCTGCTTTTTTTTTTAAAGCTAGCTTCCAATTGGAGTAAAAAGGAGATAAACTGTATGACTTTTGTAAAAAAAACCCCTTTTTTTTCCTACTTTGCATTAAAAAAATTTTCATCTTAAAGAAAAAAAAACGCAGTTTAATGATGGAAAAAATGTATCTTTTCTTCTTTCTTAACCTTAACTGGAATAAAAAGAGATTACCCGCAAGTGTGATGGTCACAATAAAGTCAAAATATTTTCCCCCCATTTCCTTTGGTTTATTTCTTTGTACAATTTTTGTTTCAAAATCTGACATGGCTCAAGTCATATTTTTCCTTACATCGTCTAACTATTCTGTTCTTGTCTCTCCCCCGCCCCCACTCCCAGGATTGAACACCATCTTATTACGTTGACAGAATAGTTAGTCTTTTGATGCCATCTTGATGCATTTTTTAAAAAATCATTGCCAAATGGTTCATTAAAATAGGATTTTACTGTTGTTGAGATAACACAAAAGTCTTTGTTACCTTTTTTTCGATCTAAAATAAATAGAAATACAGGAATACTCGGTTGCCTTATTTTGTGTCACCTGTTAAAATTTTGTAAATTGAAATATAATCTAAACCAATATTTCTCTCAACAAAATTAACTCTAATGACAGGTAAACTATTTTAGTGTCTTATCAGCGACTGGTAAGTTTATTACTTGGCTAATAGCATAATCTGTACCGATACAAAATTATTAAACTCAAGCAATTATTTTTACCCAGTTTATTTCTAATCATTTACACGTTATCTGCAATATGGATCAGCGGTCGCCAAACTTTTTGACCTCACGGACCAGTAAATTCACAATTTAAATCCCGTGGAACCTTAATAGAATTATTTAAGTGTCAAATATATTTATAAAAAAAAATTAAAAAATTGTGATCTAAGAATACATAAAATGTACCTAGTTAATGAAATGAAACTATTAACTAGAACACTGGCGTAGCTAGCTTTGAAGGGGCCCTGTATCAAAATTTCTTCGGGGCCCTTTTTTGGACGTGGGAGCTCTGTTAGTCCTTGTATCTTGGGGGCACATGTCATTGATACGGCAGTAGCTACGCCATTGAATTGTAATCAAATTATGAAAGCTTTATTAATAAACCATAATAAAATGAACAAAAACTGGGAAAACAAAACAATTAGAAGAGGCTTTAAGTATATCAAACTTTTTAAGCATTTTACATTCCCAGTTTGATAGATGTTCCTGCTTACTTGAAACAAGATTATGGATATTTGGATCCAATGTTGTTACTGCAAAACGGAGAACTGTATTTATTTCAAGCCGAGATCGGTACCGTGTTTTGATGGCTGTGACAGATGAAAAGTTGACACATAAATAAGTTGGGGAGAATTGAATCAGAATTTTCATCACCTGTTCACTAAGAAAAGGGTGTTCACTTTTTATGGAAAGCGAAAACTGAGATCTTGATGAAAACGAATGATATTTAAATTTGAGAGTTTCGTCGGACGATAGGTCAATGATGCTTTCTTTTAGAGATGCATACTTAAATTATCATCCTGAATTTTCCCTGCAAACGGGTCTATGATCCACATCTTACCATGTCTGGGATCTTCATTCTTTGGGTAATAACGAGAAAAGGATTATGTGTGTGATTCCAAGTGCTTTTTAACTAGGGTTAATACTTGCTGGTTAACATCGTTTTCCTTCATGTATTCATCAAAACAAGAAAACATTTGCAGATCGTCTTCAACCAGTTTGCTACAGTAATGTTTCTTTTGAAACGCATCCATTTTACTTTGTAGTGTGAACACGTCTTTAAGTTGTCTTTGCAATGATATGTTTAGTTCATTTAACAGGGAAAAAATATCTGCCAGGTATACAAGCTTTGCTAGCCATTCATTTTTGGATAAGAATTTTTGTAATTTCAGATTATTTTATTCCCGGAAAAATAATTAGACTTCTTCCCACAAGGCGAATATTTAGGTCAGTATTTTGCCCCTCGACAGCAATTTCAGCCTCACCAAATATTCAAGAATTGAGTGCTTTGTGTCGATTTTTCTTTATAATTTCAATGACTTTTGGTACTTCGTGTAGTTCTGGGGACATTTTTTTCGCTGCAAGTTGTTCTCAATGTATAATGCAAAATTGTAGATAAAATGTGAGAGTGACCAACATTCTTCACCTTTGCGGCGGTTCCTGAAAGATGCCCAGTTATATTAGTGACACTGTTTGTGCATATCCCAATGCATTTTTTCCCAGCCAATTTCGTGTTCCCCGAAATAACTATTAACAGCTTCGAAAATCTCAGAACTGGTTGTTCTACCCGTCAAATTAAGCGAACAATGTAGTTCTCCATGTATAATTCTCCTTCATACTCAAACTTCACAAAACAAAGAAAGGGTGCTTTGTTTGTAATGTCCGTAGGTTCGTCTAGTTTTATTGAATAAATTGATGAATGTTTCACTATTTTTATTATTTGATTTTCAATGTCTTTGGCCATATCTTCGATTCTGCGCTTGATAATATTAACAGACATAGGAATTACTTTCAATTTCTGAACATCCTGCATTCCCAAAATATGTTCGCGGGCTTTTAACATGCAAGCCTTAGTTAATTCTTCTCCAATCGTGTACGGCTTTTTGCTTTTCGCGATCTGATCTGCCATGAGATAGCCTTTAATAATAATTTATCTTCCATGGTTATTTTTCTTAAAACAGTAACTTGCTTTTGCATATTTTCATGCATTCTTTTAAAATATTCTAGCGGGGTTTTTTTTTTTGTTGTTGCTAAATCCGGATGTTTTGAATTTAAGTGTCTTTCAAATTTGGAAGGTTTTAATAAATCGTTAGATAAGCTTCAAAATATACAACACATGAATGATATTTTCTTGATACTTTGCGTTTTTTTTTTTTTCCTTTTCTCCATCACCCGTTCCAACGTTTTTCCTAATGGTGCCTTATTAAAAACTGTGGAGAGTCTGATTTATTTATCCGTTAACGATTAGGTAAAGTACTATTAGCCTTATTATTATCATTCTCAATACTTTTTGAATTACTAAAAAAATGCAGAATATTCTGTTGCTTTTTTTTCTCTTATTACGGGTTTAATTCATTTGAACCTAACTTTAAAAAAAGATGAAATTCAGCAAAGAAATCTATTATTTTTGCATGAAATTCAAGACTTTATTTAACATGCTCCGGATTGTTCGATTTGGGTCAAATACGCACCATTTTGTTGTATAATTTGTTGCCATTTCAAAAAGTAGCTTCATAATGCCTCTCTCATAGAAGTCTTGGTTCTTATTGGCGAAAAACTCTAGAAATCGATTTTCACAATCTTCTCTTGATCCCAATTTCTTATCACTCAGGAAGTTTTGCACTTGGTGCCAGGTCCGGACTATATGGCGGATGCATTAAAATTTCCCAACCAAGCTCCCAGAGTTTCTCGCGAGTCGCTACAGACGTGTGTGGCCTGGCGTTGTCCTGTTGGAACACAACACCTCTTCTGTTCGCCAATTCTGGCCAATCGCTAGCTTTAAACCGTCCAGTTGTTGACAGTAGAGATCTGAATTTAGTGTTTGGCCATACGGGAGCAACTCAAATTATTTCTTTCCAGTCCTACCAAATACACAGTAGAACCTTTCTGACCGTTAGTCCTAGTTTGGCCACCTTTTGAGCTGCTTCACCGCTCTTTGACCACCATCATTTTCGAACAATACTACCGTATGTGAGCCATTTCTCATTCTCATTTACCATCCGTTTAAGAAATGGGTCTATTTCATTCCGTTTGACCAAGGCTTCGCAGATGGAAATTCGATCCATTATGTCCTTTGGAGTTAATTGGTGTGGCACCCAAACATCGAGCTTCTTTTTGAATCCAACTTTGCGTAAATGGTTTAAAACTGTTTTATAGTCAATCTTTAGCTCCTAGACGATGCTATGACTACCAACATGCCGATCAATTTTGATTGTTTCTGTGATTTTATCAACATTTTCGACGACGGCCCTGCCTGTGCGAGGTGCAGCTTAAATATCAAAAATGCCTGAACGGATTTGACGAAACCAAAATTGCACGTAACTAGCTGTTACAGTATCGGCACCATAAACACCATTCACAATTTTGGCCACCTCATTCGCATTTTCACCTTTATCAAAGAAAAACTGTAAAATGTACCGAATTTTTTCTTTGTTGACTTCCATTTTTAACACACTGTAACTCACAACTGAATGGACCAAACAACACTAAAAAAGAATTCTTTTAGTTTAAACTGTTACCTTGACAACGAGCATAAATTTGAAACTGTTTGATTGATACTTCACGAGAAATCGACACTATAGCCATCTACCGAAAAAAAATGGATTTCTTTTTCCCCAACCTAATACAAAAAAAATAAGCACGTGTTTAATCATCCCTTGTATTAAGAAAACACCAACATACAAAAGAAAATACGCAACTTTCTTAATAATCTAACTAATACATTGAATATATTTTATAGTGAACTCGATACGTCCGTATGCCCACCTTTAAATTCTTCAACTGATATACATATGAAACATATTGGAGAGTACGAAACGAGACGCAAAAAAAAAAATATGTAGCTAAAACAATGCTACAACAATACGATTTATTTACCAGGGCGTTATTCTATGAAGTTGCGTTTTTATAACTTTTCAAGTGTTGTTATGAATTGAATTATGTTTCAATGCAGCTTAAAACATAACGTAATGAGTAAGTATATTCCACGTTTTTCTGGGGACCAGTGAAATTTTCTCGTGGACCACCACTTTGGAAACTCTGATATAGATAATGCTCTTAATTTGAAAGTCTAAGAAATTATGTCAGTGGCCTGACACTAATCCATGGACCTGCAAATATTTTTCTCGAAGAAATTTTTGAGAAACACTACACTTACCGATTTTAAAAAAAGCTAAATCTTTACAAATGCTGAAAAAACCTTAGAAAATTAAATTATTTATTAACGAAGGTTCTATCGCTTACCGTTTTTAAAGCCTACCAACCCCGGAAACAGTTTTTTGTTTGATTGGTTGCTTATTAAAGCATGACATACGAAAGCAACATTGGCGATGAACTACATAATTTAAAATCTCGTTCAAGTGATGAGAAGGGTACCTGAGAGAGAGAGAGAAAAATAGCGCCTCACTTTCCAAACTTTTACATAACACCAACGTCAAAATTTTGATTACAGACACAGTTATCAAACATCAGTCCTTCCAAGTGACGTGTCTTTAGTGGTGTTAGGATTCGAGCTCCTCATTTGATGATAATGAAGCCAAATACAGGTTTGCAGCTATCGTGGCTTCAATATTGAAAGAAGGGAGCTATTAGTTTTACTCAATTTGTTTCATTAAAAAGCACTGATGTTGGATATTTTATTTTTATTTTAGTAATGGAAGCACACTTTATGTATGTATGCAAAGTTTTAACAGAATTTCACTTAGATTTTCAATTTACATCTTTTACTTTTGCTTTAATTTTTTGACATGAAGGGAAATTCGGAAGTGGCTCATAAAAACCAGAAATAAATTCACTCTTGATACCACAAGTTAATAGTAAAAGCTATTCCGTTTTGATTGGTGCAGATCTAAGCAAACCGAGTATCATTTAGTGTCTACTATGAAAATTGCATGAAGAATTTATTTAAAGCACAAATGTAGAGCGGAAATGGGTGAACAGAAGTGAAGAAATCGAATGTTTATGATTTTCACTGCCGCTGAATTCATTTATAATCGTAGTTTCAAGTTAAGCGTTTTTTCTCATGCTTTTATCATAACTTTATTATTATGGAATCAATAAGTTTAATAATATGCCGTTTTCGTAGTTGTCGAAAGTTTCTTACAAATGTATCGCTTTGGAAGTTTTATAGAAATAAGCATCAACTTGCCGCTGCAACAGACGAAGCAAGACACCCTGGAAAGTTATCAACTCTGTTTGTTCCCGGTCGCTATGGAGCTAATATGTATCAGATCGTGAAACCGGTCATTAATATTAATGAAATAGTGCAAAACATCAATACTATTCAGCATTCTTTTCACTCAAGGGGCATCGATGTAGATATTGAGAATTCAATGGATTTGTTGCGTCAGTTTGAAACTGAACAGGACTCGTATCTAAAATTTGTTGAGAAAGATCATGAATACCTCACTGAACTAAATAATTTAAAATCTCTCAATGATGAATCGAAATACAATAACTTACGAAGGGAGCATGATACATTTCTTATAGAACTTAAAGCTGCAAAAGAAAAATTTCAGCACATTGAGGAGCTGTTTTTATCCATAATTGCTAAACTACCAAATATTATTCATCCATGCACTCCCCTGCAATCTAATACTATTGAGGAATATGTTACCCCTAAAAAAATCAATCTACCCCTGTGGTCTCATGTGGAAATAGGCAAGAAAATGTCATTTTTCAAGCATTCAAAAAATAGTTCTGTGTCATATTACTTAACAGGCATTTTATCAGACTTGGAATTAGCAATCCAAACATATTTCTATAACAAGTTTATAGAGAATGGACGAACTCCTATAGCTTGTGTTGATTTTTGTAAATCTTTCTTATTAGAAGCTGTAGGTTCAGATCCATTTTCTCCTGACCAGTGCATCTCTCTTAAACTTAAAGCTGAACGAGGCCAAAAGCTTCATTTGGTGGGAGGGGCATCATTTGAATCATTCTGTGCCTACCTGACAAACATGAATGTATCAAAGCATAATTTACCTATGAAATATTTCTCCTTGGGACGATGCTACAATGCTAAGCACAGACATGAAAAATCTTTTGATCTTTTTTCTGTTGTTCAGTCTTCTAATTTTCACTGTTTGACTCTTTGTGAAGATTCTAAAAAGGAAGATGAAGAATTTGAATCATTGTTTAATCTGTTAATTTCCTGTTATTCTGATTTCAAAATACCGTTTAGAGTTGTCAATTGTGGTGCAAAAAATTTGAATACTACAGAAAGTCGTCGTAAACTATTGGAAGTGTGGTCACCTGCTGAACAGATGTACAAACCAGTTGCCCATGTATCTCAACGTGGAGATTTTGTATCTAAAAGGCTGCATGTGACTTATGGAGTTGAACATGTAATTGAAGGTTATTGTCATATGGTGGAAGGGGTTGCTGTAAATATTCCTATGTTGATGGGGTGCATTATTGAGAATTTTCAAAAATCAAATGGTTTTTTTGAACTTCCAGATGAATTATCATTTCTTCATAATTTAATTAATGAGTAAAATATATTTTGCTTGCTAATTTTCTTTTTCTATTGTCAACTCTTTTCTCTCTGAGTATATAGATTACACTAATTTCTGGTTAAATTTCAGTTTTGATCATCAAAATTAAAAATATGATAATATATAGATACAATATTGAGTGGTAATATATAGACACAGTTTGATGTTTTTTAAAGTCTGAATTAGTACATTTTATGAATTAGTACAATCTATGAATCAGTACATGATTTATAGATTGTGCATGGTAAGTGTTCTGTGCTTCATAAAAATTTCATTGATTTAAAGTTCTCTTTTACTTTTAATTCTTAATTTGCCTATCTAGAGGTAGATTAATTCATTATGTTTTTTGTATATTTTGTAAATTTAAATATGCATGCTTGTATTTCATCAATTTCTAAGCTTTCGTTATATGAGAAATTCGATACTTGTATTTTGTTGTATCAGAAAAACAGTGATAAAGGGATTATGAAAAGAATAGTTTTTTTTTAAAAACAGGCATAAGTTTGATATACGGACTTTTTCGGGCGCATTTTGAGTGGCTGATTAATCATGCAGCTACATATATGCTGATATAGTTTTTGACAGAAATGTTTAATAGCATTTAAGGAATTTTAAATCTATTTCTCTCCTTCTGGATGCATTTACCATTTTTTATTCCTTTGAAAACAATGAGTTTTATGTTTTTGACAATATTCCACAAAATTAAGTAATTTAGATGGTTTCAAATGTTGTGATGAATTCAATTCTCAGTTATCCTTGACTTTGTTACAAGAGGCATGATACTTATATATATTTCTATAACTAGAATTAACTTGCAACCTTGACTTTGAGTACTAGAAATATAAGAAAAATGAATTGTATATTTATTTTTATAATTAAGAATATTAATTATATTTTTATTACATTTTATTTGCATTTCTGTATCCACTTATCAAGATTGTTAAACAACAAAAGTAAACGTCCTAAGTATATCATTCATATACTATTTAAATACAATTAAAAAAAAGTGAATATATTTTACTTTCGTGTCCCATTTAACATAATAGTTAGAGATTTTAAAATGAGTATATGGCTTTGATTCCACAGGTGGAATATTTCTGAATTTCTTTTATTTTTTATTATTATTAACAGAAAGGCACTATTTGACATAATATAATATTTTTAAAATACAATATAAAGTTTTTATGATGCATTTAATGAATATTGATATTTATCTCCTATAAATTGGATGCAAGTTTAAAAGTCAAATTTATCTCTAGGGCAGAATGTATTTCGTGTGTCAAAAACTTTAAAATCTTTGTTCTTTTTTTAGACACTGAAAATAACATTATTATGAATATTCGTCATCCATCCGGTATAGTGGTTAGCAATGCTGATTGCTGTGCCATCAGGCCTGGGTATGACTGGATATTTGTAAATGTATAGTGCTTTCGCAGCATGGGGGTACTTTAAATAGCTGTCAAGCCGCAAGTCCTCTCGTGAGGTTGGTGGAAGGGGAAGAGAGGGGGAGGCCCCTGATAACCCCCAGGGTGTTCTCCCTCAAAATTGGGGTGAAATTGAACTACGTTTTGTCACCTGTATGGTGCTCAAAGCTACGGCTAACGACAGACGTCACTTAGCCCTTTGCCATGATGAATCTCGTGGGCCTTGATCTGGCCTTTGCCGATCGGGTGGCATTAGTAACAACGACACTTTATGTGAAGATTATGGAAATGGTTCCAATTTTACTTAACTTGAAGTAAAAATGGAGGGGAAAAGCATATTACCAAATGCTTGTTTTCTTCGCTGGGAGTATGAAAAGCATTTTTTTTAAATTCCTAATTGGCTGCAGATTGGTGTTTTACCATTGCAGACCTAGTACATTCCCTAGAATCTGGTATCTCTTTTTAGTGCGGCACCATATAGGCAGATACCAATTACAGCAAGTAATTTTGATGCCCTGTTTCCTCTCCAGAAGGAGGTACCTAAGCTCTGACAATACAAACCTGGGTACTGGGTCTGATGTACAGGGATTTAATTTTAACGATATCACCCAAGCCAAACAGACACTCTAGGGATCTTTTACTTGCCGTATTATCATACGACATGGCCACTGTCGATTTTCTGCATCATGAAAATCCACCGACTTGGGCCGGGGTCGAACCCGCAACCTTAGGTGCAGACGGCTAGCGACAAACCAATCATGCCACCCAGCCGGCTTAACTTTAAACATACTTTACAATAAATCATTAACATGAAAAATTTTAAAAGGAAACTTTGTTATCGGAAAAACAAGTCATTTAACAAAATAATTATTAGAACGAATACTAAAGAACATGGTTTTACTCTAAAAAATATTTTGATTTTGTTTGTTAAATAATGATCTATTTTCTATGTATAAGACCTTAGGAGCTTACTATCTGTCGGTGAGTGCAGTATTTATGACCCTGTGGTATTTAATGAGCCCCAGTGGCTGAGTGGTAATGTATCATGCTTCTACACCACAGATCTGGGTTTCTATCCTCGGGCTAGGCAAGTTCAACTCAGCCTTTCATCCCTTCAGTGGGTTAATAAATGAGTACCAAGCATGCTTGGGGACTTAACACTGGGGGGTTCGCTTCAGACTGACCACCTGATTAGAATATCTGCTCATGCACTTCAGCGCCCAGTGGGCACAGTAGGTCTTGGTCTTCATGGGCTGCTACAACTCTGAGTTAGTTTAGTCACATTTAATTGATTTTTGCTATTTAACCAATGAATTGAAAGAGTATTTAGTAATTATTTAAGTAAAAAATAAACTTCGATATTCATTAGATGTCCTATCCGTCTTTTTTTTCTTTGTTCTATCAGTTATTCCAAGTTTTATTACTTTCTATCCACTTACATGTTTATAAACATGCATTTATAGATGGCATCCAACATACTTGGTAATTAGTGTGTATTTGGCGCTCAGATTGGCCAAATACACTTTAATATCTGGGTCTTGTGCACTGGCATAATTAGTCCTGAGTGGGTCCTGTATCAAAATTCCTTGTGGACCTTCTTTTCCCAAAAGAGACCCCCAATAATCACATTAATAAAACTTATTTGAAAATGTCAAAATGTTACACATGTTGGGGCCTCTTGTTATTGATGTGCAGTAACTATGCCCTTGTGTCAATATAACTAATGAATCAAATTTCATACTAGTAACAATAATGCATAAGCTAAGTCAAAGTAATAATACATGACACTTGATGCGTATTGAAATAATAGATTTGCTAAAATAATATTAATATATTATTAAATAAAATAATATTAATATATAATTAAATATTTTCCTCTGAAATTTATCTTTTAAGTTTGTAATATGATGTTTTGACATTTTAATACATCAGAATACTTTTATTATTTTTTAAACATTATCATTCAGTGCATTATATTTTTTAGGCAGCTATTGGATTCATATGCATTATTGTGTTTAAAAATATAGTTATGTAAATGAATAAAATCAATTTAATTTGGTCACCTCATAGAGGTATAAGTGATGCAATATTATTGTGAAGAGGTAAAAACCAAATGCAACCTTGTTTCCATAATTTAAGTTCCAACTGCCTGCAATGCTCTGCTGTATTTGAGATCCCTGCTGTTGAGGCTGAACTTATACAATATATATATATACACACACACATACTTTTAACCGTTTTTGCGGTTTGATACATTATTCTAATACTTACATTCTTCCCAAAGCATTTTAAAAAAATTCAGTGGTTAATTTTATTGATTAACTTAACCTTTCTATGCAAATTGTTTCACTTAAATACATTAAAAACAAATAATTTAATTTTTTTTAGAAATCTATACTGAGAAAAGAAAGAGTTTGGGTGTGTGTGTGTCTCAAAGAAACATGAAAAGAAAAAGACTCAGATGTGGGAATCTCGGCATATTGAAGCTTGGTCATTATAATTTGCTGCTCAAAAAAAAAATTTTAAAAACATTTTCTTTTGGTTTTTTTTATTTAATTGCCAAGTGTGATTATTTTTTATGGCTATATGAATGTCACATCTATCTCTGGATTTCATTAGTACCTATTCTTCTAGTCATTCTTCATATAGTTTTCAGATGATAGTTACCTATTTTTATTATAACAATACTTATTTATCATTGGATTTATTCATTTATTTGTTCTTTGGAAGAATTAAAAATTTTTTTGAATAAATTATAAAAAGCTGTTTTTCTCAACATTTAAAAGGCATTTGATAGTATTGCATATGTGGGACTTCTCTATAAACTAATCAAAATTCACACACCTCTCCACTTAATTAAATTAGTTTCCTCATATCTAACGAATATAACTTTCTCAGTTCGAGTTAATGACATTCATTCTTCTAACAGACGCTTCTTTAGACACGGTCGATGGTTCCCTGTGGAGCACGACCAAAGGCTTTAAGAAGAAGAGATCCCCCATTTCAGCCCTTAAAGGCAACACCGGGATCGCCTACACAGACGAGGAAAAAGCTGAAACACTAGCGAACTCGCTAGAAAGCCAATTTCAGCTTAACAACATCTCAAACCCAACTCAAGACAACAATCACATAAGGCTGGTTACTAGGTTCTTCAACAACGAAAATAACTTCGACGATTCACCTTCTATTACTAAACCCTCTGAAATAGTTCAAATAATTAACAATTTTAAAATTAAAAAAGCCCCAGGCCGAGAGGGCATTACTAACAAAATGTGCAAACATTTCACTAGATCGGTCGTCTTCCAATTGACTAATATTATAAATAATATTCTAACAGTGGGATACTTCCCAAAAATTTGGAAAACAGCTTCGGTTATTCCGATCCTAAAACCTGGGAAAGACCCTACTCTCCCAGATAGTCTCCGCCCCATTTCATTATTACCTGTTCTCAGTAAAATTACTGAGAAAATTATTCAAAAAAGACTTTGTCAACATCTCAACGATAACGACATCTTAATTCCCCAACAACACGGCTTCCGAGCCGGACTCTCCACATCACACCAGCTTCTGCGGGTGGTGGAGTACATAAAGACAGGATTTCGCGACCGGAAATCAACCGGAGCTGTTTTCCTAGATATCCAGAAAGCGTTTGATAGAGTATGGCATGTGGGGCTACTCTACAAATTAATCAAAATTAACACCCCTCCCCACTTAATTAAATTAATTTCTTCCTTCCTTACTAATAGATCCTTCGTGGTCAAAGTAAACAATATCCATTCGACTAATAGGAAAATTAACGCTGGAACGCCCCAGGGCAGTTCCATCTCGCCAATATATATGTAAATGACATCCCTAGAACCAGCCAATCCACGATTTGCATGTTTGCCGACGACACGGCGATCCTGGCACAAAGTAACGAATTACAACTCGTTACTCACTTTTTACACAAACATATAGCCAAACTAGAAGACTGGTTCTCTACTTGGAAAATTGCTTTAAATGTAGCAAAAACAGAGGCCGTCTTCTTTTCACACCACATTAAAAAAGAACCACCAAAATTATATTTACACAACACGCACGTACCCTGGTCCAAAAGCACCAAATACCTAGGAGTAATCCTAGATAAAAGACTCACTTTTAAACAACACATTATACAAATACGTAGAAAATTCAATATTTCCGTCGCTAAAGTTTTCCCCTTAATTGCACGGAAATCATGTTTATCCTTAAGAAATAAGATGCTTATTTATAAACTCGTTCTCAGACCAATTCTACAATATGCAAGTCCAATCTGGGGCCACGCAGCCTATTCAAACATCAAGATGCTGGAATCAGCTCAAAATAAAATTATCACGGATTCTCCGTGGTATGTCAGGAATGAAGATATCAGATTCGCAATCAAACTTAAAACCTTAAAATGTTTCTTCAAAAAAATAGCTACAAAATTTTTCAATAATATAGATAATCATACAAACCGAACAATTGCTCGAATAGAAAAATATGTAATTAATCCTTCATTTAACAGACCGCGCAATATTTTAATTTAAATCGCTTTAATTCTTAAAATTCGTCAGGTAAAACTTAAAATTATACTAGACTTACTCTCGACCAATAGGAACAGAGCAAGCCGGCCAATAGCGAAGCGAGCACTGGGATCGCCTCGGCACCCAAACTCAATTCCTATTGACACACCCACTTTCTAAGAGTCACCATAGGCTGTCCCCTGATTGGACCACACATCCTCAAGCTAATTCAGTCAAATACCCGCTCTTTTTGGGCGAAAATCAGACGAGGCAGTCCTTCCGACGGTGCGGGTAACCCTGTGCCGAAAGATTCTCCGACCTCCATTTTCTTAAAGTCCGCTCTAGTGGACAAGGCTTTAATTTAATTAATCATTCACACATATCAAGACAACACAAATGCATTTAATCAATCACAACACACTTAAATTCTCATTTATATCTACACAAAAGTAAATTATTAATTTTTTTAATGTTAACACTTTAATTTTCCACACAATATTTTTATAATAAAGCAGCAAAGGGCTAAGTGAAAGCTGAACTCATGCAACTCATCCAGTTAATCCTGATTGGAGATTGAGCTTCCCTGCGGGAAGCAGGTTCTCCTATTAATCCATCAACTCTCTTCTAACAGAAACAAACATTGAAGCAGAGGTACCACCAGAGAAGTCTTAAGGGCTCCACCTACATAGTGCGGCAAATAAGTTTTAAGACCGTGTCCATAAAAAGAAATAGAAACAAGAAATTAATTCCTGTTTTGATTTCTTATTCAAAATATGGCCCTCCGGCTTCAATGCACTTGTTACAGAGATTTATTAAGGAATCGAACAACTGTTGCATATCACTTTGTGGAATGGCCAGCAAAGCATGTGTCAAAGCTACTTGTAAGGTCGAAATATCCTCAAAATAACATCTTTTAAATTTCATTCTAAGTTATGGGAACAAGGGGTAGTCACATGGTGCAAAATCAGGTGAATACGATGGATGGTTCAACACACAGATTATTTTTTGCCAAAAATCGACAAACAACAAGGGAGGTGTGCCTGAGAGCATTGTCGTGTAACAAACACGAACTACTTTCAGTCCGATATCCTGGACGAATTCTGGCCATCAAACATTTTAAAACAGCTAAGTACTACTGACCTGTAATTGTTTGTCCAGTTGGAAAAAATTATTTGTGGATAATACCCCTAAGCATCAACGAATGTAATAAGCATTGTTTTGATTTTGAATGAAATTTTTCTTTTTTTTTTTTTTTTTTTGGTTTGCGGTACATTTTCTGAGTTCCAATCCGCACTTTGTCGTTTTGTGTCAGGGTCATATTGGAAACACAAGTTTTCTCATCACCTGTAACAATGGACTTCAAGAAGTTTAGATCATTTCTTGTTGTGTGTATTTCTCATTGGTTTTTATTCAGGGGATAAAGCATGTGGAACATATTTAACACACTTGTTTTGCCCGTTTCTTCATCCAAAATGGTTTGAATTGTCTCATTGTTGATGTTTAAAGAGTCTGCCATCATTCTTAATGACACACAGTGATCGTTTGCCTCAAAATTTCGTACTTTCTCAATAATTTCAGGTGTTGTAGATGAAATTGGTCTTCCACTACGCTGATCATCTTCTACCACATCTTTTCCATCCAAAAAACATTTGTGGTACACAAAAACGTTTGATCTATTTAAACAACAGTCACCGTAAACTTGTTTCATGAGTTGGTATGTTTGCGAAGCACTTTTACCAAGTTTTGCGTAAAATTTTATTACTGCTCTTTTCTCCATCTTAAAAAATCAACATGAAAAAACTCACTTCTGAAAGGAACGCTTGTCTTCTCTCAGCTACTGAGCCAAATGCCAACAACTTGTTTGCAGTGTGTCAGAAGACCATGGACATAATGACGCATGGGCATTTGCACTCATGGTGCCCATACAGCTTGCGCTCTGGGCTGAGTCTTAAAACTTATTTGCCGCACTGTGTATAACCCTTAAAAGTAGGTAGTACACAGCATATGTTGTCTAATACCCATACAAACAATATCCCCAAAAAAATAATTGTGCGAGGCATACAATCGCACAAACCGGTTCAACCAACTGCCGCCTTTTGACTTCATTGAATAATGATTATGTATGGTGGTAGACCTAGGCCTGTGTGGGTGGACGCCAACCATCCCATGTAGCTAGTTGACATATTGTCTGAAATTCCCAGTGTTTCAGTGCATACAACCTGAAATAACATTTGATCGTTGAAGTTATTTAAATTGTGATCTTCTATGAGGTGAGGTCCCCATTGTGACCAGGGCCCAGTCGACTCCTGGGTTCTATCTGATTCCTATCTGGAGTGCTAAAAGTTCTATCTCATCTTTTCTTATACAATACACATGCACCCTGATCTTGCACCACTGAATACCTCGGAGTAATCATTAATAAAAGATCTCTTTTAAGCAACACAACACAGATTCGTAAAAGTTTCTAAATATCTCTGGCATATGTTTACTCTTTACTCTCCCGGAAATCATGTTTATCTACTCAAAATAAGATGCTTATTTATACACTGATTCTCGGACGTGTTCTGACTTCACTTGTCCTGTTTGGGGTCACAAAGCCTATTCTAATATTAATCTCTTAGAAATTGCTCAAAATAAAGTAATTAGAACTATTACAAATGCTAACTGATTCTTGAGGAATGAGGACCTTTGAAACGCGTTAAATATAAAAATTATGAGAAGCTTTAAGAAAATTGCAATTAAGTTCTATTCGAAAATTGACTCATGAAAATAGAGCAGTAACCACAAAATAGAAAAATATTCTTTAAATCCTCTTTTTAATCGTTCATGAAATATCCTCATTTTAATTTCATTCTATTTCTTTTTCCAAAATTCCTTGTTTTTTTACTCCACTCCAAAAATTTTTCAATTTACTTACAAAGTAATAATGACCGAACTCGCTTTCACTCAATGAAAGTTGAATGGGTTGGTCAAAGCAAAGCGAGCTCTGGTAATGCTCCAATGACCAGAAATCCTTCACCTATGACACCCCTTTCTAAAGGGTATCAAAAGCGTGTGTGCTCCCTGATTGGTCAGTCCAAAAGGCAACTCGAAGTTTAAAAGGGCATCCGAGGCAATTCCTCAGACTACAAGCAAATATTGTGCCCAGTGATAAGGAAGGGGAGGGTAGCAACTGCCACCCACATAAGGAGAAATCACTCTAAAAAAATGCTTCGCATCATAACTAACCTACCCTGGTACGTTGGAAATAATGTCATACACAACGATCTACACATGGAGCCGATTTCTAATCACTTACTTGCAGAGAACGTTTTTAGATCAGTAGAAAATCACGAAAACTCAAATTATTAAAGCACAAACATTATTCATGTATCCACACTAAATTAAACTGTGCATACGCCGCTATGAAGTGGCGCCTACCACTTAAACCTCCATAACCCAGCAATTAATAATAATTTATTCATCCAACAACTCATGCAGGCCCATGATTGTCTTTTTGGCGATCATTGTTTCCCTCTGACTTCCTCCTCCTCCATTCGTTTTCCACTTGGTCGGGTCGTCTAAGCTTGGCTTTAATTCCTCTACCCCCTCTCTAAAAGGGACTTCTCTATTTTGTTTTTATTCGCACATGTTTTTGTTTGTCTCCAACATACTGGGCATAAGTGCTTCGTGCTGTCGTTCGCATATTCTACTTTTTGTAATTCACCAGACTAAAGGAAGATTTTTGACGGTGCTGGTTCTCTGCCCTGCTTGTTTTTCTTCCTCTTAATGAAATCAAGTCAGCCACAACCTGCGCTGCGGCTCGCCTGGCTAAACCTCGGCTGACACACAGAATCAATTCTCTCAACTTATTCAATAAATTAACATTTTACACCGCACATTACAATATTTTGAATAAAGTTTTTATAACTTATCCCTCACATTTAATATTCTTATTTTTCCATATTTAATTTTTCTTAACCTTCAATTAAATTTCAATCTTAAATTATTTTTACCTATAAATGCAGAAATTGGCCAAGGTAAAGCTGAACCCAAAGAAAGGAGTTTTAAGTTTTTCTAATAGAAACAGGCACTCCATAACCATTTTTCAGCAAATGCATTTTAGTTTGGGCAACACAATTTGTGTTTACAGTTCCTGCTTTGATATCTTCTGATGTTATAAATTAAACATATTTTATTGTTTTCAATCCACACTAAATTTATGTGTGATTTGTCTTATTCATATAATTTTTTAACTAAGTTAGTGCTAATATTGTAATTTATTTTTCATTTTATGCTTTTGCACTGCTAGGGATAATTATATTTTTTACTTCAATTAATATTAAAGTTGTAATTTATTTTTCAGTTTATTTTTAAGTTGAATCTGTTCGAGTTATATGCTTTAGATAGTTCACAACTTAAGGTAAAGGGAATTATGCAGTTCTTTTCTAAAGTATATTATTTTGAAACCTCTTTTTATCTTTTTCCAGTAACCCTGAATTAAATTGATTCATTACGTAGCTTTGATTTTTTTTTTGTATCAAAACTATGCCTATTTTATCTTGTAATAGATTTTTTTAACTTCGTGTTTTTTCATTTATGTTTCTGTATAAGGTTTTCCGATGTGTGTGTGTGTTTTGTTTGAAATCAGTTATGGTTGTTTCATCAAAATCAGGTTTTCATTTATCTGTTTTAAATAGTTTTTGATTTACAAGAATATTATAATTTCTACTTTAATGTAAAGTTGCTTTATATTTATTTATTTTATAAACTGTATTTTCTTTGTACATAGTTGGTTTTCTGTAATGCATGTTGATTCCATAGTATTATTTGTGACACAATCTCATCAAATCTGGGCATATTTTTATCTGTTTTAAGGAGCTTTTTGATTTAAGTGAATGTTGTAATTTCTTTTTGGGGGTTAAGATTGCTTTGCATTTTTATGTTTAGGATTATTTCATGAACTACATTGAATTATGTTTATATTATTTCTTATATAATTTTGTGGTTTGCAATAATTCGCATGCTGGTTGCTTAATGAAACAACTACAAGGTCTACTGTTTGTGACCCAAACAAAACATTCAATTATCTCTCTGGCTGAGTTTTTAAACTTTTTCGAATTGTTCAGTATTTCTTTGTATGTTTTAAAACTAAATCAATTTGAATTAATCAGACTCACTTTTCCCCTGTATTGGAATCAAACTTACCTCTTAAGAAATTATGTCAAATGTGTTGTTGAAGCTGATATTCTTACTAAACAGAGCTGTGGTAAAGATATTTTCAACATAAAGACTCCTATAATCTCATCAGATCTAGTTCATTCCAATTTAAACACAAAACAAAAAACAATTTGAGATTTGTCTCAACTTTGCTATGAGCATCAGCAAAGTCCAAGAACTCACCCATTAGGTTATATCTAAGAATTTTTTGTTTTTCCTATGGTCAATTTTATATTGATTGTTCAAGAGTTGGCAGTGCATTTTAGGGTATTTATTGGACCATAGATAGGAAACTGTTCTTTCAAATTGTCATCAACAGAAATATTGTTAATATCAATCTACAGTTGTTTCTGGGCTAAAATCTATCTGATTTTGATGCCACAACACAGGAGTAAGTTTGTCACCCAACAGTAAATAAAGAGTAGTAATCTAATACAGAGACCACAGATAGTCTTTTGTAAACATAATTCTAGATCCTAAAAACTAATTCATTTAATAAATATCAGTGTTACATCGACAACAAACAAAATTACATCTGCAGCAGCATTTTTTGCATACACAGCATGACTGTTTGGTCAAAAAAAAAATTGTTACAAAATTTCTTTGTTGAAAAAAACTTATTGTTTTTCTTTGTTTATCAAGCAAATTCAAAATTTTCCTCATTGTGTCAAAATAGAAAGGTCTAGCTAATAGTAATTAATTGTAGTATTTGATAGCAGAAAGATTCAAACTGATTGCTATTAATAGATTGACATAATTTGAAAATAGTGCTCCTTGTTTATGTCTGCATCTGGTATAAACCAGATTTTTTGGCATCCTTTCTACATGTTGCCATATTTGTCTTCATATGACCCTTATAACTGATAAGTACTCATCTTTGCTTCAAATGGAAAGACAGTTAACATTGTTTATAGAGAAGTTCTTCTCTGAAAGCGTGGATGTTGAAATGCAAATTATAAAGTTATTTTCTCATTTTCTTTTGGATTTTTTTAAATTTCATGTTATTGCTGTGTTTTGTCAAATGGTTTTAACTTTTTTTGTTTCTGACAACCTTTCTTCTTGGAGATCGTAAACATATATGTATCTTCTGATCCATAGAATATACATTTAATTATCATTGTAGCTATTTAACATTGTAATAATTATGTTTGTTTTTTGGTACAAATTTAAAATTCTATTTTAAAAACATTGTAGAAAAGTATACTTTCAACAGTTAATTTTTAGTTTTGCATTGGTGTTGTGGTTGATACTAATAATTTTATTCAACCTGGGCTTATTTTCTGTTTTGGGTAGTTTTTGATTTCAGTTAATGCTTATTCAGTTTCTTTTCCGGTTGAGGGCTGTTTGATTTATATTTTTATGACTATTTTATAGAATGCTTTATGATCTCTTAACTTTTTTTTTAATCTCTGAAACAGAAGTATTGAAACTTAGTAATACTGTTATTACTTTTCTTTTATAATTTATTTTGAAATTTACATTCATTTATTACTATTTATTCTTTTTTCACACCTTTTTATAAGCTTCACTTGTATGTAACAATCTTTGAACTCAATTTTTACCCACTTCAAAAAGGTCAGATTAATTCGAAGTTTTGTTCACTTGTCTGGGACCGATGACAATACAATAATTTTGTTCCATTGTCCTGATCAGGATTAACGATTTCTCATTTTCAGATCCAATCCTGCATCAAAGTGTGATTAATTTCAGATCCCATTTCCAGGTTTGGCAACTAAAAGAATAAGTTACAACTTTCTTAGTTTTTTAAAATTATATTTGTGTTAATTTTCTCTTTTAGATTAAAATATGTGTTTGTTAAATCATTGTCATTTTAGTCCAAATTGCAACTCTGAAAAGTGTTTAAAAGGTGTGAAAGTGAAGTCATTAAAAAAATATTAAGCTTGCAAGCTGCATTTATTTTGACAAATATAACCCATATAAAGAATGGGGATTTCATCTGGTACAAAAACAACTCTTTATATATTTATGTCTTATTGAGATTGTCCCCTATTTTAATGTAAGTCTCTTTTTTGTTATAATCTGTCCCTTTTGAAATATTTCAGAGACTTTTAAATAGACTCTTTTTGTATGCTAAAAAGTGTGGAAAGGTGTAATTAAGGGTATTAGATGAAAATTTTGTTTTGGCTGTATTTTATTGGAGTAATAACTATAATTTTATTCCTATTGATTGTGCAGAAGGAGGGTCTATTGCTTGGTGCTGTGGTACATATTGTGTGCTTTCCGAAAGTTTTTTCTAAAAAAAAGAGGGTTTGGGCTGACAATGAAAAAATGAAATACAAGAATTTAACATAAATTTTATTGTTGAATAATTGTAATTCATTACGAAAAACATTGCAAAAAACCCATTATTTTAATTGTTTTGTGAATTAAAAAAAATTCTTTTTTAAATAATTCATGTGTGAAAATGTATAAATTGTTTTGATATTGTTGATATTTGTCAAGCAATCAGGCTTTCTAATTTATAATCACAGTAAAAAAAAATTTTATTCAAATTTCAATGCCAAATACAAATGACGAAAAACGTACCTTTTAATATAATAATTCAACTACAAAAATGACAAATTATGATATTATTTTTAATATAATGTATAAAATATTTGCATCAGTGTTCGTTCCTTAAAATTCGTATTTAGAATTATTTTCAGTTATCGAATTTTGATGAAATAAATCTAAAGTTTCAATGGACTCAATTTGCCGTCACATGATAGTTATGTAAACAAAAGAAGAAAAAGACGTGTGCTAGTTCTATTCTATTTTCATTTGGCTCAAATCACAGTCATGTGACAGCTGTAAAACTGACAACAATAGCAAGAACCAGAGCTAGCTTTGTTACATTTTAACATACTAATCAAAGTATGTATTAGTCAGCAAGCTTATTTTGTATGTATAGCTGTCAATATGATTATGGCTTCAGGTGAATGGAGCCCATAGATTTACATCACATTCATGCAGTTATTTAATTAGAATAAAAATATTATTTTCAAAGATTCTAGTAATTACACTTAATGAGGAAAAAAGTGAGCAATATTTCAATCTTTAAAATAAATAGCTTTTGTATACATATAACTAACGATATAAATTGAATTTTTACATGAATAACAATATATTACCACAAAATATTTTTATGTGAGTTTACTTCATTCATATCACTAATCGATTATTGTGTCGTATTGATTGATATATCAAAGCAAGTATAGGAACAGTTTTTGAGGTGAGAATTTAAGAGTTTATGGATAATTTATAGTAAAATAAAACATTAAGGTAATGTGCCACATACTTGTCTTAAATTTTAATACTGATTGTGCTGATTATTTTCCTGATACGAAATTGCATTTCTTTTTTAATTTGAATACAAGATATACAAATGTCAAAACCAGTTTTCTTTAAAAAAAATCATAATCTGATTAAAAATTCATAACCTGTAAATATTTTTACAACAATCAGGTTTTATTCCTTAGATAAAACGTGAAACACAGAATCTGTTCATGAGATAAATGATCTTTCTCTTTGGCAACTGGATCTTTCAGCTATATACTATGAATTCCAAACCTTGTCTTTCAGTATTCATTTCTTTTTACTTTAAAACATTTTTTTACACAGATATATAACAAATCCATCAAAAAAATAATCCCTTTTATACAACTTTTTCTCACACATTTTGCATAACAAACGTTTATTATTAAAAGACAAAACAGTTGGACATCCCACTGGGATTTCACAGATCACTTTAGAGTAAATTGTGTCAATAAATACCTTTTTTCACCGTTACCCAGTGACTGTAAGTAAACTTGGCCTCTGAGACTACAGCCCCACGAACGTTTTTATGTTTGAAGTGAGTGAGTTGAAAATGTATTGTAAAATTGTATCCAAGTGGGTGTGTGATCATATAGAAATTACAACACAGAAACATATTTTAATAATTCCAACCCTTATCCTACTTAGTGATTTTAATTTTACTGAAACTTTCTTCTGCAGTTCACGCAGAAATATAGATTGAAAACGAGGTTCTTACAGCTTGTTCGAACTATACTTTATTTCTCTCTCACTTTAAAGCAAGCTAACATAAAAACTGTATCGCTTCACCTATCTTCAGAGTAGAACGTGGGATCGGTAGAATAATTGTACGCAGTCCCCTCTCAGTTAATAAATCAATTTCTAATATTCACAGAAAAGACTGGTTTGTTTGAGAGATGCATGTATTTTAACCAAATAAAACAGTTGAAAAACTTTAAGTACCGTAAAATCCGGCATATAACGCGCATCGACGAATAATGCGCACCCCATTTTTTTACGAAGAAGCCTGAAATGTACATATGCAATGCTTTTATGTTTTGAAGTCATTTATTCCAGATATTATTCCAAGGTATCGAAAAAAATAGTATATTTCTAGAACTAAAACCATTTAAATTCACAAGGAGTGTCATTTCTTTTAAATGAACAGTATTTCGATGTATGTAGAAGTCTAATTTTTTTTTCTATGCTCATCTTTTTTTTATTTTTAAAGCTCTCATTTTTATACCCGGCGTATAACGTGCACCCGTAAATTTCTATCTTATTTTTTGTGTTAAAAGTGCGCGTTATACGCCGGATTTTACGGTACTCAGTTGGTTATTTCCTCGGGATTAGTCTTATGGGAAAATACGGCTTTAGTAGTACGTGATTAATCACAAGGCGTTTTGTGATCTTCAGGTGCCAGTTTTAACCAAACAATCGGAGACTAGCCGATAGAAAGGGAGCAACAAATAAAACGAGAGATCTTGGGGCTATTATGTTCTATGTATATTTATCCTTCTTTGAAGCTTTTCCCCGCCCTTACTTTCCATAAAAATGCTCGTGTCGGCTGTAAAGTGTGAAAATCCGAATGGGTATTGCTTAATAGTTCAACAATGCCACGACTCGAAGCTCTGTTAGAAACAGTCTGTATCTCTGCGGAAGGAGATGCATGTCCATTGGTTTGTTTCTATTTACAGTAGTTTCACCAACTCGATGTGACTCCGGCCACTGCCCCAGAGGTTGTGCAGCCCCCGCGAGTTGAGGCGTTCGTCTAGAAATAAATAAAGGAACCGCAGCTCACAGAGATTCAAAAGTTCTCGTAGTGGTGGAGGAAGTATGGCAACTTCCGGTGTTTGTTGACCGTCTCGCAAGCGGAGCTGATGCTCTTCGTGAGGGCGGATGGACCGCAGCTGAAGACACCCACTTTGCTCACCTGCGAAGGAAGACAAATGCATCAAGAGAATAATATTTAGGATTGAAATATTCACACATTAATCAGTGGTTATTGCATGGGCCAGGGTCGCTTTTAATCTTTCTGGCGCCCTAGGCACTTTAAATTATTACACCTCCTCTTTCAGTTCTTACTTCGCCAGTCACTCTTATGAGAATTAGTACATTAAATTAATGTGTGAAATCATTTGCAATTATAGTATGGAGCCTACATTAATGCATGAACTGTTATCGACTTGTTAATTATCGTTTATCGCCTTACTATATTTTACTTTTAGGCATCCTTATTCTTTCTTGAGTACTGTACTTTTACAATAAAGGTTTTCTTCAAGCTTTGAATACTTCAAAATCATTAATGACATTGTAATCAATTTATGTTGTAATATTATTTTGAGTGCATAGCAACATCAAACTGTTAAGCTTTTTACTTTCCATAGTCCCGCGCACGCATGTGCAAATACAACGCATATATGATTCGCTAGGTGGTGGCTCGTTCGCTCTGTAATTTTATTTTTTTTTCGCCCTCCAATTTTTTGTGCCCTAGGCACTAGGTGGAAAAGCACAAAAGAGCACCCTGGAGTGGGCTGTCATTTCAAAATAAGTATAATATGTATTTATTTGCTGAAATTTTATTTTAAGTTAATTCTAAATAACTTTCATAAAATATGCATTTTATGAGAAATAGATTATAAATTATTCTCATCATAGATATTATACATAAACAAGAAAGGAATGTGGGTATCATTACATGTTTTTTTTTTCTTAATTGTAAAGATCTACACTGCTCAACAACTCAACTGCATATTACCTTATTCCATTATCTGACGACACATGGAAGTGTCAATCATCGACACATAAAAGAAGAGGAAGGTAGCATATACCAAATTCCCATCCTGAGAAGTGCAGTTTCTTTTTAAAGCAAACCGTCTTATGAAAGTTAGAAAATATTCTCTCATGTTTCATGTCTTTATTTCTTTCATTTCATTCAATTTTCTTTTTGGCGTAATATTGATTTCATTGCTTTTAATAGCAATCCGAACAAAAGGAACAGAAATATAACTACAATACTAGAGAAGAGTCTTAATTTGTCTGATATATTTCTTGAGATACATTTTGTTGAATACTCATTGGATTCGTCAAGGCTTAACTCTATCCCCCTTCCCTTACTTTTTCGCTCTTTAATTTTCTTACTGAGGAGTACTTAAAATACAGAAATATAATACTCACGTAAGAGTGCTGGTGTTGCACAAATTTGAGGAACGACGTCATATCCGGTCGTCCGAAGTGGTTGACTGCCTTCAGACCCGTGAACATACTGCGCTGCGAAATGCGTTGGAAGTGGTTCTCGCAAATGTACTACAGACAAAAAAAAAATACGTGTTTTCAATTGATTGCGCAGAATTTGTTCGTTATTTTCAAATAAATGTAACACAAAATTCACAATAAGACATTAAACAAACTACACATATAAATTTTATTTTAATGTCAGAAATGCATATAGGTCAGGGGTGGGTAATTGTTTTCATTCGATGGCAACATTGTGGAAGTGAAGGGTACCAGAGGGCTGCACCTTCTTAAAATGCTTGCATTGTTAGTTAACTTTGCATTTCAGAAAATGTATAAATTGTACCATATGTACGCCACATAAAACAGTGGTAGTTATATTCGATTTATTTATTGTTTTAAATTCGTATCATCTATAACTGCTAGCACATTTAATTCTAGAATCAGTTCAATAGGACAAATGTACCTTATCCCACTTTTCTACAAATGTTTTTTAAAATCAGAAATGAGATTGCTTGTTGAAATTTTTATCACAGCCGTGAGTGTCGGCCAACGCATCCATATTTACTTTTGTTGATCTTCATGTAAGAAAAACTTTGCTCCCATATACAGGGAAAATTTTTTATCTATTTGGTTCGCTTAGTGTCTTAGCGGATTACTATTTGATATATTGATCAATCACGGCGAATGCATTTCTCTGAGAGAAATGGAGAAAACTATATTAGGTTTTATATATGTGTATATACAACCATTTGAGAAATCGCAATCTTTCTGTTTTGCTTTGTTTCTCCATCAGTGATTTATTGAGAGGTTGTATACTAGTAAGAAAGAGGGAAAAGGTGTTTAACCGAGCAATATAGTTAGCCGATACATTACCCCTTCTTATCGAACATGAGAATAAGTTGAATGTTGCGTGACATGGACGTAGACAAATCCTCTTTTTTTACATGATGATCAATCCATAATGCAATTATATGAATTTTCCTTTTGATGTTAGCATCCACCGAATACTAGAGTAGAGCATTGCTTTTTTCTCAATATATAAAAAAGTTTTTCGTGATACTGTAGTAAATTTATTACGTACTATCGCAACAATGTCAACCTTCAAGATAACTCGCCGAGTTACCAACTCCGATTTCGCATGTGTCGTTCGGGCTAAATTGGCAACCATGGGCTTCGTTTCATATAATGTCGTCTATACGGTTGCGATAGTACATTATTACAAGCTCTCGCAGAAAAATATCGCAATGATTGCTTGGATTGGAATCATTGTGTGAGGTAAAAGGCGTTGACAAAAACGAAGATTTATTAACAATCCAAACGGAACTAAATACTCAACTTTCCAAGAAGCTACAAGTTTATCAAAATCTGAGGACTATATCAATGAAGTGTGGGACGATGCAACTTCAGCGATGAATTTAACTGAAGAGGAGGGCCATGAACGAATTTTGAGAAAAAGAAATAGAACTACATAATGGATGTAAGTTACACTTTTACAATTTGAATAATAATGAATAGCTGATCAATATGAACAGCTGTGTAATCTGTTCTATGGGGGTTCTCCTCTGTTAGGTGGACAGGGGGGGTACCCACTAGTCTATTTTAAGCTATATTTTAATTTTATTTAGCAGGAAAAGTGAAAAATCTCACCAGCATGGTAGTTCTAAGATCGAACTTATGGAAGAACTGCGTGATGAAGATGTGAACTTCCAGAACGTTTGTGACATCTTTCCGTTCGACATCCCGCAACACGTCGATGAACCACTCAAAGTGACGGTGGGAGGGACAAATCCACAAGAAGTATACTTTCTTGCAGGCCACGCCCGAGTAGCGATTCGTTGAAGTGCCGAATACTAGGTCGTTGAGAATGGAGGCGTATGGTGTGACACCTATACCTCCGCCTACCATGACGGCCACCTCAAACTTGTACCAGTCTTGGTTACCCCCACCGTATGGGCCTTCTAGGCGCACCTTCTGGTTCTGCTAAAGTGCGTGGAAAGAAAAGATTAAATCAATAAAAATTAAAACCGTCAATAACTCAACTTGATACTCTCACACATTAGCGATTAACGTTGAAATATTTTAGAACAGAATATATGTGTATATGAAGATGACTTAATATTTACCTTTGCTATTTCCGGATGCATGTTGTTGGGATCAAAATAGTTCCTGAGCTTCCAAGTCCAAGGCCCCTGGGCCTTTACGTGCACCGAGAGGTAATTCTCGTGAGGCGCCGATGTTAAAGTGAGAGAATGGTATTCGCTAGGCTGAAGTCCTGTCAGGCCTAGCCTCACCCACTGCCCGGAAAGGTATTTGAAATTGGGCGGGCGGCTGAACTTGACTTTGGTAACATCTGCGAAAAGAGAAATATTTAGATGATTGTTTTGGAGCATTCCACATAAAACGGGTATTTAAATAAACACCGATGAAACTGCATTTCTTTCGAATACCGAAATGTCATATGCGTCTTTATAACTGTAGCTGAACAGTGCGACGTTAATATTCACTCACTCACGCTTCTTTATAACAGCCAATTTTAAGAATTAACAATATGGATTTTGTCTTTATCCCTAAACTCCAGATAAAATAGCGGCAGTAATCTAAATTCCACTCCAGTGGCGTAACGTACACCCCCTCAATGTGGAGGGGATCCCAAATCCTAACTGACGCCAATACCCTTTGTAAGATCCGGCTTGGGGCCCCAAGCCCGACTTTGCAGGGGGGCCCTAATCATCTCCGTTACGCCACTGTTTCACTCTGATGTGCGACAGTCGTAACAAACAGTGAATTAGCGCTCCATTAAAGCATTACATTTGCGGCGTACTTCATAGTTTTGAAACTCGGTTCGGTAAAGAGGACACTATTTGAGTTCATACGCTCTTTTCCTATAGCAGAAGCTGAGTTCCATTGTACATGTAAGAGATCAAAACATTCCAAAGATACATCTTAAATAGAATCAAGACTCAAACGCCAATATATTGCCTACCATGATCACTGAGCTACCATGGTTTTTAAGGTAATGGTAAATCAACGAAATAAAAGTAAGAAACTAATCTTTAGGGTTTTTGTACTGAATCATTTTTAGGGTGTCTCATTCTATCCAACTCAAAGGCCTATTAATTACAGCCTTAAACGCCTCACAGTTTTTAACCACCAACAGATGACAACATCTGAGGGGGCATCTCATTCTCCATGTCCACGCCAACGTAAGGGCTTGAGTTGAGCTAGTTTCAACATGCAAAAATTTCTCTACAGACGGGTCGTTTATGAAATCAACACTCGAACACATGGCACGAGTAAAACATCACCGGATGAGAGGTAGCGATCATGACCGCTCAGCAATCGTGGTTGAAACTAGTGTTAATCAAATTTAAAGTTCACTTGACTAGAAGCAAAGCGACAGGGTGAACACAAAATCTGCCCCACTTGTAGAAGTGGATTTTAAATAAAAGTATTTTAACTCTGGAGAGTATGCAAATAAATTATCATGATTATCTGAAAAAATTATTTCATTATGGCTCACTGGTACAAATTATTAGCATCTATTTCACACTGAGGGAAAAAAATACATTTAACAAATTAAAAACGTATCCATTTTATATAAGATGAAAATAAAAATATGAATTTAAAGAAACCCAACTATCAAAAAACAAAAAAAAGGGATTGCTCTTCAATGTTTGGATTCATCCAATAGTTCGTATTTTATGGTTTAGAACTTCACATATTTTGTGAAGAAAAAAAAATAATGAATAAATGAAGTACAGTACATCTCACCTGAAGGTAAGAGCTCTGTGTCGAGGATGTCAAGCTCCACAAACTTAGTTTGCAAACTGACCACTTTGTCCAGAGTGTACACTATGGCAGGTCCCACGAAAAAGATCCAGAAACGAGGTGTCTGTAAAACAAATTCTTATCGTCAATTAACTTTTTTGCTTTACGTTCCATAAACATATTTTAAGAAGCCTACGCGCGCGCGATTCCCATTATGTATTTTTTTCATATAAACTATACACACACAAAATAAATGTGTAAAAATTCTGTAACGCTTAAATATAAATAAAAAAACTTTTAGATTTTCATTCACCAGTCAAAAAAGGTAAATTTATTTTTATACTGAGTCAATATCACATTTACAAATTTCTAGAACACGTCGCCTCCTAATTTTGCATTTAATACTCATCTCATACTGGATTAGGAAGAAAGAATTGAAAAGCAAAGGGAGAAAAATTAAAATGCTGTGACTGATTTGTTTATCATAACGTCACGATTGCCATCACTCGTTATCAGGGATGTCTTAAGATTTTTCGAGGCCATGGGCCCCTATGCAAAAATAGGCACCGCTTACGACCCTTTTAAGCAGATAGTATGTAACATACGGTGTCAAATACTTGTACAAACAATAATCCATAACAAATACATGTACGTGATTCCTACTCACAAACCTAGGAACAAACGACTCGATCAACTGTTGTCTTTCACCTAAATGTGGGTAGGCCTAGGCAGAACGACGGACATGACATAATAATACAGTCTTGCACTATAAGCCAATTGGCAGGGACGTCTTAAGATATGGGCCCAGGGCCATAATCTCGGTGGGGGCTTCGTTTCGTTCTCAACTCTATCTTGATAAGGTCATGATCAGGATAATTTTAATGTCAAATAATATTCCCGTACATATTCTCCGAAAAACAAGGAATTTTAAACTGCATGTCAACTGGCTAAAGTGCTATGACTGTGTTGTTACGTGATAACAGTTGTGCACGTCTACACTTGAAATTATAAACAATAAGAAAATCTAAAGATTTCTCTGTGCCCAGGGCCTCAGTCTTAAGACATCTCTGCCAATTGGTACAAAAATTTTAAGTAGACAGCGAAAACATACGTTACCAAATACTCGTACAAACGGTAGTCATAACTGTTAAATATTCGGGACTCACAATATCATTAACCTAGTCACAAACTGACTGCCTCCTTTCGATAAATGAGTAATGATGGTGTGTAGTGGTATGCCTAGTCCTAAACACGGACATGATATAACAATGCCATCTTACTACTGTTGGCATAGAGTTCAAAATTCCTAGTTCTTCGGTACTGGGGAATAACATTTGACAATTAAAATTATTCGGATCATGATCTTATTGAGGCTCGGGCCCAGTTGGCTCGTACCTTAGGACATCCATGCTCGCTGTTTTGAACTAAGGTCAAGGATTTATTGCTGTGAACAGAAGACGTAATTTCAATTTCTCTTGTGGTAACCAACTCTGATTTAATTTCGGACAGACCGAGTCAGGATTAAAATTAAATCATTAATTGGTAAATTAACTATTTTTTTTTCGTAAATAACTCCCAATTTGCCATATTTCATGACAAGTTGATCGGGAACGCAATAAAAACGCAATTTTAATCAATGTTTTTCAATACCAAAGTGCCTCTCTTTGACGTATTCAAATTTATTTAAAATAAGGAACGTCAAACACCCTCGAACTATATTACTCAAGCAAACTTTATATAAAGAGTGTTTTTTTTAGAGGTATAGAACTTTAAATTGCAATAAAACAACTATGTATTATTCGATTGACGTGAATTTTTTTTATTCGAAAGATATTCTTGTGGCATTACATTTCAAATATGATTTCTGGCATAGGACTGCCACGGCTGGCTCGGATGTAGTCCAATCTGGACGTCCAATTTTCGATGACTTTTTCCAACATTTGTGGCCGTATATCGGCAATAACACGGCGAATGTTGTCTTCCAAATGGTCAAGCGTTTGTGGCTTATCCGCATAGACCAATGACTTTACATAGCCCCACAGAAAATAGTCTAGCGGTGTTAAATCACAAGATCTTGGAGGCCAATTCACAGGTCCAAAACGTGAAATTAGGCGGTCACCAAACGTGTCTTTCAATAAATCGATTGTGGCACCAGCTGTGTGACATGTTGCGCCGTCTTGTTGGAACCACAGCTCCTGGACATCATGATTGTTCAATTCAGCAATGAAAAGTTAGTAATCATGGCTTTATACCAATCACCATTGACTGTAACGTTGTGACCTTCATCGTTTTTGAAGAAGTACGGACCAATGATTCCACCAGCCCATAAAGCGCACCAAACAGTCAGTTTTCTGGATGTAACGGTGTTTCGACATACACTTGTGGATTAGCTTCACTCCAAATGCGGCAGTTTTGTTTGTCGACGTAGCCATTCAACCAGAAGTGCGCTTCATCGCTAAACAAAATTCGCTTATGAAAATCGGGGACAACGGCAATCTCGTTTGGGGCCCATTCGACGAATCTACGCCTTGCTTGATGATCGTTTTGATGAATTGCTAAACCAAACTGAGAATAAATCACTTGACAGCTGTTAAATCGGTCGCCATCTTGGAAAGTAATGCCAACTTAAACTGCTATACCTGGAAAAAAAACACTCTTTAGTTAAAATAAAAGTAAAGAATTTAACTCATACAGTTTATGCTTAAAAAGGTTTTAGTCTTGGTTTTTTCTCTCTCAGCAATTAACATCAAGTTTACAATAGCCAGTACAATAAGATGTATTAGTCCCCTGAAGCACACATTTTTTTTGAAAAAAACACCGACAAAAACAATTTTTAGTTTAATTTTGGATTTTATTCCATATTGCAAAGAGAAATAAGAGCTGAATATTATAATCGTATACATTGACTTTTATTATCTTTTTTTGTCGAATAGCTGTTCGGAATCACTAAAAATATTTGTGTATGCTTATTCAGCAGAAACAATAACAATAATAGCACTCATTTCAAAAAATTATACAAAACTTTCTCTTGTTTGATATATTTGAAAGTAAGGAACAGCAATAACTTGCTTTCAATGATACATATAACGACTCTCTTTTCTTTATTCTTTGCTTTCCTTTTCTATTATACATACGAATAGCGCAATATCCTGTTGGAGTTTCTTTTTTTTTTTTTTTGTATTGGTGGAACAAAACTGGTTCCGTTAGTCGTAGAATTCCAGAAGAGATTTTGGTCTTCCCGATTTATATATATGTATGTATTTGTAACACTACAATGACTTACTATAAGTCTTTCTACTAATTTGCTTCTGAAATCTTAAATTTTTTTTACCTCCATTTAATATACAGAACACATGCGTTCCAAATGCTGGTGTAAAATATGGACTTTATCTGAATTTACGAAATCATAACGACGGATCGCAATCGTTCTCACCAGTTCAGATGGCGCTCTATATTAGAGAGTAAAAATTACAGCAGCATAAAATAAGACACCACTCGAATTATCTCGAGTGTGCATGGTTTGGCCTGTTTAGGGAGCTCGAATTAATTCTAAAGCACACGTTAAGGGATTAATTCAGCGTTTCTCAAACTGTGGGGCGCACCCCCTCCCCTAACTCTACGATGAGGGCGCGAGCATATCAAAAAGATAAAAACAAAAGATTATTTAAAAAATTATTAATTTACTGAAAGTAAACAAATGAAATACATTCTGAGATAATAAAAAATAAAATACACCTTTACACTGATATAATAAACTTATAAATGTATCAGTACTGCACAATGCATTTTATAATTAACTAGAGGACCCGACAGACGTTGTCCTGTACACACATCTTAAATTCAAAATAAAAGATTTTTGAATATTCGATACTGCGATCGTAACGCAGTCTGCCGGATCCAATGTAAAACATTCCAAGATCAACAATTTATAAATAAAAAATTAATTAAATAAACATTTCTAAGCCGAATTATAAATCTAAACCATTCTCGAGTCCACTGGAACAGACAAAGACTTTCATCAAAATCGGTCCAGCCGTTTAGGAGGAGTTCAGTTTCATACACACGCGCAGAAGAATTACATATATAAAGATTATTTGAAAAAATATTAATTAAAAACGCTAAAAAGCGTGAATCGCGCGTCTGCATTTTCGTAACAATAAAGACCGAGTTTGGCTGAAAATCAATTTTCGACGCCAACTTACGTCTTTTTCAATTCCTACTATTAGCTCACGATCTCTATACATATTTTATTTGTTTATTTATTTATTTATCTTGGTGGAATTTTCAATCGTTAATAAAATACATTTTAAAGCACTCAACTGAGCTGAAATGTAATGTACATGATTATTTTGGATGACAATACAATAATTTAATTATAATTAATAAAAATTAATTGATTAAAACTAATTATTTTAAAAATTCCAAATACAGCCACGTTGGCGACTTAGCGACCCTTTTGGCGACTTATGTCAAAATTTGAAAAGGTTTTTTCTCACGTGTTAAAGCATTCATTTGAAAGGAAATTTTATATACACGATTGTTTTAGATGATAATACGATACTTATAAATGATAATTAATAAAAATTAATTACCACTTAATGTTGTGATTCTGTCATATGTATATACATATTTATATTAATTGCAACTATTTAATAAAAAGTAGCTAAAAATAAATTTTTTCTTGGTTGATCTAAGTAGGAATAGATTAAAATTTTTTTTTATATTACTTGTTTATAACAATAGCGTTGTTACAACAATGCAGGTGAATGTTGAGCTGTATTTTTTTAATGTTTTTAGTTAATATCTTTTTAACTAATTGCGATATCGGATGAATTGTGGATCTAAACCATTCTTGAATTTACTTGAACCCACACAAACAATTTCATCGAAATCGGCCCAGCCGTTTAGGAGGAGTTTAGTGACAAAAACACGCACAGAAGATTTTTATATATAAAGATTTAACAATACCAAGTTAAGAACAAGTTTTAGAATTACCAGTGACCTATGGGCTTGTCATATAAAATTATATACAAATTTAGCACTTATCTTGGTAATTTGACTGGTTTATAATTAATCCCTCAAACGCCGATTAAAAATTACGCGATTCACTCTCCAATGCAACCGTTTACCACATAGGCACGCGTATGTGATGTATTGTGGGGGGAGAAAAAAAAAATAGAGGCAAATCCTCTGAAATGAGTAAATCCTTCGCAAAAACTGTTAAGTTCCTTTTATTTCACTCCAAAGTCTTCGGAATAATTTTATAAATATCAGTGCACAGAATAGACCATACTTTGGAAAGCGTATATATACGTCCGGGGCAACCAATGCTTTGGCTGAGTGAGACAAACTGGTACCTACACAGATGGCACTTAAGAAATTAAAGTCGTATTGTAGCTTTAGCGTCAAAGTATAGTATTATTGAATTCAATACATTGTTATTGTTTGGATGGGGCGATGAAAATTATGATTGAATATTGGGTCGCAATCATTGAAAGTTTGAGAAGCACTGGGTTAGTTAATTCTAGGCACCATTTCAAATTATCCGCCCTGGGCTCAAGCCCACGTCACCAAAACTTAAACACGACCGCTTTTATTCATGAAATGTATAGACATTCAACAACATCCAAACACGCATTCTTACCCCTGTGATCTTGGCTAATCCGTGGACCAGACACAAGAGATATAACAAGACGTAGAGACTATGCGTGGACCAGAAGTACTTGTAAGCCTTCTGTCGGATTCTGGGGTGAGCGAAGATGAACATAATGCACACGATGACGTACAGCAAGATACCAGACACACCTGAAACGGAAAACGTCGATCAATTTGAAAGAATTTTTGTCGAAAAAACTCAGTACTCCGAGTTTCTCAACATTTTAACAATAGTATTTATTTATTAGGCATGACCTTCACGAGAGAAATTTAAATATCTTCATCTTGCGCTATAATGATTCCCAACCATATTATTTACCGTAGAAGTATTTCTTAAATTAATTTTTAAATTTATTCTTTGGTACAAATCAAGATTAGTATCGAATGGATTTAGTCCTAATTGCATATAATAATTTCGAAAAATACTAAGAAGAATCTTCTTTTTTTAATTTTTGAAATGCTTGAAACACTTATTAAACTTTAAGGGATCTATTTTTGAAAACCCTCCCCAAAAATATTTACAAAATTAGAAATTTAGGCTAGTATCAAGATTAAAAATAGGATATGGAGGAGAGAAAAATAGGATTGTGCATAATGAAACAATTATGCTTTAAATGTTAAATAAGTCGATTGATTAATAAATTAAATAATAATTTATTTCATTTTGGGCCATCACTATTGATATAGACGTGAACTGCAAAGCTATTCAGGAAGTTGCTTTTTTTCACGAATTTGTAATTTTTATTAAGTGAATCTTACCTGTGACGGTCTGGAAGAGCCAGTAAGAAATAGTCGGCTTGAAATCAGAGCTGCAAAAGACATAATCAAAATTAAAACATCGTGTAACACGAGAGAAAATCTTGAATTCCATATGAAGGTATTAAAGAGAAATATCTCCCGAATAACTAAAAGCTATAGCCTTGAAAACTATTTGAAACTCGATTCCTAAAAAGTGAATTGCTACATATTTTTACTGATGGCTCCCTTCTAGATAGACATCATGGTGCTGGAGCCGGTATCTTTTGTGAATTGCTTACCTTTTACCTACCTTTAGGCATTTTTACTACTGCCTCCGATGATGAAATTGAAGCTATTGCAGAGAGAGAGAGAGAGAGAGAGAGAAGCGGTCGAGCAACTATCAGTAAGAAACTCTGAGTTCAACAGGGCCGTAATCTTTTCCGACTCTTAATCATCATTACAAGCCTTATCTCAAAATTACCTCTGTAATTCACAAAGAATTTTAAAATGCAGATCGTTCTTAAAAAATTTCTTGATGAAATTTCTTTTCAGTGGATACTAGCTCATTGTGACATTGCTGGGAATGAGCTTACTGAATTTCTTGCTAAAAAAATGAACCCTTATGATCCGAAGAACCACAAGAATTTCAACCTTTAATTCCTTGAAGCTTTTTACTAATATGACCTTTAAGTATAACTTTAAAATGCAAGCTGCGGAGGTGTAGAAGGACAAGAACTGGGCAATCTTTAACGAGAACCCATCTTGGGTTCCTGAGGCTCCCAGAAAAACTGCTGTAGCTCGTTTTAGACATTTGACAGGGCATGGCTGTATGAGATCCTATCTCTACAGGATTGGTATCGCTGACTCAACTGATTGTGCCTCTGTGTCTCTGGTCAGCCTATGACCGTTGAACTTTTGGACGTGTTCCCTGAACCAAAAAAGTTTTGTCTTGTTGAAAAATATTGGATGGCACGTGCACTAACAACATAGGTGCTATTTATAGTGTGGTATTTGTAAAATAAATGTAACACGAGAGAAGAGAGATATAAAGGGAAAAGCACTTACTCAAAATGCACTTCTTTAGTGAGGCAGCGCAGGTTATCCACGGGCTGAGTAGACACGTGGTAAAAGTTGATGCAATGTCCCACCGTATGGACCACTAGAAAAATAGAACAATCTTCTATATTCACATTTTATTCTCTTACAAATTTTTTCTCACCAAGAGTCACTAAGATCATGAATTTAAAATTTGCTTCACATTCCAATATTGTAAATATTAAGGATGAGGAATTTTAGTGACTGAAAACAATAAATAACAATAATAATAAGTTAATAGTCATCGACGAATATTGGTGGATGTGTGACTCCATTCTTTTTCTCTAAAAATGAAAACCCCACTTTTCTCAACCGAAAAAATTCATTTTTAAAAGTTCAGAAAAGAAGAAAGTTGACTCACTGGAGAAAAACAGGGCGGTGAGGGCAACAACCTTGTGAAACTGCACGTGGGAATCTAGGGGCACATACTGGTGTAGGGGCAGCTCTCTTAGTTTAGTGATGAGATTCCTGCACATGGTGAGCAGCAAGAGCGAGTAGCAGAAGGAGAGAGCCGCAGCGGAGCCACGAGTCACGGCAATGCCTAGACCCATCACGTGACGCAAGTCCGTATGCTCGGCGAAGTAAGAGTAAACTGTGAAAAAAGAAAAATCATTATTTATTTTCTTAAAATTAACTCTCTCAATGTGGCATTCTCAAAAACATTTAACAACATTATTGACATCTCGATTAACAAAAGGACTATTTTTATTTACCCAATCTTTGTTAAATATTGATGTTAAGCTTTAAAATTATAAAACATTAAATCCATCTGAATAATAAGCTTCAAAATATTTCAACATGTATGGATTTATTAATCGTCCTTTGTTGTTATTCTTAATTATTAATTTTTTTCTTTGATTGATGAGTCCTCATTTATACTGTACTTTGAATTTCTCAACTCTTTGATAAATGATCTTGTCACTAAAGCAGCGGTTCTCAAACTGTGGGGCGCACTCCCCCTGGGGGGGGCGTGATAACTATGAGAGGGGTGCAAGTAAATTGAAAAGTCGAAAACAAAAGATTATTTAAAACATTTTTAAATTTACTGAAAGTAAACAAACAAAATATATTCTGACATAATAAAATATAAGATACACACTTGCACTGATGAAATATACTTATAAATGTATCAGTACAGCACAATGTATTTGATAATTTAACATTACTAATTTAAGAACAAGTTTGATAATTACGAGTGACCCCATGGACTTGACATATACAAAAATTAGCACTAATCTTGATAATTTGTATGGTTTATAATTAATCCCTTAAAATGCCGATTAAAAATTACGCAATTTGCTCCCTAATGCCACCATTTTTTAACTCGTAGGCGAACGTATGTGTTGTATTGGATGAGGGGGGGTTAGAAAAGGAATAAATAAGCAAATCTTCTGAAATAAGTAAATTTGTCGCAAACTCTCTCAAGGTCCTTTTATTGTATTCTAAAACCTTCGGAATAATTTTACGGATCACAAAAAGATCGTACATGTACGTCCGAGGCAATTAATGCACTAGCTGAACGCGAGACATTTATATACGCCGGAGGCACTTAAGAGGTTAAAGTCATATTATGTAGCTTTAGTGTCAATGTATAGTAGAATTTATTTCAATACATTGTTATTGTATGGAGGGGGGGCGATGAAAATTTTGATTGAATATTGGGTCACAAATAGTGAAAAATTCATACAGATTACTTTCAATTATTTTTTAAAATAAATTCGGTACTGAGGAAACTATACCTGTTAATTTATCTTTTTTTTTAAATATTAAAGAAAATCCTCACACTCTCTTCCTTCACTGACGCAATATTTAAACAAAAGAATGAACGTAATATAATTTCAAATTCATTCATTTTTTTTTTGGTATTTTATTTTTATTTTGCAAATAGGCAAATGATTGTTATTTTGGGGAAAGTTTAGTCATTATATATAAAGGTTTCTAAAGACGACGTTGGACATGGATTTATTTTTTATTTTGTTTTTAACTAAATTAAAACCTACAAAAAAAATTTTTTTTAAATTAGCCTGCAGAGCGGACAGGCATTGATTTACGGTAGCACATTCAGATATGCAGGTAGACGTAATGATTGTCTGAGTAGTAGAAAAAATGTTTTTTAGTATTTCTTTTCGCCTAACTAAATTAAAACCTACATTTATCATTTCGAGGAATTTTTAATATATTTAGAATGTTTTAAATCGTTTATCAATTTTACAGGAACAGCTATCCGAGGGTTCAGTAGTGGTCGTCCACGAGGAACTACACCCGCAGATGACCGATATTTTTTATTCCCAGATGAAACAGGCGACACGACCGATCGCGTTTTACCGTGGCCAGAAGACTGCACAGTGGTGGTCTGTTTGCACGATATCCTATAATATATTTAATTTGTCAAAAGTGTTCATATATGTGCCCATTCCTGAATGGTGATAATCATCCCTCGAATAATTGAAAGGGAAAAATAATTCGTGGGGAGGCACGTAACATATAAACATCTTCAAATTCAGTCCATTATTGTAACGATATTTTGCGTCTTTTTAGAGGCGCTATTGGGGGTTTTTCGACCGACAATTTTCGCACATCGCCGAACAGCTCTTAGAGGTGAGGATATTGAACGTATGGATTTTAAATTTCGAGCATGTATGGGATTTTCTAGGCAGACGATTATCGTACCTTACCACCAGTAACGATTGCCGAATGGGCAGCAATACCTGTGCTGACACCCTCATTCTCAGCATGGGCAGAGTTTCATTTTAAGTGTACTGGACACCCATCGAGGGATGTTTCGGCCTTCAGTCGCTTTGCTCTCCATGCTACTTTTTTCAAGCTTCTTTTTTTTTATCCCTCTGATTCTCTTTTAGTAAGTAACTTACACAACGTATTGGGGAAATTAAATGTGTTGATTTGGAAATTTTTTGTACAAAGTTATATTGAAAAACCGTGAAATCCTTAATTTTTGCACACCAGTGTATTTAGAATGTTTTAAATATATTTTCTGTAACAAAAGAACGCCGAGTGACGACGTCAAAAGACGAACAATGGTAAAAAATGTTCTGTAACCTTATTTCGATATTTTCCCCCAGATTGGGTTTTTCGACCGTTTTTCCCCATCGGATAGGGAAGATGCGTGGTTTAAATTTCCTTTTGTAGGGATTATCGAGAATCCGTGCCATATACCTGTGCTGAGAATAGATAGTTTCATTTTAAGTGTACTGGAGAACCTTGTAGTGGAAAACTTTAAAAATTAATTTTTCTTACAACAGTGAAATAAAAAAAATCGATGGAGAATTCGACGTAAAAGACGAACAAGTAAAAAATGTTCTGCCTGTACTCCTCCAGAAAGGTCAAATGGCTGATCTGGAAACTCGTCATCCTGAAATTCAAAAGAATCAAATGGGTAAGTGAGTGAATACTAACTGTTAGTATGGAATTGTATCTTTCTATCATTCAAAAATTGTATTTTTATTATTATTCAAATTATATTTTCATTATTATTCAAAAACTGTTTTTATTATTATTCAAATTATATTTTTATTAGTAATGTGCTTGGTATGTTCATTTATATATGCTATACTTAATTTCTATCCAATTCTTATTATTATTTGAAATTTCTATTTATATATATTTTGTGTAAAATATTTAGTTTTACTGTCATGTCTTTTACCAACGCCATCTACTGTATTTATCTTTTGCGCAATGGCAACAAGTGGTTTGCTTCGACTTGTTTGTGTAATATAACCTGTGTGGAATGTTCAGTTCCTGTACTGTCCCTCGTTAGGAGAAGATTTCGCCGCACGAAGCTGCCGGCATTTGTTTACATCTTTTTTACGCAAAATTAAAAGTTGTTAAGTTTATAAAGGCGAGAGTCTTTATTAGTCCCATGTGGCGGACATAAACGTCGCTCAATCCATCTGCTCGATGGCTTTTCGAATCAAGTGTGAAGGTCTACAAACGTTATATTCTAATGTTAGACAGGAGGAAAAGTCTCTTTACCTGGCAACATTTGTTGACGTATCCAAGAAATTCTGCTTAGCTCCTGTGGAAGAAAACCAAGATTAAAATGTTGATTGTAAATAGGTAAGGTCATCGATCTAAAAAAATTGAATTGAAAGATAACAGACAAAAGCGAACAGAAAATTTCAAACATTCCTATAATTACATCTCACTAGCTCTTCCAATCGATACTAGAATTCAGACTTACAAAAACAGAAATTACAATCCGAGCAATTATTTTTCCCTCAGGTTGTTTTATCGGTTACTGTTAAATTCTGTGGGTGGATTTCACCAAACAACTGGCTATGGTGTCCGATTGGATAAAAGTCAGATAAAAGCATTTTATTAAGCTACAAATTAAATTTCTCTCTTTACATCCGATTTTTAGATTTTACTTTCATAATAAGAAAGTGACAACGTCTAAACGTTAAAATATTTTTCAAAAATCTCTAGTAAGAGAGTACGTTTAATTATTCCTTTGATCAAATGAAATCTATGGACAATTTGCATTAGAAGAATAAATTAATTAAAACAAGTTCTTTGACTCGAAAAATTCTATTTCTAATTATTTATTGAAAGAAAAAAAGTCGTTTTTATACCCTTGCAGTCTAGTCCGATGGCAATCACGTCCCCTTTATATTCCTTCATCATGAGTTTGAAATCTTCATAGCCCATTTCTTCT
Source organism: Trichonephila clavipes (assembly GCA_019973935.1). Taxonomy (NCBI): domain Eukaryota; kingdom Metazoa; phylum Arthropoda; class Arachnida; order Araneae; family Nephilidae; genus Trichonephila; species Trichonephila clavipes. The sequence continues at coordinate 308,003 of BMAU01020441.1, forward strand.
TTGTCATGGAGTCCTGAGGCAGCGAACATGCCGTGGATGAGTTCCATGACTTGAGTTTCGTCCAGAGAGTCCGTCTTGGCGATGTCCACCAAAGAGCGAAGCATTTGCGTCAGTTCCCGCTTATCAATGACGCCATTGCCATCATCGTCGCACATGTCGAACACGATGCGAAGTTTATCTTCAGTTTTGCCTTTGGGAGAAAAAATAATCATATTTTATGCGATTTTTAGAGGGATATAATAATACTATGCTACTACCATTATTTAAAAAAGAATATTTTGTTTGACTGAATTACGCTAATTTGAACACAATATGATATTTCACTTCATTGTAAGACGTTTATCCCCAGGGAGATATTTTAAAAATTCTTTTTTATATAAGCTATCACGAACAACTTATCTTCCCCTCCTCCGCAAAGTCCACCAGGTGGCACCATATTCGAATTGCAGTAGTGAACGAGATCCGACATGATGAAGTCCACCATAAAACGTTCTACTTTTGCGTATGTGTAATGTCTAACTTAATGACAATTTTCATATGATTAATTTCATAATTATTTCTTTTTCGTGAAAAATACTAACGAATTTGAAAGTTAAACTTAAAAAAAAAAGCTAAGAAGACTATCTGTTCATAGTATTTTTGATATCCATACATCTTTTCAACAAAGCAATCACAGCTTCTCTCTCTAAACTTATTATTATTTTTATGAAGCACGCATATAATGTATGTATCAAGCTAAACGTTTTCAGTGTAAACTGCTTTGATGATGGGGATGAAGATGACCCGTGGTGACCTTGGGGACAGGGTAATTTAAATTGGACACGTTCGGGTCTGAAATGCACTCGTTAGACGACTGCAACAAAAAGGAGTCCCTATTCGTGATAGTCATTAAATGCTTGTTATTCCTTTGTTGCTAGTGAAATGAGGGTGAAGGGTTCGCTGCATATCCCCTTCCTAGAGAAGAAAGTCATTCTTTTGCTGATGATGCAATTTCTGAGAGATACATAAAGGAAGTCGTTTTTCAGCTATTACTGAAATTGATATACATCCCCAGTAGGTTTTGAGTGTTGTTGTAGGCGGTCTTTTCTTGAGATGGCGAGTCAGGTTGGGACGTTAGCAATGAAACCGAAAGACAATCATCGTTCTTTTAAAAACCAATTTGTGAGGTCGAAACTTCTAGGACGTACAAATGGAACCTAAATATATGAATGTAATACTAGGATTAAAATGGAATGTAAATAAATGAAGTATCCAAAAAGAGAATGTTTCGACAGTAGAGTAAACGAAAGAAAATAACAGAAAAATAGCAATTGGAAGCTAAAAGGGTCTTTTATTATAAAAGCAAGGAATATCTCTCAATTTCTTTCACTTTACTGTATGTAAGTAGCAGTCAATATCATTTTGAGTTCAAATTTTTGTTTTTTTACACTAAATGTAAAATTTAATTTTTCTCCCTGTCTTTAATTCTTTTTCAAACGTAAAAATACTCACAATGTAATCAAAATAAATTAAAAGTGACAATGTTATATTTTAGTAATCAAGTGTAATGGTACTGTATGACAAAAAAAAAGATGCTATTCCTATTAAATTCAAGTAAAAATGATATTCACGAATTCTAGCTTCACCAGTTTTAGAAAAAGGAATGATATACGCAGCAAGCCTGTGACGTTAAAAGAAATTACGTGTCACTTACCCCTCGAAAAGAGAACAACGGTATCTAGAAATTCCTGGAAGCTGATTCTTCCATCTTTGTCTTTGTCCACGCAGTTGAACATGCGCTTCACGAACAATGACTCGGGGCGCATGCCCAGCGCTTCGGCAAACTCCTGCTTCGAGAGGGATGTGCGCATCACCATGATCACGTCGTTTCCGCCCACGTCCTCCAGGTGGCGTTTCTCTCCAGGACGTAAACCGAATGTCTGCGAAGGAAAAGCATTTTTTTTTATCATTAACATATAAAATTGCACCTGTAGATCTAAACCAGTAAAAAGGTAGGAGAATAGAAAATCATAAGATTATAAGAAAAGCTCTAAAATATTATATTTATATAATATTTCCTACATTTTTATTATATTCTTTCATTTATTTCAATGCAATATTCAACGAATAGTGCATCAATATTCTAATCAAGAAACATCTTTGATCCACAATTCTAGAAAACTACAAATGACAAACACTTTGAATGAAAAATGTAGGCGGTAAGAAATTAAAAGGAAAATCCTTGTTTGATAATTACAATAAGCATGATTAAAATTATATGGAGCATTTGTTTTTTTTTACACTTATTATGAATATATTACTCAACAATAAGATATTAGGCCCAGTATATATATATATATATATATATATATATATATATATATATTATAGAATTCTGTAACACCATTACATTTTTACATTTGGTATTACATTTTTTAAAAAGTATTGGTCCTATTACTTTAAAAAGTCTTATTAAGAAAACATTAAATTTGTGGAAATTCAGAGCAAGGTTGAAAAAAAGCAAATTCTTTACATTTGTAGGTCCATTTCTGACTACAAATGTTCACTGAAGTATGTTACTAAAAAGCAGCCTCATATATCTACCAAAGCTGACGATATTTCTTAAATCTTATGCCTAATCAATGCGATTAAATTCAAGAGTATTATATTTTGAAACACACATTGTTTTTCAATAAATACAAGCAATTCATCAGAAAAATTGCAAATGAGGATTATTTTAGACACAGAATTTTTTTTTTTATTTATACCACAGAAAAATTATCGACAGAATAAAATAACAAGGGGGAGGGAATGTACTGACCAATGCATAAGCCTCCCTGAAGAAGTGCTCCAGTCTCTTCTGCCTTTTTTCTTTCGTTTCTGCATTGGCTAACATACCATCCCGATACACGGGCAGCAACTCCAAGGTTTTCTTGTGGCTCGACAAGAAAGATTCCAGGCGGCTCAAGAACTTCTTGCGCAGACCCTCGCTTCGGAACTGAAGTACCTACACATACAAAATGGTACGATAAGTAGAAAGAAATGAAAGCGAAATAAGAAAATTTCGATTAATTTATAAATGTTATAAAAAAACAAACAATTAAAATGATTTAACATAAAAACACAAAAAATTTCTACTTGATTTCCTTGCTGATTGACATACCACGAAAAACACTCGCCAGGCCTGTGTAATCCATAAGGTTGACTAGGTTGAATTCGAAAGTCCCGCAGAAATAAGGAGTGTACCAATGATTTTCACTTCTTACTTCTTTATATAATATGTATTAAAGATTTTAAATGACCGAGAAGAATCCATAGAGTATGTTAGTGACCGATACGATCCCTGTTATTAGGTTAGACTTTCTTATTCTTAAGCTCCTGGTATAAGTTTAGGATAATCCTCCAGCTATTACAAAACTTCACCACGTCATTTAAGAATTTTGAAATCCAATTCGGTTTAACACCCAGCAGTTCCCTTTGGAGACCAGCTTAACAACCCAAAACTCTTGCTGGATAAATTCAGTCTCACTGGGCTATTCATTTCCCACTTAGCAGTTCCAGATGCATATAGCAACGGGTTACCGAGATTATTCCGTAAGAGTGGGGTGATGTTCGACCTTGTCATATGGTTCGGTTCAAAATTATAGTGGATCATTTATTGGGCAGAAATACACAAGAAATATTCAATAAACGAAAGAAATTAGAATAAGAGAATAATCTCCTCTCTAAGTTCTAATGACCATATCAGCCAACAGATTACTGTAGCCTTGCAACATATTTTTAAGTCTACATAGTATAGTAATCCCATGTATAGGCATTTTCGAACACATATGTGAAAGTATATTTTTACGAAAATTATCTTGACGTGAAATTTTTTAAGAATATCGATTTCCGTTATCGGCTATTCTTTTTTTATGGTTCTATAATTTTATATACATTCTAAATAAAACGGGATTAAACTTTTACATGATAGAAAAACATATAATGACACAAAATGCCATGGATTCTTTGACACTTTCATCGCGAGGGACAGGATAACTCGTCTTCCAGGATTCACAAATAAATCATTGCAGTGAGAATTGTTATTTATTGCAATTGATTATTATTTTTCAAAGTAAAATAAACAAATTTTAAAGAAAATCGTATTTTGTTTCAATTTTAGCGGTGCAGAGAGCGGAGTAAACTATTAGCGCAGAGGGTGGGACAAAGGCATGCCATTGCCGCGATGAAAGTATTAAGAAAATAGCTGTAATTTCAGGCACTTTTAAATGCTTTAAGATATTTAGAATGAACAAAAAAAAGGGTATATCAATCAAACGTAATCACATTTATTTTAAAATAGCTTGATTTTTTTCATAACTCTATAAGAATAATGTTAGTATTAAGCTGAGTTTTTTGTTGATAAGATGTTTGAGAGGTTGTTTAATCAAAAGCTGTGGCCATTTTCAAAATAGTTAATCTAAAAAGAAAACATCTTAATATTTTCTTCCAGAGACGAATAAATACTCACCAGATCATGGTCTCTGGGAGATCGAAGCAGGACCATGGGTTTACGATTAACGTCTTCAGTCACTTCCACTACAAGTGTACTGGAGGCCTGAAAATCCACCTTGCGCAGGGTCTCGCCTTTTCGGTTAAGAGTGGAGATTGAATCGTCTGGGCCAATTTTCACTTTGACGCATCGCTTGTGATTATTGTGAAGCCATTCTTTCACATCTGAAACAAACAAGCGAAGAACAATACAGTCCCCTGAAAATTAATCCTAAAAGTTATTAACAAGTAGGTTCTTTCGAAGTGCATTAGAATTTCAATTCTTGATCTTAGTCTTAACATAAGCTAAAAAGATATTTTATGGAGGCTTCTCTAAGTATATCCTCAAATATTTTACGAGAAAACCGTCGCAAAAACGTAATTGTTTTGCAAAAGGCAAGTTGGCCGTCATGGGTATGGTTGGGAATGTCCTCTCAAGGCTAAACAAAACCATTTTTTTTTTTGTAGAATCAAAGGCTTAAGTTGATATAGGGAAAAATAAACTATAAAATGGCTGAAAATTTTTTTAAAAAGTTTTCTTCCTCCTGAGAAATGGCTACCACGATCCCTGACTGTGCTTCTTGCGAGTTTTTTTTATGGGGATACTTAAAAAACAATTAAATAGACGTAAAGTAAGAACACTTCAAGGGCTCCAAAAAACAATCAAAAAGAAAATTGTCTGAAAGATCTTTCGGCCTAAGTACTTACGTAAAATGTACTTGCTAAAGGAAACCACATTGGAAATTTTTCATGTGAATAACTTAATACAATAAAAATTTATGATGCACTGAAAGTAGTCACATTGTTTTTGAATGAATCTGTGCGGTCTAATCTTTCTGTAACAATATATAAATAAAAAGTTGCTTAAAGTATCAGTCATTTGTAGATTCGATTCTGAACTACACTCAGGAACATTGAAAATAGCGACCCAAGAAGAAAGCATCGGATTGAAATGAACAATTGACACAAATGAGAGATTCACTTGATCTCAAAAACAAGACAATTAAACGAATACAGGGTGTGCAACGACACAAATACTGGGCAACTTCAAAAGCGCGTTGGACCACCTCCAGCTGCAATACATGCCGCCACACGGTCCACAATTGAGTTGATTAGACACCTTATGTTGTCCTGAGGCAGATGGGCCCACAAATCTTGAACAGCCAACTCTAAATCATGTACAGAGTGACACGATGGCATCTGCCGTTTTAGCTGATCCCACACGTGCTCTACAGGGGGAAAATTGGGGGAGCGTGCCGGCCATGGATGAGTCTGAAAATGACGTAGGAAGTCTTGAGCAACTCTTGCTGTATGCGGACGAGCATTATCTTGCTGGAAAATTGCCCCTGGGAGACCATTTAGGAAAGGTCCTACATGGGGTCGAAGAATATCATCAACGTAATGTTGGCCCGTTAAGGTTCCATGCATCACAATTAAAATGGACCTGCTATCATAGGCTATGGTCCCCCAGACCATTACACCAGCTGTGCGGGCAGTGTGACGTAGAACAGTGTGGGGGGAATTGTACCGCTCACCAGGGCGCCTCCATACCCGTACACGGTTATCATCTGTCCCCAAAACAAACTGGGATTCATCACTAAACACAACCTTTTGCCAATCTGTGACATTCCACATTGATCCGGCTTGGCGGCACCACTGTAGACGCAGTAGCCGATGTTCCGGTGTTAAAGGGAGAGCACGGAAAGGGCACTTGGATTTAAGATTTGCTGCTGCAAGGTGTCTGGAAATTGTTTGTGGAACAATTGCTACGCTTACGTCTGCTCGTATCATTGAACGAGTCACTGTAGGGTCCACATTTGCTTGCCGCACGATCCTCCGATCCTCTCTCCTCGTGGTCTTCCTGGTCGCTCCAGACCCGGGTACCTAATCGTGTCCACTGCTCCCAACAATTTCTAACGGCACACTCCGAACGATCCACCTGGCCAGCAACACGGCGCGTCGACCAGCCTGCAGTTTTCATCCCGATGATAAGACATCTCTCAAACTCGCTTAACTGTGAAAAATGTCTTCTAGCACGTTTACCTGGCATGTTTCGCTTACCAAAGTCTTCCTACAATCGGCGGGTAATCGTCACGTTTATGAACCTTCGAATTTTCGCTGGCATACATAGCACCCTCTTCCTGATTGTAGCGCCACCTCGGCGTGTATGAGCATGCGTATTGGCACAAAACTTGGATCATTTGCATATCACATCACGCTGTACTTATTTGCCAAGTTTCGTGATTGTACTTAGCTTTCTTCTTGGGTCGCTATTTTCAATGTTCCCGAGTGTATATTGCAAAATTTGAAACAATAATTCTCCTCTTTTCGATTTAAAAAAAACGCGTCGACTAAAAAAAAACACCCGTAAGACCATTATTTTAAAAATATTAAACTGGAAACTATTATTATCTCAAACTATCTATAATAATCATCAGGACACTAAATTGTGATTGTAATTTGACGAAAGACTTCTTTTATAAATTTCTGTTGTACTAGCACACAGTATTATCGATGAAAATATATTGCTGCCAGTCCTAATAAGTTCTATATTTTCACTTCTAATAAGTTTGATATTATTGAATATTTTCGTGGCATTTATTTATTCGCTTTCAATCTGGCAACAGAATTTTATTTAAGTAAGTTTATGGAATATTCTAAAGATGTGTAGCTGCATTTTTACGTTAAGAAAATAAATGTATAATATTTTATTTTTACGGAGGGAGCGTGTGGTCATATATTAGTTCTTTCAAGTAAATAACTTCATTAATCTCTCTTTTGCTGTAAATAGTCCATTTATTCTGCATGTCGAAGAAAAATAAGAAGAATATTGAAACCGAAGAATAATAGTTTCTCGATAACATATACAGTGGACCACAAAAGTGTTCGTACACTTGCAATTTCTTATAAAATTTAATGTTTTCGAGTAATAAAAATTAATATATTGTAATTGAAATTTTTTTATGATATCTGCAACTTGTTCTTAATGGAATGACATAATTAATTTTTTAAAAATAGCATAACTATTTTTCTAAAAAATTAATTATCAAAAAGCTACTAAAAAATTACGCCACAAAAGTCTTCGTACACTTAACAAAAATCTCAACTTAGCTTTAAATATTGTATTTCTTTCTTAATTTAGTACTTAGTAGGATATCTTTTAGTGTCCACAACAACTTTTAAGCATCTTGGTATAGATTTAATGTTTTCTGTAATTTCTGCATCGATTTTCCTCCATTCTTCTGTGATTATTGTTTTTACTTCACATTTTGTGTTTATTTGTCACGTTTCCTTTTCTTTACATCAAAATGTCATCAAATATGTTCTACTGGGCTAAATAAAGTGATTGAGGAGGTGTTTTCATAATTTGGGGACAGTTATAGAGACACCAGTGGCGTACATTGAGAGCAGTGCGCTTGTCATTATCCTGTTAAAAAATAAAGTCGTTTCCAATATCCAAATTTTGGGCGGATAATTTATAATTTCTCTTTAAAATATTTAAATAGAGCTCATGATTCACAATATCAACAAAAAATACCAAATTCTGTGGCCGATTTACACCCCTACGCAAGAACCCATCTACCTCCATGTTTTATTGATCCAACTAGATTCTTGGAATTAAGTTTCAGGAAATTCAAAATTGGCAGCAAATTGATTGGGAGGGCAGACAATTCAACATTTTTGGTTCTGATGGATCTATAATAGCTTGTAAATGAAGAAATAAGGAGTTTAATCCCATGAATTTATGTGGAACAAGAACTCCTTCACTTCCATACTGAAGCATGGAAGTGAAGGTGTTCTAGCCTGGGGTGTAAATTGGCATCAGAATTAGGTAATTTTTTTTCATGGTATTATAAATCCTGAGATCCATTTAATTATTTTAAAAAGAAATTTTAAATTATCCGCCTAAAATTTGGATATTGGAAACGACTTCATCTTTGAACAAGATAATGACGCCTAGCGCACTGCTCTCAATGTACGCCACTGGTGTCTCTATAACTGTCCCCAAATTATGAAAACACCTCCTCAATCACTTTATTTAGCCCAGTAGAACATATTTGATGACATTTTGATGTAAAGAAAAGGAAACGTGACAAATAAACACAAAATGTGAAGTAAAAACAATAATCACAGAAGAATGGAGGAAAATCGATGCAGAAATTACAGAAAACATTAAATCTATACCAAGATGCTTAAAAGTTGTTGTGGACACTAAAAGATATCCTACTAAGTACTAAATTAAGAAAGAAATACAATATATATATACAATTTGTGGCGTAATTTTTTAGTAGCTTTTTGATAATTAATTTTTTAGAAAAATAGTTATGCTATTTTTAAAAAATTAATTATGTCATTCCATTAAGAACAAGTTGCAGATATCATAAAAAATTTCAATTACAATATATTAATTTTTATTACACGAAAACATTAAATTTTATAAGAAATTGCAAGTGTACGAACAATTTTGTGGCCCACTGTATATCGATATCAAAAACGTCTAAAAAGTAAGTTACTCAGAGTTGCAAATATTTTATAGAATAGGTTGAAGTTTACAATTATTTGTATTTGTAACCCGCGTGCATAGTAATATAATCTAACAGTACACTTCTGATTAATCTTTTTGTGAAATAGAAGTTATAGGCATCCAATTTTTTTTCTTTTAATGCGAAAACCTTAACAGAACATCATTATTTTAATGGTGGCACAGAATCGTTAAATTTGAGACTTGCGTCATCGCTCAACTTATTAGTTTGACGGATAGAAACTGGAAACTTTTTTATAAACTGGATAGTTAATAAATGACTCGCCAATATTTCACACACAAGGAAATGTAATAAATTTTACCGAACATTTTTCATGTTTTGTTTCTCAAACAAAACAACACCATATGATTTTGTCTACGGGGTCATATAACATTGATTACAAAGCAGATACCATTACTCACTCTATCTCTCTCTCTCTCTCTCACACTCTTTTTCCCCTATATCTTTATAATAGTGGGCTCAGTTTATTATACATGACGAAATGTTTTAAAATAAAATAAACAAGAGGTATATCTTCCAAACTGAAGAAGATGTCTTCGTCCTCAGAAGGAAATATCTTTATGTGGTAACATAAACATTCAAAAGTCTGCTTGCTACATAAATTTCAGGAGAAAACTATGAAAGAGGTTCACTCACCCAATTTCTCACAGTGCTTTCCTATAATCACTTCCTGTCGCATCTTGATCTTCCGTCTCCTTCGATTTTGTAACTTGATCACTCCGTATCCCATACCGGCGCACACTGAAATACAAAATTATATGATATATATGTTGGGGACGTATAATTTACTCTAAACAATAATAAAAATCCAACCACTTATTTCGAGACGACAATTTCATTATAAGCTTAAACATACTAAGTATCAGCATATCTCTTGTTATTTCATACAACAAGTATCCAAGTGATCAGCATTGAATAATTTCAATGAAATGCCATCATAAAAGTGATAAAAGAAAATGCAGTGCTCTCGTAAAAAAAAATGTAGTTTATATATACAGTGGGTGATCGGTTAACGAACATGATCCGTTCCAAGACTATGTTCGCTATTCGAATTGTTCGTTAACCGATCATCGATTCACCATAGACTTCTATGTGAAATCGATTAATTCGTTCTGGAGACCCTAAAAATTAAATTTTAAAAAATGTATAATTTCTTAGTAAGTTTTTTAAAAAATAATGCATACATACAGTCTTGCATATTAATCAGTCCTTTTCATTTTTTGCTTATGGGGCGTTGAAGAACATGTTCAATGTCGATTGCTTTTCTCTCTTTTTCAGGATTTTCCAGAAGTAATTAATAGCATTGTCGTTGTAAAGATCCCCAACCCCACTGTCATCAGCTTGTGCCATTCTAAGACCATTGCTCTGACAGCCTCCCACTTTTTCAAAAGAACTTTAATGGCAGACGTCGGCATTGGTCCTCTTTCGTCTTCCTTTTGTTCAGAAGGAGACACATTTCGTTGTGTTTCTTGGTGTTCTTCATTCAAAATTTCTTGGAGTTCTTCTCTGTCGTCAGTTCATTTTCATGTCCCATTATGAGCTCTTTTATGTCATCCTCGTTCACCTCCAATTCCAGATCTCTAGCAGTTGTCGAAATTTCCTCCATAATTTAAGGGGTGTCTCCCTGATCACCTCCAAATATGTGTTCGTTGTCCAAGCACAAAAAATTTTTCTGGAAAGTGTTCGTTATCCGAAAACAAAAATCTTTCGTGAAAGTGTTCGTTAACCGATCACCCACTATATATATATATATATATATATATATATATATATATATATATATATATATATCTTATATATATATATATGATAAAAAATTTCTTATCAAATTTTGAAAAATTAAAAAAAAAGAAGGCACATACCTATGGGGATAAAGGCAAGAAGTATACAGGAGTATATGTAGGTAACTTCGTTTCCGTGAAAATAATCGTAACCACTCAGCATGAGACACGGCTCCAAGTCGGCACTGACCAGCTGTTTCGGTTGTGGACAAGGATCCCCTGAAACACAGGATCTATTAATAACCGATTGTGACAGGCATCATCGCGTTTTTCAACTAAAAACTCCTCTTGGGTTCTTCGGAGCCGAAAAAGGCAAATTCTTTCCAACCAAATCCAGAAGAGAAGCGGGAATACACAAATTAGGAACCTTTTAAATAGCAGAAGTTTAACGTAAGCGCATGACCTATTGGGAAGTGATTATACTAGTCTGAGTTAAAGCGCGTAAACTGAAGTCAGAGAAGTAAACCGCTATTCTAGTGTGAAGCTATCCGTGAAAGAACGATCAAGTCAAGGTGGATACTATTCCACGCAAGATCAAGAAAAGATATGTAGGATCCGAGAGGATTGTTATTAACCCAGAGATTAAGGTAGGATAATTTTGTTACCTATTAGGAACTGTGTATAAGTTGAGATTAGGAATAGGCGGGAATATAGTGATTAAAGTTGCGCTTATTTGGTAATACGCATTCTGTGTTTTCTCACCTCAGATTCTCTAAGTTTAAATATAACTATTATCTTTGTATAGTGTTTAAGTTAAGATCTTAATAAAGATATATTAAGATCATGGCAACGCCTGGTTCTTCATTCACTCCCACACCCCTAGGTCACGACGATAACTTAGAAGTAAGGCATCACCCACGGACGAATACCTTACACGATTACAATCTATCTCTAACAATGTACACTTAATGTGGATGTAAAAGTGTACGTTTAGTTGCTGAAATGTATGCCTAATGAATTGGTACCCATACTTTTTCAGTTTATAACATTTCTTACCTGTGACATATTTTTGAATAAAATGTGACGCAATGGGTGAAATTTTCTCTCTTTTTGTCTTTTTTTTACAATAAAAAGGCAAGAAAAAAGTTGTTCGTAAAAGAAATAAAATAACTCCTGTATTTAGTATTTTGGATATACACGTGAAAAATGAATGGATAATTATCAGATTTCACTAAAAAATGTTTAATTAAGGTAAAATAAATTAAATAATATGATTACTGCGTAACTAAATACAATAAACTAATGAAAATAGTACAACGATGAGATCCCTCCCAAGCTGATTAAATTTTATAAATCTTTTACAGTATGTCATACACACGTTACACTACAGAAGCCTACCCATCTCTTTCTTTACTATAAATGTCATATCTTTGTAAGAATTTGGGATTTGCATTTTTCACATTATTTTTTTTAAAAAAAAAAAGTTCGGGATTCCCGGAGGGAAGCATCGATTATTCTCTGACACGAAGTTTGAGCAAAGGTTCCAAATTTTGGCACGTTTGAGTTTCCCGAGCCGGATAAAGACGGCACAGAAAAGGAATGAATTATATCAAGATGTCTTACGAGTGTTCGAGAGTAGATTGAAAGTCTACAGAACAGTTAGTGATATGAATGCTATTAAGTTAAACAATAAATGAAACACCTATTTTAAAATATCGAGTAATTTATAAAAAAAAATACTAAATGAAAAATCCCGTGGTTGATTCTAATTGGAAGAAAAGGACGCGACCGCTCTTTACGCAATCTTTACCTTTTTTTAGAAGCATCAATATAGTATGGGTACTCTTTTTTTTCAATTCCTACTATTAGTTCACACTCTCCCAATATATATATATATATATATATATATATATATATATATATATATATATATATTTATATATATATAAACAATCACAATTATCAATTTAAAAATTGAAATATATGAATCCTAAAATACCAAAACATTTCAGAATATCAATGGCGAATATAAAAGATAATGTTCCATCATTTTCAAACAAAATTAAAAAAATATAAAATAAAATAAAAATTTATAAAATATCCAAGTGCAATCTCGGACTTAGGACCGATAAGTGGGGTTAAACTAGTTTGATGGCACCAACCTTCCCCCTATTGCAACTTGGTAAGTTAATTGGAAAATTTTCAAATTTCAGAAGAAAAAAAAATTTAAAAAATTAAAAGTTAAAAAGTTAAAATTAAACCATTATACTTTAAATTAAAAAGTTAAAATTAAATCATTATACTTGAAAAATAAAACTATTCGCCATCACATTCCGAAAGATATTGCAAAATTAAAATTTAAAAACAATTTAGTGCATAATATAAGTGAACCTTCAAATTCCCAAGATGATGCACCCATCTTTAAAATAGTTGTAAAGGTAGAAAAAATAAATTCCTGATCCGAAAGTTCAAATCAAAAAATATTTGAGATCCGAAAGTTCAGATCAAAAATTATCTAAAATCAAAAAGTTCAAATTAAAAAAATCCGAAAGTTCAAGTTAAAAATCTGAAAGTTCAAGTTAAAAATCTGAAAGTTCAAGTTAAAAAATCTGAAAGTTCAAGTTAAAAAATCTGAAAGTTCAATCTAAAAGATTCGAAAGTTCAAGCTAAAAAATCCGAAAGTTCAAACTAAAAATTTCTAAAAACCGAATGAAATTTTCAATCATTAATAAAATACTTTTTATTCATTTACTCAAGTTCAAATGCGTCTTTTTAAACTTGTTAACTTTTTCAAATATTAATTCATTAATTAAATTTAGTTAATGAGTAAATATTAACAAACAAAAATAATAGTCCAACACCATATATAAAAAGAAAAATCGCTCGTTGTGTCCCTGTAGCGCAATAAATAGAGCGTCGAACTTCTAATCCAAAGGTCGTGGGTTCGAATCCCACCTGGAATGTGATTTCTTTTTACTATACTATTTTATTGGAATAATTGAATTTAATTAATGAATAAATGTAACAAAAATGCAAAAATAATAGAAAGTGGTCATATATAGAAAGGGAAATGGAAAACTGCAAGGAAAATCACTTTCTATTTTGCCACTTAATATTATTATTCTTTCATTTATATATATATATATATTAATTGTAATTATTTAAAAAAAGGTAAAACTAAAATAAAATATTTCTTTGTTGACCTAAGTAGGAATTGACTTAATTATATATATATATATAATCCAATATAAAAAAAAAATTTTCAATATATAATCATATACATACATATATATATATATATATATATATATATATATATATATATATATTGCTTGTTTAAATTACAGAGTAATTTTTGTTAAGCATTTGCTTTTTATCTCAGCCTAGTGTACCGACATTACGATTCTTATTAACTTACAGTGTTTCATTCTTGTAATATCAGACACTTCATATTATTTCTCGAATGATTTTTCACTCAATTACTTAAATAGAAGGAAGTTGTTTGAATGAGCGCAATATGTCTCCGAACACATCAACTAGATCTAACTCTACGGAAGAAATGTGTTACTAAATAAAAATAGTAAAACTGTTGTTCACATGAGACAGTGAACTAATACATTCCGTATGTTAACATTCTTCTTATTGTTAAAACGTTAAATTTTACTACTTTCATTGTCGGAACACGTAAATAGTTCATAAGTGAAATGCCGATTTAAAAATTTAAAAACGAAACAATTTTTTCTTTGCTTTGGAAATGAAGCAGTGTTTTTATGAAGCCTTACTTATATTAAACGTCGAACAATAAATATTCACGTCACTCGAACAAAAGAATCATAAGAATACTTTTTTAACCATCTATTTGTTTTTTTAAGGAAAGTTCTTTGTTGGACCTCACTTATATTTTTAATACTTAGTACAGAATGCGTATAATAAAACATTCTTCGTTAATTCTTCACTCTCTCCTCCCCTTCCCCATGAACATGCATTTTTTAATTCGCATACAACACATTAAATAAATTATGTGTTAACGAGGACAAATAATAAAAAAACTGTAATTTTTTGTTATTTAATTATATATACACTCTGTCGCAAAAAAATATATGCACCCAGAAGAAATCAAGCTACAATCACGAAACTCGGCAAGAATGTAGTCTGGTAAGAGATATGCAAATGATTAAAATTTCGAAGCCAATGAGACAAGGCTAAGTGTGCTATGCGCATATTAGTTGCGCAACTGGGAGAGTTTAAAAGCATGAGTACGAGCGCCGTACCGCTATCCAAACGAATCTGATGACTTTGATAGACGATATTGAGACTTAGGATGCCTCTAAGACGTAACCGGCGGCAGTACGAGCAGCTGACGGACTTTGATAGGGGCCGTATAATAGGCCTCAGAGAAGCAGGTTGGTCGAATAGACGTATCGGCCGCCACCTCGGTCGGAGCGATATGGTAGTTGCTCGGTGTTGGCAACAGTGGATCACAGAAGGTAGAGTGTACCGTCGCGGAGGGTCAGGACGTCCCAGGAACACAAATGATCGCGAGGATCGTGCAATCAGAAGAGTGGCCACTTCGGCACCAACAACGTCGCTAGCATCGATTCAACGCCACTTACCTCCTTCCAGACATCCAGTGCCATCAAGAGAAACCATAAGGAGACGACTGACCAAAGTTGGCTTGAGGAGCCGACGTCCGCTAAGACGCTTACCACTGACCCCACATCATAGGCAGTGTCGACTGGATTTTTGCCGACCTCAGGCAACTTGGAGTGTGACAGACTGGAGACGTGTCATCTTCAGTGATGAATCCTGATTCAGTCTCAGTGTTGATGACCACCGCACACGTGTCTGGAGGCGCACCGGCCAGCGGTCCGATCCGGCATTTATTGTCGAGCGGCATACAGCAATTTCACAAGGTGTGACAGTGTGGGGAGCAATTTCTTGGGACACACGATCATCTTTAGTGGTCCTTCAAGGCACTTTGACAGCTCGCAGATAAGTGGACGATATGTTAACGCCGATTGTGCTACCCATACTATCAAGTCGCCCATGTGCCATTTATCAACAGGATAATGCTCGTCCACATACTGCGTGACTCTCCCAACAATGTCTTCAAGGATATGACGTCCTACCATGGCCTGCCAGGTCACCAGATCTTTCGCCAATAGAGCATGTCTGAGACGCGCTGGGAAGGCAATTGCAGCCGTCCCGAGATACAGGAGAATTAACTGCGCAGATGCAAAGACTATGGCAGGATCTTCCACAGGGGGTCATAAGTGATCTAATTGAATCGATGCCACGCCGAATTTCGGCTTGTATAGCTGCCAGAGGTGGCTTTACTACTTACTGATTTTTAACCTTTTGCAAGCTGTAACCGCTTAATAAAATGATATTTTGTTCTGAATTTTTAATCATTTGTTTATTTTCATATACACTACATGCATACCAAATTTCGTGAATGAAGCTCAATTTCTTCTGGGTGCATATATTTTTTTGCGACAGAGTGTATATAAAGAGAAAAAAGAGTGGCTTCTTTCATCACGATATCTGCGAAACTATTAAACCTACAGACTTGAAATTTGACAGTTGTGTTCCTTTCGAAGAGCAAAAAGCCGCTACTAAATAGGATTTGCAAGAATCGACTCCCAAAGGGCATTGTGAGGGCTCAAGGGGCGTTAAAGATAAATATTTCTGCTATTTAACTATTAGACTTACATACTTCAAATTTGGCAGGTATGTTCCATTCGTCGAGATCCTCTACAAAAGAGATTTTACAAAAAAAAGACCCCAAGTGGAGTTGCGAGGGGTTAAAGAGGCGTTATAGACAAAATAGAACCAAGTTTTTGAAATATTAGACCTTCAGACTTGAAATATAGCAGGCATGCTCCTTACATGAAGTAGAGATTCGCTCAGCATGAGTTTTGCAAAAATTTACTCCTAAGAGGGCTTGTGAGACGTTAAGAGGCGTTATGAAGTGTTAGATCCAGTGGCGCACACAAGGGGGGGGTCCTGGGCGTCCGGACCCCCCCCTAAACCCCTGATTATTTTCCCGATTGACTATAATTCTAAGTATATAGTACGTAAAATTTAATTAAGCATTTGTTATTAATGATTAATTTGATTAATTAATGCTAATTATTTATTCAATAATTAGTTTTTTACTGTGTTTGGTTCCCGAAAACCGACAAAGTCAAAAGGAGCATGATACAAGAATGGTGAACTTTCGACCCCCTTGAAAAATTCCTGTGTGCGCTAATGGTTAGATCCATATACTTGAAAATTGGAAAGCATGTTTCTTTTGTAAAATAGAGATCCACTAATAACTGATGTTACGGAAATCTACTCCTATGGGGAATGTGCGAAACGTTACTAGGCCGTATAGACAAACAAATTTCCCGTTTTGGGGAATCATTCACGATTGCTGAGCTTTGTTTAAAATTCCGAAGAGGAACCTATTCATATGTATAACATTTTCAATTTCTGCTTTTTCAGTCTTCATTGTGTCGTTAATAAAAATATTCGTGTATGATATTTTCATGCAAATGGAAATCAGTATCCTTTTGACTCATTCTTTTCGTCCATCCAGTTTTCTATAAAAAATTACTGTTTTCTTTGAATTAGAGTTTTTTTTAATTCATCGATCACGAGAAGAAAATTAACATGCAAAAGACTGCTTAAATACAAAAGCGTGAAAATTTTCACAATTGGATGTGTTTATATTTATTTCATAAATTTTTTTGCATTGAATTTTATTTTATTTTCTTTAACGGGTTTGAAATAAGCTCAAGGTTATTGAAGCGATTATTGAAAGCCGTAAGTCAAAGTTTTACTTTAACAGTACGTATTTTTTCCAATTGAAATGTTTGTTTTCTCAACAAGCATAGACAACAGAAGAGTGTATCGAAAATCTTTCAGCTAAAGGAAAATTCCCGCTGTTTTTCAAAAACTTTGTGTCCTCAAGTTTTTTTCTCTATTATATCAAGATATTCATTATTTCTTAAATACATATATATATATATATATATGACCTAATTTAAATGTATTGCCAGAATCTATATTATATTACTATTTTCAATTTCTTTAATAAATTTTTGAAAAATGTTATCTGAATGCTTTTTACAGAACGGTTAACTCTTACAGGACCGTTAAGTTTCTAAGAGTAAATATTAGTATGTAACTGTTCATTGTAGTTTGTTTGGACGTAAAATAAATAAAAATCATAGGAAAAATATACAATATAATAGCTTACAAAAATTTTACTAATGGGACACAGCTAGTTATTTTCCTTATAGAATTATTTGTCATTAGCCGGCATTTGTTTCTATTTGTTCAAATATGCTTTATTATTGGTCAAAACTATACTTACCGAATAGCATGAGAAAACACAGTTCTATATTATCATATGACATAATAAACTGAAATAATAACATACAGCCCGCGAATGTTTTATCACTAGGGCCAATTAATTAGAGATTTTTTTCCCCTTCTAAGCCTTCCTGTTCATGTAATAGAGCTCGGCATATTTTCTATTTTGACATTCGGTGGGAAAAAAATGCAGATAAGGTTACAACTAAATACGACAATCACCGATTTTAAAATGGGAGAAAAGATTTCTCTTAGTCGCGAAAAAGTTAAGAAGAATAAAGGAAAAGTTATTGAAGAATAATTTTTAAAAACTGGACAAAAACCATTCTACAATTTGTAGTGCTATCTTGACGCATTTCAGAAAATACAGTCAATTTAACTTGCCTATGATCTATGATGGAGGTCAAACCTAGATTCTTTCGAAGATAAAAAGATCTGGGAAGCTTTTTCAAAAAGAAAACGTAAATAAATCTCACCGAAACTATCCTCTATTTAAATTCCATGTCTGAAATTTGTATGTTGTATTCTTCTTTAGCTTCTGGATCAATGATAAATTTGAGTTCTAATGTACCAAACGGTGCATTCAATATGGGTAAGTCATTCATCTCTCCACCAGTATTTGATATTGCAGACATTAAAAAGGTTGGAGTCTCTCTCTTTCTGTGATTTTCTTAGTTTATTCTTTTTATTAGAAATGTCAAACCTTCCTACTAAATAATGACAATCAATACGATAAAATGGTGTCCTTTGACGTCAACAATAAATACATGTAAGAAAGTGTGGGTGAAACAGACCTTTTTAATATTACATAAATCTAAATTGACATTCAACGAGTCAATTTGTTATTATTTGTGATTTCCTTCCAGTATATTTTAGCGAAACGTTTTTTATCCTTTACTCTTTAATCAGCATGTGGTAGTTGGCGAGATAAAAGAAATAAAAATAATATTTAAAGTTATATATATATATATATATATATATATATATATATATATATATATATATATATATATATACCCCAAAAACTTATTCAATATTTATGTAAATTATCGTACATTTATAAACATCAAAATGGTGTTTGACTATTTCCATTTTCTTAATCTTAAATTATGTAGCCTTACTATATTGCAGCAAATTGGAACAATCGTCCAAGAGGGAAAATTCCTTGTCATTGTTAGAATATTCTTGTCAGAAACCATAAAATTTTTAACTCATTATTTGCAATCGGAACAAAATAAAATTTATGAAGAAAGTAGATTGAAAAACTTGCGGTGGTGTGATAGCTATATGAACTTGTACCAACATCACGCGAAGACGATCGTTTTGGCGAGATCGGTTAAGTACCCGCATTTTCATTCGGAACGGAAGGTACCCAGAACGAACCTTCCTTCATTGGTGACCCGGACGTGCAAAGAACCGCGCCCTTCACGCGCCGCTGTCGTGGCGCCATCTATGCACCGCAACAGCAACCAAACCGATCAAACATTGACGCAAAATAAGCCGTTACTTCTCGAAGTCGTCAAACACTGACGCAATTCAACCGTCACACACATGACGCAATTCTCAAGCCATCACACGAATGACACAACTGCTCACATGCTCGCCACGAATATGGTATCGTTCGTTCGCCTATTCGCCAAAACACTGGCAGGGGAGCATGCGGTGGTGTGATAGCTATATGAACTTGTACCAACATCACGCGAAGACGATCGTTTTGGCGGGATCGGTTAAGTACCCGCATATTCATTGGGAACGGAAGGTACCCAGAACGAACCTTCCTTCAAACTCATTCAGAGTCGATTAATCTTTACTCGTATCCAAGGGTTTCTGAAGTGGGAGTGTCTTATAACCCTAAATAATCAAACTACATGAAAATATTCAATATAAGGAATTAACAAAGGTTATTTGCTTAAAAAATTGACCAAACTTCAGATGAAATTAGAGATATTAGTATTTGCACACACACAAATCGTTTGATACCAAAGATTCAAATTATAATTAAATTCAAAGATTGGTTTTGTAATGTTTCCGAAAAATGTAAAAATTTAGCAATGCGCAAAACATTAATAGTCATGGGAACCTAACTCCCTATGTTTTAGTCTAATTGTAATAAGTAATCCGCGCGACTTAGAACTCACTCACCTTCTGTCCACATAAAAACGTTCCTCTGAATGGCAGACGGGTCGATGTCCGTCGTGTTGACCAACACGTCCCATAAAGTAATATTACGAATCTCGGCCACTTCACTTTCCGTGAAGATCCTGTTAGAATGAAAGATTTCGCTATAATTTCTGCTTCTCAAAGTCTTACCTAAATTCCCGTAATTATTACTAATTTCCTAAGAAGCTATTAACTACTGGGGGTTCCCCAGGATTGATCAAACACAACTCACCCATTGTGCGTGTTCTCGAACCAGAACCGGTCGGCGTCTCGAATCCTCTCGAACTGCTGCCGGATGATCTTTCTGAAGAGTGGACCAGGCCGCCCCTCCAATTCTGTCTCCAGCATCCCTCCGATGTACAGATCAATGTCGTCTAATCTTTCTCCATAAAGTTCATTCAAGGCATCAAACAGCTGAAAATATCCGTCAACAAATTTGAACATAACATTTAAATATACCATATATGCAGAGTCTTATTAAAGCTGGTGCTGCAATCGTCACCAGCTTCGAACACTTACACTTGTTCGTTGAGTATTGAAGTAAGTAATGTCGCCTAATGTTGTACTTTCGAATTACAGTCATTAGTTAGTAAAATAACAAAGCATTTATTACTTGAAAAAATAAACGAACTTGTGATTATATATTCAAGTTGGTTTGACCGTATCTTCAAAGTGCGGTTCATATCACAACATCAATAGAAAAAAAATTCTTTTCGTTTTATTTAGATTGGGTTTTCCCCCTCTATACTGCTGCAAATTTGTTTTGGGGAAAAGCAGCCAACAGCTCGAATTATTTGAATAATAACAGATTTATTAATAAGCGAAGACCAACAGATAATTACATGAAGACAAATCGACGTATGTGCACAAAGAAATATTATAACAGGCTATTTACAACAGTGCGAAACGCACCTGTTATAAAAAAAAGTTATAAAAAGTACCACGTTCCCAAAACTGCTATCTAGAACAGTTCCAATTACAGGAACTCAGACAAATGAAGTCTCTCTCTCCCTCTCTCTGTTATCGCAGTCAACACACAAGCAGATTCTGTTCCAAACTGAGCTTTTTCCTGAACTGACTCGATATTTGCTTCAAAGGTCTTTTATACAACCTCATGGTAGTTTTTAGATCTAATTTCATCAATCCTAGGACCTTCTCGATAATTCCTTGGTGATATTGTATTTTTTACCCGAATTAGTCGTCATTCTGGTAATCCTGGTCACATCTTCTATGGTTGCTATTCCCTTACTTTTAAAGTTCAAGCTAGAAAGTGAATTTTACATGTAAAACTCAATTTTCCCTCAAGAAGAGTATTACTGTCGGGAAAATAACATGCATGGCGTATTTCAATATGTATCACTAAACTTTTATTTCAGTTATTTACTAATTTGTTTTTTATACTAGTTGCATCAATAATGTTTATTAAAGGAACTTCTGCTTACTATATGCTTATTAAGAGTTTTGAATAAATGGGAAACATTCAAAAAATCGCGAATCTAATCAGAATTTCAAGAGCTAATGATGTACTTATCTAAACTCCTCTTAAGCACACACACACACATCATAACAAAATACCTTCAAAAAAAAATTTATACTATCTTTTGTATTTCAGGCGTAGTTAAAGAACTAAAGCAAACTAAACAAATAATTTTTCATTGAAACAAAACGATATAAAATAATTCAATTGAGAAGAGACTGACCTCTGGACTATGCTTGTAGAGTTCCGGGTTAATGTCTGTCCAGTTTTTGAGATCCGGTAACTGAAAGTACTTGCGGACGGTATTGTAGTCCGGCAGACCGTTGTCCCGTCCCCGCATGATGTTCAGCGCAGCCAGGTCCCGCCTAGAGAAGTCCATCGGACCAAAAAGTTTATCTGCAAATAAAATACATCGGTCATTTCCAACCTGAAAGTGTATTGTGGTATTGGTGGGATAAATGTAAAATGCTTTGGGGAAGGGAAAAAAACTTCAACTGCATAATAGTATACTTAATGCTGTTTTTACACGATACATACGTTCCCGAAGAATACGTGCAAAAAAATTCATTTGTTGTTTAACTTATGCCATCTGAGACAGTAACCAGATCAAGGGCCACGAAATTCATCGTGTCAAAAGGCTAAACATGTACATTTGTCGTTAGCCGTGGCTTTGAGCACCATACAGGTGACAGTGTGATTTGGCTCGGTTGGATTCTAATTTAGAGGAAGAACACCCTGGGGGTGGTCAGTGACCTCCCACCTAACCTCATAAGAGAACTAGCAGCTCAACGGCTATTTAAAGTACCCCCATGCCGCAAAGGCACAATACATTTACATACATCACTGCCTTCTCCGGGATTCGATACCAGGTCCAATGGCATAGCAGTCAGCATTACTAACCACTATACCGGATGGGTGACACTTAAAATTCATTTAAAAATATTTATTGCTTCTATGAAATGTGAAGGATTGGTTTTTGTCCTAAGCAAAATAACCATGCAATAAACCATTAGTTTTCCTGTAAGGATCTTAAACAGTTTATTTCATAAAGATTCAACATGAATAATTCAAAGTAAATTATCATTTTAAAAGAGGTATAAATATGTTGTTAATTCATGAACACAAAAAAATTAGGCAAAATAATGAAAGATACACATAGAAAGATTTTGTTCGTTGTCACCTCGTAACAGTAAAGACATACGTTTGCGTAAGACTACAATATTACTGCGATTACTAAAAATATCTTAGTTATCGGATTCGTGGTCCATAGCTGAAATTCTTTTAGTAATTTCTTGAAGAAAATTAAGGACTCCCACTTGTAGTGGCGATGTTTCAATAGTTAAGCATCGTGTTTGTGTATTTTGGCTAAGTACGTACTGGTTCGAGGATACGAATATACTGGTTCGAGTTTAATATCTCCTCGTCAAGTATCGTTTTTAGTTTTCTTATTCTTTTACTTATCTTGATCGTCGTGAGCTCGATATCTTGATATTCGCCAAGCAGACAAAATCCCTACGGGAGGTTATAAAATTTGGGAATTCCCACATATTGAAATCGTATGACATCCCATCTCTTCAATAATGCAGTGATAAAAATAAAAGTTAAGCAAAAATTTTCCGAGAATTTGGGCGATCGGGTTTAATTAAAACAAGTCACGTAAAAAAAGAATTAATTTTTTCCCTTCAAATTCGTACTAAATCAAAGTCGTGTAAAAACAGTATTAAGAGTATTGAAAGATTATCAACCCTCCTCCAATATTATTGTCTAAATTTTAGAATTATTGTCAAACAACCTTCGTTTTTATCAGGATATGTAATCGTTCAAAATTTTCACTATAAATTACCTCTGGATTAATAATGGGACATTTAAACTACAATCAGTTTCTTCGAACAGCAAGTAGCGATTACATTCACTTACTTTAATTATTTTTAGTGTTTGATTAATTATTCGGTTAACGACTGTCATGTGATGATTTAAAATAATCTATTACCTCTAACGTCCGAACATAGGACGTTGTCTTCCCTTTCGGCTATCTGCGAAGCCATACCCATGAGCAACTCCTCGATACCAGACTCTACTTCTTCCGAGTCCCACCAAGTGGAGCAGAGGCGCACAGCCGGATATCCGGTCACTGTTTTGCGAAACTCGCATTGAGCATTTCTGGAACAAAAAATCATAAAGTGAATAAAATGCATAAGCGATCAGAGTGGTTCACTTTAGCAACTGTCTGGAGTTGTATCCTTTAATAAGCGCCCCATAGATGCAGTGTTATTAACCCCTTCCAGGTTCCTTTTTATTTCTGGATTATGGATAAAAAAATGTAAATTTTTTTATGCTTATTTTCAGACATATACATTCTTTTTAAACATAATAGTACGATGAAATCATTAAACTTTGGAGTTAATTCACACTAACTATAATTTAAAGCTTAAAATACCTAACTTTGTAACGAGTCTATTCGCGTTCTTTCCACTAATAGTCCTTTGGGAAAATATAGGGTCTTTATAAATTATTCTATTATAAACCTTCCTCCGAAGAAGGAGATGTGATTATGTAAATTAAGACTTGTATATAAAGATTAAACTTTCGAGTTAGAGAGAGAGGGTTTAGACTGCGAACGGATAGAAGTGATTGATTCACGTGAAGCTAGGCGTGTGCACTTCATATCTTATTTGAATAATATTAAGATTGCGATTTGATCAATTAATGATTAAATTGGATTCGGTCGATTGGAATTATAAGGTGTATTGCCTGAACGTGATCCGATTTATTCGTAAATTCTTTTAATATGTCGTCTACCTCACTAGTGCTTCGCATATTTTTTAATTGGTGCATTTCTTAACTTGGGTTATTGAATTTGTGTTGTTGTTCATAATTGTGTGAATAAATAGAAGTTGTTCTGAATATGGCTAATCTGTCTTCCGACCCTCACACACTAATGGACGACGCGGGACGTCCATTACAGCTTTTATTTTAAATTACAAATTTTATTTACATAAATGAATTTGAAATTCTGAATCAAAATTTGTTCGGGTATGATAAATTCGAAAACATGGTACCGCTGTTTAATAAGCACTCCATGGATGCAGTGCCATTAACCCCTTCCAGGTTCATTTTATTTCTGGATTATGGATAAAATAATATCAATTTTTTATGCTTATTTTCAAACATAAGTATCAACGTATACGTATACGTTCAAAGTCAACATTGCAATCAGTTACTTTCTTCTTTTTACTGTCTTGAGCAGCAAATAATGCCTAATAAGTATTCCAGTTAATCCAATAAGTATCTAGCCGAAATAGCTTGACTTGTGCATAATTGAACAATATTATAATATATACTGTTTTCTAGAGGTAAAATTAAATAGTACTTATAACCGAACGTTCTTTTATTAGAAAAAAGCCTCATGATTTCGTGTCCTGTTGATGAACATCAGGCGAAGAATAATTGAATACACGATCTATCTTTACCATTGACACCAGTTAATTAGCTCTCATTTAAAAAGAATTCCAATGAAATGCGTATTTTAGAGAATTATGAGCACTCCGATAAAAAGCAAATTGGAAACTTTAGAGCGAAAAGAGAAAAAAGGGCAGCTAAAAGAACCATTTTCCTAGTTCAATTTCCATTATAAAAACCTAAATTCCTCAAGCATGTTTTTCTGAACTAATTGCCCTTTGATTTTATGGGAATACGTGCGTATTTATGAACGCCGCAATATAAATAAGACGAGAACAATTGATGAAGGGTCGTAATTTTTAATTATGTGGTCAAGCTGATTTTTTATGGGAGGGGAAGAACCACAATATAACTTCTAAACAAGTACCCTTAAGTAAAATATCGAATTTTCGTTACATATTTTAGGCTAGTGTTGGTATAAATGCCATTTGAAATAAGACTGCTTTTTTCATGATGCAAGTTCGAATTTTGTTGAAATTGGAATTATTCCCCTCGAAATGGAGACACGGTTGCTGCATGAACTCTCCCCCTCCAAAAAAAAAAAAAAAAGAAGCAACAAATTCAATTTTTCTTAAAATACTTTACAATAATTTTTAGCAAGTTAAAGCATTGTTACAAAGCTGAATACTTCCAGCTTTGTATTTGCGTCAGACACAAAGTATCTTAAATCCTTGATAATACGTATCGTAGTTTTGAACCATCGTCAGGTGACAAAGTCAACATCTAAGATGGCACTCCACTGTCTACATCCACGTCACACCAACATGAGGACATTTAACCTAATTGCTATACACAAGTGCAGATCTTTTTTATGGAAGGGGGTTTACATTCCAAAAAACACATAGAGAAAAGCTCTGGGGTACTGGCGTTGCTATTCCTGAGTGGGCCCTGTATCTAAATGCCTTGGGAGCCTTCTTTTGAGGCATCTTAACATTTAACGAAATTTTGCTGTCACATTTTGGGCCCCTTGAGATTGGGGGCCCTGTATAATTGATATAGCTGATACAAAACTATGCCCCTACTGAGGGATATTCTCTGGAGTAAAAATTGAAAAAATTCTTGGTCTACTGGGAGTTTGGCCCCATCTCCTTGTGTATACCACTGCGCAAGAGACCCTCGCTTTGCCAACTAGGACTTGAAACATTCTTTCAGGCCCCGAGTCATCCTCGTAATTTCGAATCACTCTCAGATGATAAGATAGACATTCTAATCGACCCCCCCCATCTGCTCAGGGCGACTTAGAATTCCGATAATTTTATACATAAATTGTAGTCGTATCTAGACAAGTGATTTAAGCTCAAAGAAAACTATACTGTTTGAGCAGTAATTAGAGCATAAGGGGAGTTCTGAACTCGTTTTAATTTTTTAAAAGTGAACTTAATTTCCATAACTCGCTTTCCATTATCGTTTGCTCGTGACCAATGGTATTAGATTGGTGAGTAGGAAGATTGAATCGAGTAATTTGTCGATGGGCTAAAGTAGTTTTCCTTGCACTACCTGTGCTAATGGCCTATGTGGTATTTTGTGGTGAAGTCCTTGTCCCTGCCAAGGACATTAAAAAAAAGGGGGATTAAAGGAGGAAGAAAGTGAACGCCCGTTGATGACCTCGTTTCGAGTCCAGGGCCGGTGAAGTCACTTGACATGCTTACCTCTTGTACAGTCCGGGAGGGATCAGGGTGTGTCCGAAGCGAAACGCTGCTGACTGGAACACGTGACTCACTCCAGGATGAAGGTCGGGCTGGTAACCTTCCAACACAAACAATAATTAAACTAAAGTACGACAGTTTAATTTTTTCCAAAAAAATAACGAAGTTATATGTGAGTCATATCATTATGTATTTCACACTCTTATCACAAAAAATTAGTAAAAAATAAAATTTACTTAGAATAATTGCTTTTTTCTCCTCATTTCTTTCAATCATCAAATATATCTCAGAAAAAAATGTTCAATCTAATTGTCTGTGTTGAAGGTTAATGAATAACTATTGACTGAATCATTTAAGATTTTCGTTCTAAATTATAAGTGGCGAGTGTAAATAAATATGATTATGGTATTATAAACATCTGCAGGTTGATTGACTACTCATTAACGTCATATTCTGAAGCAACTTTAGGGCTATTGGTGACGGGCCTCGTAATTTTGAGCCACGCTTAGATGACGAGGTCAGTATACCTGAACTGCCTGCTGTATTAATCTGGTTAGCAATCTCGACATTTTATTCAAACTTAAAAAAAATTCCTCTAGAGCAGTGGTCCCTAAAGTAGTCCCTTCGGAACCCAGGGGTCCCAAATATTACTCAGGGGATCCCTCAGCAACATCAGGGGTTCGCGCAAGGTTTAATATAAAATTTTAATAAAATGATCCACTTTTATTTTTATAGAAATTTAAATAAATTACAATAATTCATATGGATATTTCCGACTGGGTGTTGAGTGAGTGAATGAGTGAAGTTAGAATTTAATGGCTCCAGAGCCGATTTCAGCTGTATAAACTACGCCACACATTTATTAGAATATTAAAATTTTAAAAATACACACACACACATATATATATATATATATATATATATATATATAGTATAATAAAATAAAAGTGAAGAATAACTAGAACCCACAGTATATATATATATATATATATATATATATATATATATATATATATATATATATAAAGTTATACATGTACGGTTAATATGTTTTAAGCTGTGGTCTAGATCGGAAAAGAAAAAAAGGAAATGTATGACAAGAAGAGGGTCGAAAATAAAGAAGGATCACCAGAGTACCCCGCGGTAGTGACACCCGTGTTTATCAAAGACAGTAAACCCCTTGGGAAAAGGAAAAGATCACTAGGGCACCTCAGGATTGTAACACCCTTACTCATCTAAAGAAGATGAGCCCCCTGAGGGAGACTGGGTGATGAACCTTTTTGCGCGTGGACTAACTCAGATCCCAAACACAGTGAATCCATACTAATACACGAACATCTTATTAAAATATCCACAAATGAGGGACTTAAGTCAGTGTTTGAACAAGGATACCACACATTCTAGTTACAAAACCAGATCCCAATTTTATATCCTGCATCATGGGTTATTGTACAGAAGTTGTTGATTACTTTCCCGTCTTCCAATTTGGTAGAACGCGGATCCAGTTCCTCATCACACACAAACCTCATCACACACACAAAAAAAGAAAACTAGTGCTCGTGGGGATTTGTGGTTGCTACTCACAAACATTGAGACGGACATAAATACACTCATAAAATCTCATCAAGTTCATCCAAGTCATTAATTTTTTTATTTTATTTTTAAAAAAGGTATAATTTCAATAAATAATTCTTCAACGCAATGTTTTTTTTAAATTTGTGATTTTTATACTATGAATTTATGTAGCTTTTTCCCTTGAGGGTCCATCGGCAAGATTTGACTATAAAAAGGGGTACATGGGTTTAAAAAGTTTGGGAAATACTGCTCTAGAGGAACGATCATATTCTAAAACTCAAAAATAACTTAATTGTATTTGAACTTTGTCTATATCATTGTCCTCTTCGTTTTGGACACAAACAGAATCATTTCAAAGTTATCACACAGGAAGTTTATAGTATTTGGTTTTGTTTCAAAATTTTTTTTTCTAGGGAGTGGGAGATGAGTACTTGTGAAATTACTCGTATCTCTAGATATGTAAGGGCACTCAAAATGTAAATCATGCTTTATTTGTCAGTATACATATATAAATGGCAATTCTCATTTCCAGTGAGGCATAATTACTTAAATACAATCGAATATAGAAATATAATATAGTTTGCGTTTCGAATAATCTTTCAGATTAATTTCAAGTTCTTTTAAAAAAAATTTTTAATAAAAGTTAAACTATGGTATTCATTTTTCAATTTCCTACACTGCGAACTAATGTTATGTGAAGCTAAACAGAAAAATATGTCATCCATATTTATTATTATAGTTATTTTGCTTCGATACGTTTAAGAATAGTGGTTCTGGATTTTGATATTAATGTACCAAACATTATGCTTTAAAAAAATACCAAAAGAATATTAAAGAATAAATCACAATAAAGAACTTTTAATGTGTTTTTCAATTGTTTGCATGTATTTTGTATAAAAAGAATACATTATATGGTTTTAACCTTATCTCGAAACTGAAAAAGAAAATTCTTTAGGTTTGTCTTTCTCTGACTTTTAACGATAAACCATATAAACTGGAAACAATTTATAAAAAGGAAATATATATCCACATATTTTATAAATATTTGCAACTATTACACACGTACATACATTCATAACACTAAGTCTTTAAAGTTTGGAACATTAATAACTATGCAGTTTTCTCATTTCTTTTAATAATCTTTACAATTCAAAATATATTCACTGTTACAGAACAGGAAACTAAATAAACTTATTGTATATAAGAAAAAAGGCAGTTTCAAACAGAGATTAGCGATATATTAAAATGGGCAATTGAAATCATGATATGATATTGGGACACATTTTCTATATGAAACAATATTTTTGTTAGTCTATTTTTAACAATAAATCAAGACGAAAAGAATTTTTTTTAAATTAACCTTGATAAGGATTCAGCGGCTCCATGAGTAGTACAGGCAAATATTCATACAAGATGATATTCTGAAAGAAAAGCAAAAAAGTTCTGTTACTCTATAATTCGAAATGTATAATAGGTTTTTTTAAATATATATAAACTAAAAACAGTGGTTAGATGTTTCTGTAAAATATGTAACAGAATAAAACCCAGTACTTCTAGTTTTTATTTAAAAAATAGAGACTTTTTAATAGTTTGAAAAATTATCGAAATTTCAAATTGAAAATATTTTGATCTAGAATACGTAACAATAACATAAATTGATTATATTATTTAATGTCACTAAATAAAGTAATACGAAAACTACTAGCGACAGATCGCGTAATCTTGAACTATAGTCACGAGATGGCGATATCATTTGATCCAATATCACATGCCTGAACTTAAATTTAATTTCAACAAAAATTCAAAACTCCATAGAATTAATGTTCATTAAACCCACAACACGATGATCTTTGCATTCAAATAGCTACTTTACAACTACGTTATCGAAAAAAAGATTCTACGGGTACCATTTTTGAAGAAAATGTTACTAATGTATATGAAATTTATTAAAAGGAACAAATAAGAGTAATGAAATTTCTCCGATTCTAGCAAACGCGTAGTAAAGATGTTGGAGGAACGGGTGCGTATAATCGGATCCCGGTTCTCTTTACCATGTTATCACAGCTAATGTTCTTATTTTAAAACCCTTTCAACAGCTGCGACATGGATATTCTTTTGTAGTCACATTCATACTTATAAAAACTAGACCTGAAATAATTTAAATAATTGTTGTATGAATGCGTTTTGAATCTTAAAATTTATTTTTGACTTCATTTTGTTTCAATTATAAAAATTTCCTCTGCACGATTACCTTTTCGCACACATTTTCATAACCAAATTTGTTAGGTGACCGGTAAGAATTAAGTACATTGATTATCTTTAATGCATGATCGAAAAGCATACCACGCGTTTTATTTAAATGTTTCCTTTTTCTTAAGATATCCGACTACTTTCGGAACCGTGATTTTAAAAAAAGCGCATAAAGGGATAATTTCATGATATTTAGTGCCACTTAGATTAGAATATATGTATAAAATTGTTTTAAGGACATTTTGACAAAAAAAATCATATAAATACAATATTTTGGCAAAAAATGAACTTAGAATAATTTTTTTCAAAATGTTCTCCTTTTATAAAAAATGCTTCTAAAATAATAATATTTCACTTATATAAAGTAAAAACTTCTTCAGAGAGTCTGAACTAGGATTTTTGAAAAATTCACATTATTTTCAGAGTTACCACCAATTGAAATAATTATCGCCGTTTTTTTCTTAAAATTGGAATCTCTCTGGAAACTGCTCTCTCTCTCTCTCTCTCTCTGTCTCTTCGCTCGTTTCTCTGTAGTCATGTAGCCGGCTGCTTTGTGTTGTAGTTGCTTTTTCTGTTTGTCTGTGTTGTGTCGTCTGTTTGCTTCATGTATGTGTAATGCCGTCCCTACTGGATTTTTATGTGTTTCCAGATGTGAAATAAAGGAAAATTGATTCACAGGAGTGCCTCTTCGATAATACTGTATTCGACCATGCTTCACGTAACATAAAATCACACCACCGGCCACGCCCAACCTTTGGTTCTCCATTATTTAATCAACCACTCGTCATGGCTTACAATATATTTACCACTCAACGGAATTATTGCAGAGGCATTTCATACATATATAGGAAGATAGTGAACTAATAGAGTAGGAATTGAATGAGGAGTATGATAAAACATAAGATAGCGAAGTCAGAATGAATATTAATGTTTCAATTCTTTTACATCTGTGGAAAAATTCAGGTCCTATTCTTCAACATTAAGCGAAGACAGTCTAAGATATTATTTTCAGATTTTTTTTTGTTACGTTTAAATGTCATTTAAATGTGATTAACATCTTACACATTTCAATCTTGGCTTCGGAGAGAAAAAATAAGCTGTTAAATTTTGTAAAACTTATTCCTCTTTCTCCCTTAAAAATTTGTAGTTTTTAATTTTCACAGATTCTGAGATAAATTAATATGAGGGGAAAAAAACATTTCAATTCCCTAAAGCAAATGCTTGGAATATCTTTACTAATATTATTTCCAGCAACCTTGACGTTGTAAAACTAGCCTTTGAAAATGTGTAAACAGTTGTTGATCGCACATTCTCGACTATGCGCTTTCAAACACAGAAAAAAAACAAATATGTTTTAAGTATATATATATAAACAAACAATTAATTCGAATTCATATATCATGAAATTGAAAAATCTGATGCGTATTTTATTTCAATCCAAACAAATTAAATATAATTAGAAAGTAATTAAATGTAATTCACCCAAGATACAGTCCGAGGATACGAGAATTGTTTTATTAACAAACAAGTCAGGACGGTTATTAACAGGCGGTTCGGGTTTTTATTAAAGGTTGAAGGTAAAACTTTTTTCATTCCTCGGCGTTTTCCGAAAGGTGAATTCAATATCCTGGAGCGAAAAGAAACGCGTAAAAAATGATAAATCAGTAGAAAGAAGCCTCCCAGCGACGCGGAATCCCCCTCAGAGCGAGGTGAAAGTCACTCAAGGCCGTGCGGCGGAAGCACGTGACTGTGTGGTCCAGTTTCCCTTAAATGTCAAAAAAGCCTGTTCTCTCGCGTGGAGGAAAACTTCCCTCAATTGCCATTTCCGATTCGAAAATTAAAATTGAATTCCAGAGAGGAGAAAAGTTTTTAGTGATGACTCAGAAGATGAGCACGGAACAGAAAAGAATAATGCGTGATCGTTTAAACTTTTACAATAATTTAAAAAATTTTGATGTCTTCTCGAAATGTATGATAAAAAAAAAAAACTTCGATTTCGACTAAGCGTTTATTGCATTGCGACTTTACAATTCCGTTAAGAGAAGAAATAATTGCAATTTGTCAATGTACCATTATTTCAAATTTAATAAAAAAAAAATGGCGACTCCTTAACTGGAAAGCGACGATGACTACGGTGTCGCAGGGACTGGGTTCGAATCCCGGAGAATACATGGATGTTTATAAATGTATAGTGCCTTTGCGGCAGGAAGGTACTCTAAATAGCCGTCAAGCCGCAAGTCCTCTCGTGTGGTTGGTGGAAGGGGAAGAGAGATGGGAGGCCCATGGACACCCTCAGGGTTTTCTCCCTCTAAATTAGGGTGGAACCGAGCAAAATCGTACTGTCACCTGTATGGTGCTCAAAGCTAAGGCTAATGACGGGCGTAAAAATTCTAACCCTTAGCCGCGATGAATTTCGCGGGCCTCGATCTGACTTCGTCAGGCAGGTGGCATTAGTCACAACACAACAACATAAATTCTGCTTCAAAATAGTTTTGGATATAAATATGGCAACGAATTACAATGCTCTCTCATCGTAAAGTATTCTGTGCAAAGAGCCCAATGCCGTTTCTCTCTCTCTCTCTCTCTCTCTCTTCATTTTAATTTAATTTTCGAAGAAAGTATGTGTATTTTCTACTAATATTAAGATGTGAAGTTAAACAAAAGTATATATCGCCGTAAAAACTCAAAAACTTGTCTCTGACTTTTTTTTTGCAAGTTTATATTTTTTTCATAAAACACTTGTCGGCAATAAATCAATTTAATTTTCTGAAATTTATAATTAAAATATTGAAGTTAGTTGTAGATTGTTTGAAAATTTCTTTTTAATCTCAAAAAAGCTGAATTTCTTTCGGAAACTGAGCAAAAAAAAAAAATTTTAAAAGAGATAAAGAGGACAAAAGAACTATAAAAGGAGCCCCACAGTAGGCATGCAAACTGCTCAAGATGTTCCAAATACTAAAACAAATGGAAACGGTAAAATAATATTCCTACAAATTTTAGCAACTTATTGTTTCAAAAAAAAAAAAAATTCCTAAAAATTTGAAAACGATTTATAATACGTGCATTTAATGAAATTTTAAACAACAAAAACAGATAACATTATAAGTAATTCAGAAAACTGTATAGGGGCAATGTGTGTCTATATAATTTTTTTAAAAAACAATTATAAAATTCCAGTGCACCCCAAAGTATCAAACAGGGTAAGTATTAATCAGACATTCCAAAGGAATGAAGGGAAAAAAATCCTTTGTGGTTATGAAGGATTACAAATATTTACAACAAATTCATGGAACTTTTTAAAAGAACTTCTGATGGAAAGAAGTTGCTGAAGATTCGGAGATCGATTTATATTAAGTCCCTTGAAAGCCAGTCTTAGGATATTTTGTTCTCTTTCCTACGTGGAACACAGAAGGAGCACATGTTCTACATTTTCCTTCCGCCAAAATCACAATTGCAGAAAGATGAAGGAACTAAATTAAATTTGTTCAGCTTTAAAAGTTGTCATGACTAGAAATTGGGTTATAAAAATGTAGTATAAAAATAATGGCCGGACAGTCTCTTATTAATGGTTGGAAAAAATTTCTTTGTTAACGCATTTATGCCGGTGGTTGAAATATAAACCAAGTTTCATAACCTCTTTACAGGGAAATATCTGTAGGAGTGACTAACTGAATGTTTTAAACGAAATTGTTATGCCCCTACGAAGCAGGGTAAAGTCACAAATCCAACCACAAACGGAATCTTGAGCTTTTAAACTACAAAAAACTGTTACTTGATTGCTGTTCCAAAAATGGAACACTAGGCATAAATGGGTTAAACTACCTTTATTTGAAATCAGATATTCTTGGTTCCAAGACTTTACCATTCTTTCTTTCATAATCTTCTTGTAAAATGGCTTAGGAATATTAACGGTAACGCTAATTTTGCGCTTACTTGCAGATGTGAATATGACTAACATAAAGTTTTATTTTTAAAAAAAATGTCTTTAAAAAGATGACTTATTAATGACAATAAATTTTATCATTACATAGTTTTACTACTTAAATCAGATTTCACACTTTATTCCCGTCATACATCCGGGCTAGAAAAATAAAATTAAATTCTTAAATTGCAGGAGGGCTATTGGTGAAGGACTTCGTCATTTTGAACTATGGTCTCAAATGACCAATACGACTGAGACTAAAATAAGTAAGTGCGAGTTTTTTCTCAGAAAATACTGTACTGCACTTGTATGTATTGTTTGCTTGTGAGAATACAACGGAAAATATAAACTGCCCCAAATACCCTTTAACAAAGGAAAGTGTGTACTTAATGGCATAGAGTATTTACTACAGGGAAAGGAAAATTAACGAATTGCAGTGAATTACCTGATCAAGTACACCTCAGAAAAGTACTTTATGAAGGCATAAACTGCCCTTAAGGTATCCGACTACGTTCGAAACCGTGATTTTGCAAAGAGCATAAATGGATAATTTTCATGATATTTAGTGTCAGTTAGATTAGAATATATGCATAAAATTGTTTTAAGGACATTTTGACGAAAACAATTTATTTAAATATAATATTTAGGCAAAAAATTAACTTAGAATAATCTTTTTTCCAAATGTTCTCCTTTTGTGAAAAATGCTTCTATTAGAATAATATTTTCCCTGTATATAGCTCAGACCTCTCTACAGAGGCTCAACTAGAATTTTTGAAATATATAACTTAGAAGTGGGTTTATTCATATTTTACGACAACAGAGGGGAGAAATTTTAAGAAAAAAATGCCAATAATTATTTCAATTGGTGGTAACTCTGAAAATAATGTGAATTTTTCAAAATTTCTAGTTGAGCCTATGTACAGAGGTCTGAGCTATATACAGGCAAAATATTATTAAAATAGAAGCATTTTTCACAAAAGGAGAACATTTTGAAAAAAGATTATTCTAAGTTCATTTTTTGCCGAAATATTGTTTTTAAATATTTTTTTGTGCCAAAATGTCCTTAAAACAATTTTATACATGTATTCTCATCTAAGTGACACTAAATATCATAATCCATATCATGATCCATTTATGTGCCTTTTTAAAATCACGGTTCCGAACGTAGTCGGATACCTTAATGAAAATTAAGTAGCCGATTTTGCAAACACTCGCAGCTTTCTTTTTAAAGATATACATAATGTCCTGTTGTCTTCCGTACTGCATTCTAGGCTTTGCTGCTTCATCACGAAGAGAATGAAGGAACAGTAAATCCATTACCGAGAAGCCTCTTATTGTTCAAAATATAGCCTCACTATGTGATATTTTAGGAGTTTATATGGTGTCCTCAACGTTAAGGTCTTCATCACATTTTCTGGCATTCTTTCATTAACTGTTCTGCTCGTGGGAATTTTTCGGCCTGCAAGGCTTGCCGAGTTATCCGGACTGACGGGTTATCGAGTACCTCTGAGTTATCCGGACTCTATTACATAATATTTTTTCTTCAATCTGCCACTAAAGAAATAATGATAGTATCTAAACATCTGGCATCAAAAGTTGAAATATAAATTTCCACAAAGTTTAACAAACGTTATATTTTGTTATTATTTATTTATTTATTGTATCTACATCCCACATTATTCCCCCCCCCCATATTTTTCAATTTCTACTATTAGTTCACACTCTCCCTATATATATATATATATATATGTGTGTGTGTGTGTGTGTGTGTGTAATAATTCCCCCTAGCATCTCCTTTTAATTAACTCTTTTAATAATCTAGATATATATTATAAATGCGAAAGTTTGTGAGGATGTTTGGCCGTCTTTTACGCAAAAATAATTGAATGGATTTTAATGAAACTTTACAGTAGTATAGCTTATACATCCGAATAACACATAGCTGTAATTTATAGCATAGGCTATAATTTATAAAGATATTGTGTGAAGTGTCCCAAAATTTTTTAAAATATTAATTCATCAATTAAATTAAACTAATGAATAAGTAGTAACAAATAAAAATAATAGCCCAATACACTATATATAAAAAGGAAAATCGTTCGTTGTGTCCCTATAACGCAATGGATAGCGCGTTGGACTTCTAATCCAACGTTTGTGGATTCGAATCCCACCTGGAAACCTAATTTCTGAAAATGTCCTTTCTTTTTATTGGAATAATTAAATTTAATGAATGATTAAATAGTAACAAACGCGAAAGTAATAGTCCAACACCATATATAGAAAAGAAAATTGTGAGGAAAATCGCTTTCTATTTTGCCACTTAATATTGTGATTCTGTCATATGTAGAAAAATTTATATTAATTGTAATTATTTAATAAACATGTAAGTGAAATAAAAATTTTCTTTGTTGATCTAGGTAGGATTTGGCCTTTTTTTTGTATTACTTGTTAACTTCAAATGAACAATGCTGTCATGTGCAAGTGTTAAAAAGAAACACGCTCTTGATATAGGTTTTGAATGACAACAAAAACAAAACAAAACGAAAAATAAACAATTCTGAAGTAAATAAATTGGTTTAATTTTCGGAGCACTAAGTTATTTTATACTTGATTCAACAGGTCGATAAATGAGCTCAACTATGGACACATTTTAACCTTGGTTTAGCATTGAATAATGATGAATGATCCCCCTTGAAAAAATGCCACGAGGAATCGTCCATTATGTGACACTTCAAGTTTCCTTTCATGGGCGTAGCTACCGCTGTATCAGACATATCAATCATACGGGGCCTCCAAGCTACAGGGGCCCCAACATGTGTAACTACAGAGCTACTAACAGGGCTCCGATATACACTGCTGGACAATTGCTAAGGACGGATAACACTATCATCCATAGCAACCACAAAATGAAAGGAAGCAAAATGTGGAAAATTAGAATAAGTGTGGGATATTAGTAAGAAGAAGTATGAGTATGCAAATTTTTTTCCACGTCTGTTCATCACGTGATAGCGTTCATAAGAGCTTTAAAGGTTTTGACGCGTGTGGACAGTTGTTGTTTCAAGTCAAAGTTTTACAGGAAAGATTTAATAGACGAACTTAAAATTTTTGACATGTCTTCCCGACATCACATAGATGATTTTATGCGTGGCCGAATTATTGGAAAGATCGAAAAATAACAGATGTTGCCAGGAGTTCGACATCGCTCACAGCGTTGTTTCACGGCCGTGGAAGTCATTTAAAACTACTGGAATGTGTAGTAGACGGCACGGGGGAGGTCGTGTTAGAAGTACGACGCCTGCAGAAGACAGATATATCGTCCTATCAGCAAAAAGGAACAGACGCACCACAGCTCAGCAGGTGGCAAATCAGTTTCTTGCTGCCTCAGGAAAGCAGATCTCCCGAAAAACTGTTGCCAGACGTTTGAGGGGAAGAGGACTATACGCACGCAGACCTGTTGTGTGTATCCCATTGACCAGACAGCACCGTACTGCCCGTTTGCAATGGTGTCGGGAGCATCACAATTGGACTGAACAGGACTGGGCATGCGTACTATTCTCAGATGAGAGTAGGTTCAGTCTGTCATCGGATTGTAGACGCCAACTGATCTGGCGCGAGAGTGGTACTGCTTATCGTCCAGAAAATATACAGGAAAAGGACCGATATCCGACATGCAGTATCATGGTGTGGGCCGGCATCATGATCAATGACCGCACGCGCCTACATGTGGTTGCGAATGGGACTATGACGGGCCAACGATACATTGATGAAGTTCTACTTCCTCATGTTCGTCTTTTCCTTGGTGCTGTCGGTGATAAATTTGTTTTTATGGACGACAACGCAACATGTCATCGAACACTCGCTGTTCAGGATTGTCTAGACAGCGAGGGTATTGAACGTCTCGTATGGCCAGCGCGTTCTCCAGATCTAAACCCTATTGAAAATGTGTGGGATGCTTTGGGGAGGCAAGTTGCTGGTCGAAACTATCCTCCGACAAACAAAAATACCCTCATCCGTGCACTCACAGAGGAATGGGATAAATTGCCTCAACAGCTGCTGGATAATTTTGTGCAAAGTATGGTACGACGTGTGGAATGTTGAATCACACTCCACGGTAGACATATCCCGTACTGATACCTTTCTTTAAGGTGCCTGCTGACTTTTAGATGCATTGTTCCATTACTCCGTACGCAGATCAAATGAACATTTTTTTTTCTTTCAGATGTTTCACAGCTTTTGTACTTTCCAGAACAATAAATATTCTTTATTCTAATGTCTGAACAGTGTGGCAACTATATTTTATCCTACTAGGCCTCATGTCTCGCTTAATGTTATGCTACATAGCAATTTGTGATCCGTCCTTAGCAATTGTCCAGCAGTGTATAAAAAAGAGCCCCGAAGGAATTTTGATACAGGCCCCCCTCACAGCTAGCTCTACGCCAGTGTTTTCTTAAAAAAAATATTAAATTGGTTAAAGTTAAATTGATCCTAAAGATTGGTAATCATTTTTCTCCCCTTACATTCTCAAGTTTTTTAAGAAAAAAATATTTTACATTCTTAGTAGAATAAATTCTAAAAATTATTAAAAGACCAAGATATAAAAGAAATATATATATAAAGATATTATAAAGATATATATATATATATATATATATATATATATATATATATATATATATATATATATATATATATATATATATACGATATGTACTTCTTAAAATATATACATATATATATTTTAAGAAATTCATTATTATATAAATTACGCTTTCTCAAATTCTAAGATTTAAAAACTGTAACAATTTTTAAAATTATTAAAAAAAGCTTTTTTCTTATGCTTAATAATTTAATCTGGAATAAAAGCTAGTTAGAAGATTTAAATCAACTTTCAAATATATATTTATATTTGCAATTTGTCTGTGGTCGTTACTTTCAAAAGTATAAATCCCACATTTTGGACTAATATGTTTCTCATTCGAATTTAAATATTTTCTCTATCTATAGTTTTCTTTTGTTACCGTATGAAAAAAAATCGCCTTTTTGTACTCAGTAATAAATATTTAGTGAAAAAGAGAGACTGGCACCGTAAAGTATTTTTAGCTCTGCTATTTAGTTCTAAGCATGGACAAGTTTTTCACGCATAGTTTTTTTCACATTTATGTTATACATTTTCTAAGTTTGTTTCTCTTTTTCTAAATTTCTTTTGGTAATGAAACTTTCCTTTATATATTTAATGTAAGTTAAGTTCATTGGTAATGGTACTTCTGTGTATTTCGGTTTCATCTGAATGAAGCTCTATTAACTTATTTAATATTAAATAAAAATCTAGTTTAAAAAGGTATTCTACCACAATAGTATATTATAGTACCTACAATAATGCATTTTTTTTTGTAAAATTCTTACAATTATATTTATAAATTTTAAAATTCTATTGTTCTTCAGGATACATCAAAAATATTCGCTTTTACGTATTCTTATGATTCTTTGCAGAACTCAATCTGATAAAATTATGTGGAAAAAAAAACTTTCTTTTTTCTTTATTTATATTTGAAATAAAAAATATGAGCATTTTTTAATAGTTCTTAAGCAAAAAAAAGTAATGCCCATGTAGTTAAAACTTACTTTTTCTTCCAGTTTCGTTCATTTTTTCAATAAAATTGAATTCTTTTTAAGAAGAAAAATATTTTTTTAATTTTACAACCATTTCTTTTAAAATCTAGAATTAAATCATCTGACTGTAGTTAATGCTCAGATAATTTTACTTTTTATGTATAAGAAATAAATAAGCAAATGTGAATGAAAACTATTTGATTTTTTTTCAATTTAAGTTTCGAATTCATTTCAAAGCTCAAGAATTTGGCAATCCAATTCGACCTTAGTTCGCAGAATCTGCTCGAAAAACCGATTTTAATTTAGGTGGAATACCTTTTTAAATAAATAGTATATTTATGAATCTTTTCTAAGGAAGAAAAAATGAAAAAGAAGCAAATGATCGATGAAATGCATTTCAATTCATTATTCTAGCAATGATAATCGTACATTTGTTTTAATTTCCTTGATTCTTTTTTTTTTTTTTTTGTTTTAAAGAGCAATCAAGCACAGCATAGTTGTTTCATTTCGAAGCGTTAGAGGCTGCATTTATTTGTCTATAATCACTAGCTAACAACATTAATGATAAAAATTATTGTTTTCAATCAAAACTCTTACTTCTAAGCCTCCTTTGACAAATTTAAATGGATTTATATGGAAATAGATCCCCCCGTAAACGAGTTGATCTCAATGCACATTGGAAACATTATCTCAAGGATAATGACTCGTTTCATTTAATGTTCAACTCGGAGAACACGATTAACCAGCGGTATAAGACAATTTTTTTGTCATTTCTAACCTACAATTTGTAACTAAATATTCACTATGTGACCTTTCCTCGATCAAATAATGTATTTCTCAATTCACTTAGATTTTTCTCGTCCTTTTTCTCTAAAATTTGTAATTAAGTGCAGTGAACTTATCTTCGAAAACACATATATTTCGGGATAATTTCTACTTGTGCGATTAACAACCGTATATTAACGTGTGAAATGCAGATACGAGCTGTCAATGGAGACACAATAACTAATAAGGAAACGGTCGAATCCTTGACGAAGCAATGAAGGGGTCACTTTGTGGCCATTTTGTTCCGAGGTCAGAGGGCGGAAAAACTTCAAGAGTCAAAGCGTTTTCGATTTCATCAGGTGATGAATGAAGAATGTTTCTAATTACTCATTGACAAGTTCCGAATGGAAGTCAATGTCGGTCAATGAATCTGGATTTGCGAACATCATTCATTTCCTCTGCTTATTGTTTCACGGATTCGAATGTTTGGATTTCGTGTAGGAAAGGCAAGAATCAGGGCTGCTTCATGTCTCACTTATATCGGTTTTGCCCTGTAGCGATTCTTTAAAAAAAAAGTGTTTTAATTGCTCTCCGTTGGAATTTTTCTTCATTAATTTCGAAATTTTGCAATTGAAATGCAACACATTTGAATATTGGCATTAATTTACTTGTAAGTATGGAATGAATGTCCTCTTAAATTAGAGATCGGCAGACTTTCAAGAAATAATAGCTAAAGTGTAAGTGAAACAAAACAACTACAGTATCAAAAGAACACTTACTACTTTTCAAGTATTCGCAATTGATTCCAAAAAATTAGAAATGAGAACAAGTATCAGAATTTCTAAAACTATCAAAACTTATGTTTATACAAAGAAGACTCGTTAGAACTACAGATTTGACGTCTTTGTAGAGAATAGTGAGTGAGTGAGTTAATATTAACGTCACACTATATTCAGCTACTCTAGGGCTATCAGCGATGGATCTCGTAATTTTGAGCCATGCTCAAGTGATGAGGACGACATCTGAACTGACACTCTCTCTCCTAACTTCCACACCACACCCAATGAGTGGACATTGAGCCTTGACAAATTTTACGTGCATCGACCTCCTCCACACGACGGGTCTTCAGTGGCCCTGGGGCTTGAACCCGAGACATTCTGACCACTAATTCGTGACCATAAATATTAAGCATACTCTAGGTTGTTGAGATCTTCAAGTCTTCATTCAAACAAAACAATTGTTTTCCAACAGGAATTCCTTTAAAAAGGAAATATGACGCCAGGTTATCGACACAAACGTGAAATCGTGTCGAAATTAAAACGAAAAATAGAGTATGCCCTTAAAATTGAAGGGAATTTTCTGTATTGTACGCACTCAACCAATGTGTGTGAACCATTTTCCTCCCATTTAATAAAAATACATTCGTACGTTAATATTACTTACACATTTTCTTATTTGTTAAAATAAAATAAATGCCTACAATGGTTTTAAAATCGTCGCAAAGGGTACCTTTCTAAAAAAAAAAATTCACTTTTCAAAATTTGGTGATTTTTGGAATAGAACGTTTAACAAACAAGCTTCACCCTGAGTTAAACGATGAAAGGTTAAATAAAAGATGATCAAGGTAGCTTATACAATAACTGAAGTTTTCTACCTTATACTTAAAAATGTAGCTCTGTTTTCTTTAAGGTATCCGACTACGTTCGGAACCGTGATTTTAAAAAAGCGCATAAATGGATGATTTTCGTGATATTTAGTGTCACTCAGATTAAAATACATGCATAAAATTGTTTTAAGGACATTTTGACAAAAAAATTATTTAAATATAATATTTTCGCAAAAAATTAACTTAGAACAATCTTTTTTCTAAATGTTCTCCTTTTCTGAAAAATGGTTCTATTATAATAATATGTTGCCTGTATATAGCTCAGACCTCTCTACAGAGGCTCAAATAGAATTTTTGAAAAATTCACATTATTTTCAGAGTTACCACCAATTGAAATAATTATTGGCGTTGTTTTCTTAAAATTTCTCCCCTCTGTTGTTGTAAAACGTGAAAAAACCCACTTCTAAGTTATATATTTCAAAGATTCTATTTGAGCCTCTGCAGAGAGGTCTGAGCTATATACAGGTAAAATATTATTTTAATCGAAGCATTTTTCACAAAAGGAGAACATTTGGGAAAAAAAACTATTCTAAGTTAATTTTTTGCCAAAATATTGTATTTAAATAAATTTTTTTGTCAAAATGTCCTTAAAACAATTTTATGCATATATTCTAATCTAAGTGACACTAAATATGAAAATTATCCATTTATGCGCTTTTGCAAAATCACGGTTCCGAACGTAATCGGATACCCCCTTAAGCTTTCGTAATTATAAAGTATTCATTTATTTATTTTCGTCATTGAGCTAATCGATATGCTCGTTTTTGAATCCTCAATTTTGTCCAGTTTCATATTAAAAAAATAAAAATATTAGAAACTTGGTTAATGAGCTACTAGCAACAGTATTAAGTATGCGTTTCCTTAAAATTTTAATATTTTTTAATCAAAGAAGGTATTGCAAGTAATTTTCTCTCAAACATTAATATAAACAATTGAATTTTGAACTCAATTTGTTTCCTAAAATGCAAAAAAGTACTTCTTTATGTAAAAAAAAAAACTTAATTTAGATTTAAAATGCATTATAAATATTTTTCTTAACTGGCTCCGTTTCATCGAAAAATTCGTTTGGCGAATCACTCAATTTTGAAATGATGAACAGTCTCTGAGTAAAACTGTATACGAGTATCTACTTTATGTTACATGTTCAATTCAGTTGAACACCGATCCTGGATGAAGTGATAGATTTATGAGGAGTTTTAATACATAGTTCTATCCCCAGTTTTACTTCAACTTACATTTCTCCATATCCCATAAAACCTGTAATAGTAACAAATTTTTTTTAAAAAATGTCTTAGTC
This sequence comes from Trichonephila clavipes, assembly GCA_019973935.1. Lineage (NCBI taxonomy): Eukaryota > Metazoa > Arthropoda > Arachnida > Araneae > Nephilidae > Trichonephila > Trichonephila clavipes. The sequence goes on from BMAU01020441.1 coordinate 351,966, forward strand.
GAATTGACAGTAGGGGAAAAATCACACAGCGGAGTAATAGAGAAGTAAAAATTAAATGATCTGGAGAACTTTTAAACTATTATTTAATTGACAATTAAAAACTTAATAAGATATTTATTTATAAATTAGTACTGGCGCAATTTTTGTTAGTCCATTCTGAGAAATAATGCTTGACATGTATTTCATATATAATTTGCCTTAAGCGGATAAGTTTTTATTTTGCGAAACTTATATCCTAGTATCGCGTTAAGAGTGCTTTAATTAGAGTTTTTATACCTGAAAAAATGCGAGTTGACAAAGAATTAATAAAAATATCCGCCGGAGGCTCTATATTCACATCCACCAACGCCCTTGCATAAAAAGTGGGGAAGAAAACCTTGAACCAAGTGATATAGTTGAATCCAAAAGTGTGTAGCTATTTCACACAATGGATTTTACTAAATTAAAACACGTGAAATGTTCTATGAGTGTCCTTGATTTTGGTTGATGTAATCATTTTGTTTTCGGCTTACCTAAGCTACGATTGAAACTGACTTTGATTTGAGAGTGTTCGTTTATTAGTCACGGCAATTTTGCCGATTACAATTAAATTAGTGTTTAAAATCATCCGAGTCGGTTTTAGTTCACTGACTGGTGTACCTTAACTAATTTGAACTACATTCATGTAAATTTTTGCTTTCGAATTTTACAGTGATATTGCTTATTAAAATCTGCGATAAGTAGCTTAATTTCTTAAAATAAATTGTAATTGAATAAAGAGGGAAAAATAAAAACCTTTATTTAAAGTTGTCCTCTTTGCCCTTTGAAAAAGAAATGTATACATGTGGTATCAGATTAACGGTAAAGTAATTATTCAGCAGAATACTTCAAAATAATAAAAGAAAAATCTTAGTTAAGCGATTTTTTTATATAGTGGCACAAAAATCAACCAAGACGCCCTCTTTTTATTGTGTCATGTCCCATGAAGTGCAAATGATCCTTTCGATTTCATAGACTATAAAATCAATGAATTGAGACATCATAAGTTTTAAAGATGAAAATTAAAAATCTTAGCCATGCCAAGAGATAGGCTACATATTCCATGCATCTATTAATACGAGTAAATTATAGTATATATATATATATATATATATATATATATATATATATATATAGGTATCTTTTTCTATTAATATATATATACTAACCTATTACTTATTACTTATATTCACACTAACATTTTTTAAAGCAACTCTAAAACACATTTAACCTGTGATTCTCTGTAAGGTTAGCGCTATTGTTTTCAGGTGGAATTTACTTTGACGTCATAATACTTTTCATTACAGGACTTTAGTAAAATGACGTCATCGCAAGATTACTCTTCATCGTTCATAAGATACAACTGAACAAGATGCTTTGGATAACTGTGGATTTTTTATTGAATAACCTCGTACTTTTTTGACTCAATTTGAGTTTCTTAAATTGTGCTTGGGTCGTAATAACACATTTTTTAAAAAAAAAACACGCAAATATTCTCCAATATTAATTTTTACAGGAACATCAATCGATATTTCAGCTGAAAGGAATTAGGAGGGAAAAAAGGCACTACGTTGAATTTCATGGATAACATCGAATAAATAGCGTGGGGAGGGTTGGCATTCCGCAGTGGTTATATACAAGTCACCACTGCATTTCGTCAAGTCTCAGAATGAATACGTCCGTTGTCAGTACTCATTGTAGTAGCATTTGAGCGATGCCAATTAAAAAATATAGAGAAAGAAGCACTGACCTGCAGGGTGGCGATGACGATTCGCCTGGCTCTCTGGAAAATGTCTTCGTCCGTCCAGTCGGGATGCTGGCTGTGCACGCGTTCTGCTATCACGTTGTGCCACCTGTGGAACACGACCCCCAAAGATAGTAGCGCGGGATTCTGATGGATGCGAGGATCGCCCAGCACTAAAAAGACGAGAGAACTTAATGAGAATCCATATTAGTGTGGTCAGCGACATTGGTGTCACCCGGTACTTAATTTGCTTAACATGGTAATAAGATTGTGCAGGTAATAACATAAGGTGTCCTAAAAATATGACTACACTTTCAAAAAATTAATTAAAACTAAACAAACAAATATTTTCACTTACAGTTTTTCTCTTTCTTTTTTATGTTCTCTAAAGGAAAGAATAAAGTTTCTGTCAAGTTAAACATGATCTAGATCGCGCAAGGTCCACGTTTTGAGTCATTCTCGTTTCAAAATGGCTTCACCACAAGAACAAGTGCAAGTTGTAGCATGGTCTATCGAATTTAAATCTGCAACACATGTACAGCGTAAATGGGGCGCTACCACATTGGAGTTTGGAAGTGAAAAAAGTTCTCCGGGCGTCGAATGATAAGAATAAGTCCAAAAGCGTGGCCACCAAGATTTCAAGACATAACACCTTTTGACTTCTTGTAGCAAGAAGTGAAAACATTGTTTACTAATCTTCAATTAGTGATACTGATAAAGCGAAAAGTCTAATTATAGTGGCCATTCAGATTGTTGATCTTGCAACACTTCATAGACCAGAGCTAGAAATCTCGTATAGACTGTGTGTGTTGCGCGCAACTAATGGTGAGCGCCCTGAAATCGTACAGTAAAGTACTGCAAAGAAACTTTAATGTTTTCTTTATGAAACAAAAAAAAACCCCGCAAGTTAATGTTTCTTTTCTTTCTAATTAACATTTGAAATTGTAGCCATACTGTTCAGACACCCGGTTTAATTGGACATTTTCCAGAATAAATATAAATGAAATGGAAATATTATTCTTGTAGTTACTTTAAGATAAGGATCTTTAACCTTTAATGCTCGAGGGACATATCAACAAATACACAATGATCCGCAGGCCACACGATTGTCAAAAAAATAATGTAGTCTAGAAATTTAAATAAGAGAGGTTTGTTTTATATACAATACTGCAACATTCTAAGGAAAGAGATGGTGTTACAAATTTGTATATAGTATATATATATATATCGGTTTCAAACACGTTAAATGGAAGTCGAATTAAAATACTTTTGAGTGTTAAAAAGAAAAGTTCACTTTTTCTTCTGAAAACTTCTGAGATTTTATGCATAGTCAGATTTTTTATGTTCAAAATTACTTAAGATACAATGAAATTTTTGAAGCATTCGTCATTTTAAGACAATTTTATCTCAAATGGATAACAAGCAGTGGTGTAACGGAGAATCTTATAGCCACCTGAAAAGTCAGATTTTGCCTTCAATATTTTATAAATTGGTTAAATACGTTAATACTTGGCGTCAATCAGGCTTTGAGGCCCGTAGAATCTTGGGTCCTCCGCGATGTTTGGGTTGTGGGGGCTTACGTTACGCCACTGATATCAAGCATATCAATAAAATATTTTAAATTTCAAGAATAACACAAAAAATGGCGTTTTTTTCGACAAAAAGCAAACAAGGCAATTTTTTTCTGAAATTGCCCAAGATTCAAATGAAGGGCCACTAAAATGCCTTCAGAGAATCATTCGTGACCCGCGGGCCACGGGTTAAAGACCCCTAAAAGATTACTTAAGAGATAGCATTAAAATAACAATATATTTAACTAAGTAAATTTATTACACGTTTTCTTTTTTTTATTTGCTAATTACTCCAAATGAAAATTTTATAGATAACATTTGATTGTATATTCGCTGTATAATTTTTTACTACAATTATTTAAGTTCCAGAACCTAATATTCTCTTTTTTAATTTGTGTGATGTGTTTGGAACAATGATTGCTACTGCATTGGTGAGACGATGAAACTGAATAGTTTACAAAATTATAGAAAGAAAAAAATATAATTAAACACGGAAGTCACAGAGAAATTTTAATATTTAGAGGATGCTCTCTCGCATACTCAATTAATACAAAGCATAGTAGACAAAAAAGAATGGATTGACCATTAATATTTATGAGATCCAAAGGCTCTATTTTAATCTATTTTGGTGTGCATAATACTGGTGTAGTAATAACAAAAACTGTGACGCGTGTTTTCAATAAATATTGGAATAAACCTTTATAAAACTTGCTTCTATTTGTAAAAAAAAAGTTATTTACCATTTCAGCATTGATGCAGTTAAAGAAGATTTTTCTGTTATTTCGTATCATGGCCTTGCTTACAACCAGTTTTGTTTCACGACATATACTTTTTTCTTCCGAAAAAAATGTTGCTTTTAAATTTTAACTACATTTTTGATAAATGATTTGAGACAATATTATGAATACTTTGAATTACTTTCGCATGTGACCATTATGATAACAAAACACCACAAACCCTGGTTTATATATTTCATTTTTTTTACCTCAATAAAAAAAACAGCATGTTTAATAATAAAAAAAGGCCACAATTTCCAGATAGACAGGACAGCATTCTTAAAATATGATGTCTTCAGTTATTTATTACAGCTGAAAATTCAAACCAGTCCGTTTGTATTATATTTATTAAACGGCAAGAGTCCTTGCACGATCAAAAGAACAGCCATGTCACGTCTGCTGCTCCAGTATAGTCAGTTAAAAAATTAATCAAAACTATCAGTTTCAATTTATATAAATGAAGGTCAAATAATCTTTCAAAAGATGGACCTTGCGTAACTACTTCCGTCTGCATTTATTTCATTTAAGCGTGAGATGCTTTGGTTCAGCCGAAGGTAAATCGAGATTAATGTTGAGTCTGTTGACTATTGTCGAAGCTTTTTAGTTGCTGCGAGGTAATCGTTCGTTGTTTTGTATACTTTATTTCCAAGATGAATCAGTAACATATGTAGGCCTCTGCTTATTTTTACTATTATCATATCCCGGGAACCTTCACTTGCTAACTAAAGCTTGGAGCACTCCTTCAGGTCCCCGGGAAAGACTTATAGTTGGAAGATTCCTTTCAATCGATTGGAGAAAAATTACATATATAATTCAAAGATAATGACTTATTAATTTAATGGATCACATAAAATAGCTTTCAGGCTGTTGTGATCTATTCTGGGAGTCTATGCATATACGAATCCTTACATTTCAAATCCGCGTCGGTCTCTATTGTTAACCCGTTTAAAAAATGCGGACAATTCTACTTTAATTTTATTCTCTAAGTTTGTGGAGGGTCCTATTCGTGTCCTTTCACTGATCCTCTCGGAGAAATACTTCTTGAATACTTGCTTGATATTTAAATCCACCTTCCGTAGAGAGAACTTGATTTTATGCTAATTTGAATGCTATTTAAACCCTAGCAGTGTGATTGTCACAGTTAGCCATTACGCTGTTATTAAAGTGAGATTAGCGAAGTGCTTTTCGAAAACCTTAGTGAAAAAGGAAAGAAGTTTTTTAAACTTTTTTATTTTTATTTCTAAGGGTAGATTATGAACAGAGTTCATCAATCTATCTAGTACATCCACCGAAAGCAGGTATCTATTTTCAGTGCGGCGCCATATAGGCGGATACCAATCGCCGCAAGTAATTTTGATGCCCAGTTTCCTCCCTAGAGGAGAAGGCACCTGAACTTTGACGAGGCGAACCTCTACTAAGATTTAATTTTGCCTAGAGCACCCTCTAGAGATCTTTCACATGTCGTATAATCATACGACATGGCCATTGTTGATTTTCTGCATCATGAAGATCCATTGACTTGTGCCGGGGTCGAATCCGCAACCTGGGGTACAGAAGGCCAGCGATAAATTAACCACGCCACTCAACTGACGAGGAAAGAAGTTTTAGACTGGATAATAGTCGACCCAGAAGAGATATGACGAGTGCTCTTTTATCCGGTTACATACAGATAAGTGTTTAATTATCTGTCTTTCGAACAAGATAGTTATCTAAATTAACTGTTCCCTCGGTTTATAATCTTGATGGATCTTATATTAATTGCACCTAAGTAAAAGTTATTATTTTTATAACAGTGTCTATATTGATTCGGTGCTCCAAACTACACCCGTGACCTTAGGGCCACAACAGGGTGGATTTAAAATAGCGTTCGTCCATCTGGTGGAGATTAAAAAGACCAACTGACCTTCGAAGTCCATACCACGCGTGTGCATGAATGGTTATTACAATTCTATGACTCTCATAAGAGCATGCATGTAAAATAAAAATACCAAATAAATAAAATCATCTTGATGTTAAGTCTTGTGTAGGAGTAAATCGAGGTCTGACACACAGAATTATGCATATGTGAAAACTCTTTTTAAATCTTAAACTTACGGAACATCCTTTCCGGGTTAAGCATGCCCAAATATCTGGCAGGAGGATAATTGATGAGAGGTACTCTTTCATGGTTTCGTGGCGGGAACCTTCCTTCCGTAGACCGAAAAGTGCCGTTCTCGAAGGTCCTCATGCTGTTCACCCACGCCTCGCTTGTGCTATACACGAAACTGCCATCGATCCAACTCGTCATCTGGTTCAACTGGAAGAGAACAACAGAAAGTTGTGACAAATCTATACGGAACTTTATCACTAACCTTCTGAGACGTCTTTTTTAGGGAAATTTAATTCCCTACCTATTTCCAATCAGGTCCAAAAAGAGGACAGGGATTCCTTATTATATGCAGATTAGATAAAGTATTTAAGTCAAACGGAATAGTAAAGTGGGAAGCAGTAGGAGAGAGAGATTGAAGCAGGAAGGTATAATAGTAAAGTTAGAGATTTATTATTGAAGATTTCTAGGTGGATAAATTAATCTCAGGAAGAGCTGAGATTCAGTGTGGTAAATATTGATTTATAATTAAAATCTCATTAAAGCTTTATATTAGGAGTGAGATTAAAGTTAAATGTTCAATAGGAATATTATTGAATATAATTCTGGGATCTCTTATTGCGGTAATCTCTGCGTGATCGATATTCTAATTGTTAATTAATTGGATCATTAAATATTTAAGTTTATATAAAGGAAAGCCCCTTTTAAACCTCATATAGCTAATTTGAATTATTTGTTATTAAAAGTCTTTGATTCTATTTGGGAAAGATAACCAAATAAAGAAAGTTATTCATAAAAATGGCTACTGGTTCTTCTTTGGCTCAAAATTATTTTCGTTCTCAAAGTGAGATCCAAGGGGATCTTCACAAAGTCAATATCTTATTCAAGAAAGTATTTGATGCGTCAGTGGAAGGGACGAAATAGCCTCAGGGAACATTCTCTAGGCCCACGAATCTTTACGAAAACTTATAACTTGGAATAATTCATGTTAAGAAAACACTAAACTATACAGGAATAAACATTTCTTCTTCGAAGAGGAAAAAATGCGTGCTAAGATAAGGCATCAAATGTTTCCGTTTGTGCCTAAAACGTGATAAGTACAATCAGTTTGCATTTTTAATATCTGTAAAGTTTAAAACTGTATTTGGTTTATTCGAAGACACACTTAGTTTATTTTGTGAGCAGGTATTCCAATAAAATTACACATTACAGGTTCAAAGTAGACCGTTACCTTCAAAATTTATTCAAAAAACGTGACAGCCAATTATAGTAGTATTGTAAGCACTAAGAGTTATATAAAGAGTGTTTTTTTTCCAGGTATAGAAGTTTAAGTTCGCATTACTTTCCAAGATGGCGACCGATTTAACAGCTGTCAAGTGATTTATTCTCAGTTTAGTTTGGCAATTCATCATGAATAGACTCACACCTGAACAACGCTTTCAAATTGTGCAATTTTATTTCGAAAATAATGGTCGATTTTCATAAGCGAATTTTGTTTAGCGATGAAGCGCACTTCTGGTTAAATGGCTACGTCAACAAACAAAACTGCCGCATTTGGAGTGAAGCTAATCCACAGGTGTATGTCGAAACACCGTTACATCCAGAAAAACTGACTGTTTGGTGCGCTTTATGGGCTGGTGGAATCCTTCTTCAAAAACGATGAAGGCCACAACGTTACAGTCAATGGTGATCGGTATAGAGCCATGATTACTAACTTTTTCATTCCTGAATTGAACAATCATGATGTCCAGGAGCTGTGGTTCCAACAAGACGGCGCAACATGTCACACAGCTCGTGCCACAATCGATTTATTGAAAGACACGTTTGGTGACCGCCTAATTTCACGTTTTGGACCTGCGAATTGGCCTCCAAGATCTTGTGATTTAACACCGCTAGACTATTTTCTGTGGGGCTATGTAAAGTCATTGGTCTATGCGGATAAGCCACAAACGCTTGACCATTTGGAAGACAACATTCGCCGTGTTATTGCCGATATACGGCCACAAATGTTGGGAAAAGTCATCGAAAATTGGACGTCCAGATTGGACTACATCCGAGCCAGCCGTGGCAGTCCTATGCGAGAAATCATATTTAAAATGTAATGCCACAAGATTATCTTTCGAATTAAAAAAAATTCATGTCAATCGAATAATACATCGTTGTTTTATTGCAATATAAAGTTCTATACCTCTAAAAAAACACCCTTTACAATTTCAGTCTAGTGGCAAATCCTCCGAACGTACTACATCTTCAGTAATTGCTTTTCATAGGTGAGTATAAAATAACATATACTCACATAAAGATTCATTTGCTAAATCCCATACTGAATTTTGTTATTATGGTTGCCATAACCATTGTTGGAGAATAAACTCTTCTACGAAATTCCGGTTTTTGCCAGCAAGGAGTTTTTTTTCTGTATTTATTAGACAAGTTCATTTGCTGTCGATACAAGTTTTAGCAACTTTTGCATCGAGCTTCCTGTTTTGAAATACATATCCCACTGTACCATTCTATAGATATTACAAACTATATTTCAATAGTGGCACCACTTGACTGTTCGAATACATTTTAGAACTTAACCATTTATTAATGTTAAAAAGCAATGCTTGTCAATAATTATTTCTACCCCACGCTCATCTGGATATACTTCTATTTCGAAAGATAAGACTCCAAATGATTTCACATGGAAACAACTTGTGCACTTATGTGACCAACTGCTTCTTCTCTATGAAATAACCAATGCGATATAAAAAGATGAATAGCAGATTATGAAAAATAGTTCTCTCTTGTTCAGGAAGAATGCTGAGTAATTCACAATTTCAATCGGACATGTTTCCATAAGTATATAAAGGATATGTGTATCTTTTATAGTAGTCTATAAATAATGAGCGTATTCATGAAATAATTATTTTTATACACTGCTGGACAATTGCTAAGGACGGATCACAAATTGCTATGTAGCATAACATTAAGCGAGACATGAGGCCTAGTAGGATAAAATATAGTTGCCACACTGTTCAGACATTAGAATAAAGAATATTTATTGTTCTGGAAAGTACAAAAGCTGTGAAACATCTGAAAGAAAAAAAAATTTTCATTTGATCTGCGTAAAGAGAAATGGAACAATGCATCTAAAAGTCAGCAGGCACCTTAAAGAAAGGTATCAGTACGGGATATGTCCACCGTGGAGTGCGATGCAACATTCCACACGTCATACCATACTTTGCACAACATTATCCAGCAGCTGTTGAGGCAATTTATCCCATTCCTCTGTGAGTGCACGGATGAGGGTGTTCTTGTTTGTCGGAGGATAGTTTCGACCAGCAACTTGCCTCCCCAAAGCATCCCACACATTTTCAATGGGGTTTAGATCTGGAGAACGCGCTGGCCATACGAGACGTTGAATACCCTCGCTGTCTAGACAATCCTGAACAGCGAGTGTTCGATGACATGTTGCGTTGTCGTCCATAAAAACAAATTTATCACTGACAGCACCACGGAAAAGACGAACATGAGGATGTAGAACTTCATCAATGTATCGTTGGTCCGTCATAGTCCCATTCGCAACCACATGTAGGCGCGTGCGACCATTGATCATGATGCCGGCCCACACCATGATACTGCATGTCGGATATCGGTCCTTTTCCTGGATATTTTCTGGACGATAAGCAGTACCACTCTCGCGCTAGATCAGTTGGCGTCTACAATCCGATGACAGACTGAACTTACTCTCATCTGAGAATAGTACGCATGCCCAGTCCTGTTCAGTCCAATTGTGATGCTCCCGACACCATTGCAAACGGGCAGTACGGTGCTGTCTGGTCAATGGGACACACACAACAGGTCTGCGTGCGTATAGCCCTCCTCCCCTCAAACGTCTGGCAACAGTTTTTCGGGAGATCTGCTTTCCTGAGGCAGCAAGAAACTGATTTGCCACCTGCTGAGCTGTGGTGCGCCTGTTCCTTTTTGCTGATAGGACGATATATCTATCTTCTGCAGGCGTCGTACTTCTAACACGACCTCCCGTGCCGTCTACTACGCATTCCAGTAGTTTTAAATGACTTCCACAGCCGTGAAACAACGCTGTGAGCGATGTCGAACTCCCTGACAACATCTGTTATTTTTCGCCCTTCTTCGATCTTTCCATTAATTCGGCCACGCATAAAATCATCTATGTGATGTCGGGAAGACATGCCAAAAATTTTAATTTCGTCTATTAAATCTTTCCTGTAAAACTTTGACTTGAAACCACAACTGTCCACACGCGTCAAAACCTTTAAAGCTCTTATGAACGCTATCACGTGATGAACAGACGTGGAAAAAAAATTTGCATACTCATACTTCTTCTTACTAATATCCCGCACTTATTCTAATTTTCCACATTTTGCTTCCTTTCATTTTGTGGTTGCTATGGATGATAGTGTTATCCGTCCTTAGCAATTGTCCAGCAGTGTAATTACTGTTCTACTTTTAATAATTTTACTTATTATTCTATTTTAATACATGAATTAAAATTACTTTTAGAGATTTGCATATATTTTTCGCTATCTAAAACGCATTTTTTAATATTTTTCGGTTATATGGACTATGGCTGGTGATTACTTTTCCGAGTTGTCACCAACAAGAACATTTGCAATAGTATCAACCTGCACTTGTCTGGGCTAAACTTGATCTACCTTTGACACGGATTCGTCGTTTCAATAATAAATAAAGGGTTAGGCTGTGACGGCTCTATCCGCGACCTTCACACTAACAAATCCTCTTGGGGAATCTTTGGTCCTTAAAAATTATTTTATTAGAATGCTTCCTCTGAAGAAGAGAACATGAACATGCAAATTAGGACTAGTCTAGGCCAGGGATGGCAAACCTTTTTGGATCAACATGCCATTTTTTCCATAAAAAATTCTTACAGTGTTACAGACGTGCCGTCAAATATTTTTGACTTGTGATTATGGGGAAAATAATGAAACTAAATACTGACAATTCAAAACTCTTTATTTACTGTGAAAAAATACATTTTGTACTAAATACACTTTGTAGTACTGCATTTTGTAGTAAATGTTTTAGTTATACGTGTAATTCAAATTAAAGCAACATTAGTGTGATTTCTGTTGTTGCAGATTAGATTACAAATAACTTATATTGCGATTATCTGATGCTACTTTTAGCAGAATACATGGTATGTTGGAGTTGCCAAACACAGTTTCTAAGCGAGTCTTTAATGTTGTTCATCTCTGAAAATAATGACTCGCAAGCATAGATAGATAACATTGTTAAAATAGCATGGACCAGCTTCTTCAAGCAGTCAAATGTATCTGGAATCAAATTCAATATCATGTTTTCAAAATTTCGCTTACTTATACTGTGCTTGTTAATCTTTCTGTTTCACTGAATTCCAACTTCTTTCTTGTTTCAATACATTTTTGGATCCATACTGAACTAGACTGGAAATCAATTAGTTGCATTTCAAATTCTTCCATTTCTAACCAATCGAATTGGGGAAAGTTCAGTTTATCAAATGAAATCACAACATGGTACATAACAAACTTGAGCGTTTCCTATAATTGTTTGAACTGAGAAAATCTCACTAAAAATTCTTTGATTAAAAAATCAGTTAAGGAAATAAATTCCTCACTAACTTTTTCTTCGTCTGGTTTCTCACACATGTACATCTAATACTTCATATTTAACTTTGTTATTTTGAACTAAAATGCAAACCGTTTTGATCGATTCAAGTGCCCAAAATATTGTGTCGCGTGCCATCAATGGCACGCGTGCCATTGGTTCGCCATCCCTGGTCTAGGCTTTCAAGTTAGAAAGAGATAGAGATAGGAGAGGCTACTAGAGCGGAGCAGTGATTAATCAATTAAAGTGTAACGCAGATATTTAGTATTTGATGATTGTAATAATTAAGGTGACGATTTGTCACTGGAGATTGAATATAGATTAAAAGGAAGGCAGTGTACTTGAATTGAAGTAAGTGTTTGTTACTGGTAATTTTCAAAAAAATTTGGGTTGCGTCCTGTGCAAAGCAGCTTTAAGGAGCGTCGGTGTGTCTTAACTGAGTTGAATATTATTATGACGATTTTAATTTCATGATGTTATTCGCTAATGTGTGTGATTCTTTTTTCTGTATAAAATAGTGGATTTCTGTGCAACACGATTAAAAAAAAGTGCCCCACGCAGATGTACAGAAAAATTGAAACTCGACCTTTGCACTACCCGCATAGGTTGAGTACAGTAAGAACACAGTCACATTTAGAAAACCTGCGATATATAAATATTGACAGAATTTCCAGTTTAAATTTATCAAAAATATATGTAATCCCTCAACACACAAATCTTCCATTTATGATTTTCTAATAGAAAAACTACATTTCATATTCAGAAGCAATTTTAATGCAGCATTATGTTTTTATAGGATTTTCAGTTTTAGTATTCGGAATGCTTAGTAAAATTATAAATTATTTTATTTCTTTCTTTTCCTCAGGCAAGAGAATCCCTTTGCAGTTCACATTTTACTAATGTTTCAAAATTAGGCCCAACGAGATCGAAAGAAAAGTTTATTATCATCGTGAAAATTACATTCTAAGTATGTTTGATATATATTTTTTTCAATTAAATTTTAAAAAAATATTCCAACAATATTAATGTTCCCTATTATAGTTACTAGTTATTAATAGTAAAAAATCGGTAAGTAATTTACAAACGACGAGTTTCTTCTGAGCATTCCAGATCCATTAGAAGACAAGAAATCAAGCAAAATAAAACGGTACACTTTTTTACAATAACTGTCCTTCGAATTTACAGTTCTTACTTAGATTTACATAAATTTACTAAATAAATATAATTCCCAAAGTTTATGTTTAGAATAGTGTATTTAGAGACAGAGAAAGCTATTAATTATCAAATAAATTTATATCAAGGCTTTAAAAATATAGAACTTTATCAAAATGAATAAAATTTGGTTAGAAAAGTGTATTTTGTTTTGGCTTACTTTAATTCTCGATCACAAACAATTAGTTGGTCCAATAGAATGAAAACGCTCCGAATTTTTTTTTTTTTTTACTAAACACGATTACGAAATAAATTTTAAAAATCTACTTAAGTTAGCAAATTTATACGCCTTGAAGCTAAAAATTCTGCAAGTCTCATATTGCCAACGTTTAAAAAACTTTGCTTATAAAACGAAATAAAGCCATATAATTGCAAGAACAATTTATTTCACTAAACATCAAATAATGTTTTTATTTAATCCGCCTTATATCGAGATAGGTGATCTGCTTATCGCAAAACAAATTTTGAAGCACAAAATTTGTCCCTCAGAATCAGAATTCCTTTTCAACCCGTTCTTATTATTGCAATTCAGAACAGGTAGTTATATATTTTAAATTAATTAACTCAGTAGAATTGCGCAACTGAATTGTCAACAGGTGTCTCAAAATGTTCCTTGAACAAGTGATGATGAATATTTTTGTTTAATTGTTCGAAATAAATCAGAAGTTCTCAGTCATTGAGGGTGTGTCAGAAACTTGAACAATTATTGAACAATGATAACTTTAAGTTAATGTTCTTAACTTTTTTAAAAAAATGGATCTGGTTTTCCAAGTCTGTGTGTCCTAAAAACAAAGCACCGGAACAGTTTTTGTATTCTGAGAAACCGTTAGAAAAAGAGAGGAAACAAAACTGATACTTTTTTTAAGGTAACAAATTTCTCTTTTAACAATAATTGAAAATATATATCTTCACTCAGTGTGTATCTATATAGGTCATGAGGTTTTTTTCTGGAATTAGTTACTTACAATCGTGTTATTTTCTCTTTCCTTCATTTTCGACAACAAAGATTATAGAATGAGGGAACTATGTGTCCGTTTAAAAATAGCAATGTAGATTGAAAGAATCATTCAATAGAGTATTAATTTCTGAATGAGATTTAATACATTTATTCATTTTAACTACATTTTGCATAAATGGAATTGCTGTTGAATAGAAATGAGAATAGACACGAAGTCACGCCAATAATTGATTTCATAACAAAAATCATGAAATTCATGCAAAGGAATTCGTGTATTATGAATACAAGTTTAGAAAACATCAAGAATAAATGTGAAATAAAAATCACAAAGAATCATTATAAACACCATCCTTTCTTTTTTGGAAAATAGTTAGCTATTTTTTAAAAATAATATTATTGACTTCCATGAGAAAAGGCACAATGGAAAAAAAATCGAAATTTTTTCTTAAAAAATCAAATATGGACGTATATTTATATAAAGTAATACATTTCACAAATTTAGTTTAAGTCTTCTTTTTACATTAAATAAAAGATGAAATTAATATATCGATTTTGAAATCGATCCCACCATAGTTTGGAACAAAACTGCAAGCATGTACAGTTATATGGTGCCATATAGGAAACTCAAAAGTAATATTTTGGCAAATCTTAAGATGACTTCATTGCAGTCATTTGATTAACATTAACATAAATTAAAAATCAACACAAAGATTTTTTTTCAACTACGCTTCAAACCAAATATAGCCTTCTTAAAAAAAAACTTCAGAAAAATAATAAAAAACCGGGTGATATTCCACACGTGTAATAAAAAAACCCCTCAATAATTCTTTCCTCTCTTTAATCATTTTTTTTTCTCGCTTACATCTTGAGATCAAGAATAAATAAACAAACTTTCACTGGTGTAGCTAGTCCTGAGTGGGCCCGGTATCAAAATTTTTTTTTTTTTTTGGGGGGCTTTTTTAAAACCCTTAACATTTTGCGATTTTTTTTATTACTTATGTGGAGTCCCTGTAGCTTAGGGGCCGCGTATTATTAATAGGGCAGTAGCTACATCCAGGATCATCCAGGTCCTACGTATGATGTTAAAAGAAGGCAGTATTAAGCATACGTAGTTAAAAACTTGCATAAACAAAAACCCGAAACAAATGTGCATGACTTACAATCGCACAAACCGGCTGGACCGAATGCCACCTTTTGACTGATTGAGTAATGATGGTGTATGGTGATAGGCCTAGGCATGGACGACGGTCATCCCATGTAGTCAGTTGACATATCGTCCGAAATTCACAGTTTTTCGGAGAATACAATCGGAAATAACATTTGCCTTTTGTAATTATTCGAATCATGATTTTATTTAGGCTGAGTCAAGAACAAGACGAGGCCCTCATTGTAGCCGAGGTCCTGGGCCTGGGCCCAGTTGGCCCATGCCATAAGACAGAGATGGCGAACCAAAGGCACGCCTGCCATTGACGCAATATTTTAGGCACGCTACTGATCAAAAAGGTTTGCATTTTAGTTCAAAATAACAAAAATCACTATGAAGTATTACGAAAAAACGCGAGTGATCGGTTAGATGTGCATGAGAAAAGAGGCAAAGTGAAAGAGTTGTTGAAGAATTTATTTCTTTAATTGTTTCTTCGATCAAGGAATTCTCAGAGAGATTTTCTTATTTCAAAGAATTATCGGAAACGCTCAGGTTTATTATGTAGCCCGAACAGACTTCCAATTCGATTGATTGGAAATTCAAGAATCTGGAATGCAACAGTGGGATTTTTTTTCCAGTCTATTTCATTATGGATTCAAAAATTTATTGAAACAAGGAAAAAGTTGGAATTGATTGAAACAGAAATATATTAACAAGTAATATGAGTAACGAAATTTTGGAAACATGGAATTCGATTCCAGACTTACTTAACTGTTAGAAGAAGCTGGCTCATGCAATTTTAACCATATTTTCATCTACCTATGCTGCGAATCATTATTTTCAGAGATGAGTAACATTAAAGACTCGTCTAGAGAAACCGTCTGGCAGGTGACTCCAATTCAGCATGCATTCTGCTAAAAGTAATATCTTACACTGCTAATAAAAGTTATTTGCCATCTAATTTGCAACATAAGTCACACTAATATTACTTTAATTTGAATAATTTGTATAACTAAAACATTTACTATTATACAATGTATTTTTTCGTGGTAAATAAAGTGTTTTGTAGTGTTAGCATTTGTGTATGTGTGTGTGGGGGGGGGTTACATTCCCAATAATTACTATAGTCAAAATTATTTGATGGTTCGTCTACACCTCCTTAAAAATTTCCTTGGAAAAAATGGCACGTTGATCCATAAAGGTTCTCCCCCCCTCCTTAAGACGCCCCTGGCTACAACCCTTTGAATAATCAACCCAGCCACCATTCGCTTTCTCCGTCCGTCACCCACGCACGGTCAGCTGTAGTAAATGGAGCGGCGATTGTGCGCAACTCACTGGGTGTGGGGAATGGCGGCCTTCTTTCTTAGCTTTTTTTACCGTCGAAGGACATTCGAAGAGGAAGGTCAGGCGAGTCGAAGGATAAGCAACGCATCCGTGACAGCCCGCCTCCTTCTGCTCGGATCGAACGGCCGCTCTGTTCAGACTAGTCCTAGAGGCTTTCTTTTTTCTCAATTGGATTTTACCAAAGGTGAAGCAACCGCTGAATAACCTTGAAGTTCGTTAAGGGGACCAGATCTTTCTGAAGTCGGAGTGGGAAAAAAAAAAGAAAATTACCAAGGTTAGTTATATAAATAGCTCTTGGGTTATTACTGTGGTTAGAGAGCTTGTTCGTAAAACCATGAAGATCGAATTTCACACAGAGCAAAATTTCTTCCTGGTCTCATTTTAAGGTAAATTCCATTCTCCACAATTAAAGTAATCTTTGTCTACTAGGTCCAATTTGTGTGGCTTAAGTCAATATTTTCCCTTTCCATTTTTATGTCCATTCCATAAAAAGAAATCCCTTCATTCCTAAATATCTTCAGTAAGAGCATTTCTCGGACGTGACTAAAAATCTGATATATTCCTTAGAGCAGCGGTTCTTAAACTGTGGTCTGTGGACCCATGGACGTCTTAAGTCTTCATGAGGCCCTGGGCCCCTCTGTAAAAGTAGGCTCTACCTGTAATCTTTAAAAGGAGACAGTATATAACATGCATTGTCAAATACTGGTATAAACGGTATATGAAACAAATAAATGTGTGTACGACACACAATCTCACAAACCGGCTCGACCGATGGTCGCATTTCGACTAAATGAGTTGAATGATTGTTCGTGGTGTTAGGCCTAGGCCTACACATGGACAAAAGTCTTCATATAATAATACAGTCTAGACATATTTGCCAGCTCACATGCAGTTTGAACCCACCGTTTTCGGAGAATATTTACGGGAATAATATTTGACTATTAAAATTATCCGGACCACATACATAATCTTATTAAGACTGAATTAAGAAAGAAACGAGGCCCCACCGAGGGTAAGGCCCTGGGCCCGGGCCCAGTAGGCTCATGCCTTAAGACGTCCCTGCATGGACCCGTGGGGGTCAGCGAATGTCTCATCTAATGTTCAGATTTTTCTTTCTTTCATACTCGAAAAAACCTGGTAGAAAAATTGAAAGATTTGAGTCGTCCTCTAGAATATATCTCTTAATTGTCTCTAATAAAAATATTTACTATAGAGTATGTATTTCTATCTTTTAATGTTTGTAACTACATAGCCGTTACTAAAGCGTAATATTTTTAAAAAATATATACTAGAAACACATGTTCAATAATTAAGAAAGGAATTCCCATAGTTCACCAATAAGGTAACGATTGTGCCCATCTCGATTTCCTAATCGAATATAGCACCTGAATTCTTTATTTATTTGTGTGTCTACATCATTTATTTATTTATTTGAAACTATTTATTATAACATTTTAAATTTTTTTATACATATATAATCGGAGGTTTACAGTTTTCTAAAAGAAAAGAAAAAAGAAGCCTTAAGAAAGTCTGTATAAATAGCGGAGGCAGTCTTAGGACTATTAAAGAACCTTTAAATCACTCAGCCATTTGTTGGGAGTCAGGGAGGGAGGGGGTACCAAAAAGTCTTTAATTGGAGGGGGCGTGATGTAAGGCTGATACATAAAAGGGGTCCATGGCGATCGAATATTTAAGCATCGCTGCCTTAGAACAACGCAGCGGAGTAAAGAGTCTGCAGGACTCTACGGTACGGTATGTCTAACCCGATGAACACTTGGAGGGTCTTTTTAAAAATATCGGCCCAAGTAAATTGATAACGATATATTTCTATGTTTTTAACTCTATAAGTACACATCCCTTAAAATATAACTACATTTCTTGTTTCAGTATTTTAAAGTCTGTACAGCTAGCTTTCTGTAAAAATACCCAGAAAGTGTTCGCGATTCTCACAACTACTCGTGTAAAACTTTCGTTTAATTCCCTGTCTACGGGAAAAATAAATGTCAGCATTTTTTGAAAAAAAGAACAGAATGGAAATCGAACAGAAAACAATAACTTTTGATGCCTATTTTATAAAGAGAGTAGAGAGTTTGAATGCAAATTCAAAAATCTAAAAACAAACTCTTTTTTTTTTTTTTTTTTTGCTCTACACGCGAGTGATGAACCATAATCTTTCCTTAATACCTATCCATTAAATTAATCCTCCATATGGAAACTTAATTAATTACATAACGTCCACACAATTGGTATTCCCGTTGACTGAGCGTGCAGAAATACTTAGAAATTACTGAAAAATCTCTCTTCAAATCTATTCATCAAACAAGTATTGCAACCATTACTAAGACTTAATAAAGAGGCCATTTAACAAGAAATAATTGACTCGGTAAATAAAAAAATTTCCATAAAAACATGTATAATATATATGCATGTCCGAGAATTATATTATTGAATGACTAAAATCACGAAAAAATGAAAAATACGTAATTTTTTTTAATGAAAAAAATATACAGTATGCAACACAATAAGTTCTCTCAAATAAAATCTTCCAAATTTCATGAGTCAAAATGATAGTAAAGGAATTATTATGTCTAGAATCTCAAAATAAATCTTACATGTTTGTATCGAAGTACATTCCTGGAGGAAAATGAAAAATTGGTACTAAATATGACAATATTATATTTAGTATGCGTACTTTTTAAAGATATTTATCATCTTTTCAATAAAATGAGTTCTTAAAAGTGTCATTGACAGGGGGCATTTTACCTGTTCTCTAGGGCTGTTAGGTGACTGCCCCGTCTTGTGGTCATACAGCGCCCTGTGGAAGGGCATCAGTTTTGTGCCCTTGCAATCTTTGTCGAAGGCATCATCGCATTCGCCCACTTCGATCTTCTGAACTTCGATTGGACAGCCAGACTCGCTGGCCATCAGCACTTCGGACGCCGCTACCTGACCTAAGGAAAACAAAGCAAATCATTTTTTTAGCGTTTGAGAACTCCTCATGAATGCAATTATTAACCCCTTCACGTTTGGCCACTACTAAACAATATTTGAAAAGAAGAAAATGTAACTAAGGTTCAAAAATTCAAAGTAGGGCAAATAAAATGATACGACATCGTGAGTACATATATTAATATTATAAAATAGAAAAAACATAGAAAGAATTGTATAATTTTCGGGATTGATGAATCAGCAAATCAGAATAAGAGGGAACAATGATGTACCAAGGGGGAGGTGAGGAGTTAACCCCCCCATAGACTAACGAAGTTTTAGTTTATACCATAGAGATTACCTTTCGGCGCTTTCGTCTACCTGCCCCCCCTCTCCCTGCATAAGAGAGGTCTGCGTTCGCCAATGAGGGGGAAAGTAAGCACTAATAGTTAAAAGGTAAGAAAAAATTAAAAATATAAAAACGATCTGAAATATTTAGTACAACACCCACTACTCTATATCGCGTTATGGCTGGAATAAGCAACAAATGAAAGATCCCTACGCTTTGAAATCACTCAACAGTATAATGTCGTATAACTTCATCACTTATAATTTAAAGTCATAATCACATTGTTATTTGTCTCATTTCATTTTATTTTTCTCTATTCTTATATAATTCAAATTTCTTCATCATTATAAAATACAGATCACTATTTTTTCCCTTAAATGACAGATGCGCCAGTCACAAAACCTTGACATGTGCATAAAACATTTAGAATTTTTAATTAATATAAATAAATTTCATTTATGTTATGTGCTGAAAAAAACTATTCTTTTAAAAAACTAAAAAAGGTTATTTAATCATTTACTTTGAATAGTTTATCATTTTAACCTTAAATATGATTTATTTTGTGTGTGTGCTTGTTTTCTTTAATGACTAATAGACATATGTAAGCTTCGTGTTATACCTGTTGCCACACGAGACATCTTAAACTTGTCATGGCCCTCCTTTATGTATCAGCGTGACATCGCGGACCCCCAAGATTATATATGAACATTCCTCTCCGACTTAATATTCTTGATCAAATACAAGCTATAGTACGTTTTTTTTTTTTTTTTTTTTCATTTGAGGGTTGCTTAGTGATCTAGTCTAGTTTGGCACATCTTTCAATTTTTCCACAAAGCCTTTCAGAGTCTGCAAAAGACGAAAATCTTAACGTTACATCAGAGACTCCCCGGACCCCTTAGAGAGGCGCTGCGGAACCTTAAGGGTTCGTGGACCACAGTTTAAGAACCGCTGTTTCAGAGTTTTCTTTTAAAAAAAAAAACGAATTCAAGTTGGGATGACGTTAATAAACTAATATCATCCAAAGCAGCTTAGCCTGATCAAAAGCAGCTTATATCTGCTTCGTATCTATATGAATATATTATGGAAACTTTTAAGCCAAAGTTTAAAAAGCTTTCCTTCTTAATTCAAAGTATAAATTGTACAAGATTCTTTTCAGATATCATTTATGAAATCTGCAGATTGCTCAGGAGCAGCTGAAGGCACACCACATTGTTGGAGAAGTCAAACAAGAATTTACATACGGACACGCAGATAATACTTAGTAATAGTTAGTATGTGTTTGCGTTGCTACACGTGTTTGTGCTCCAGCTTAGGCTATAAAAATATTAGGTTGGGAGAAAAGAAATCCATTATTTTTGCATGAAAATCGAGACTTTATTTAACGTGCTTCCGATTGTCCGATCTGAATCAAATATGTATCGTTTTGTTGTATAATTTGCTGCCATTTTAAATGTAGCTTCATGATGCTTCTCGCATAGAAGTCCTGGCCCTTATTGGCGACACACAATCTTCTCTTGATCCTAACTTCTTATCACTCAGTAAGTTTTGCAATGCGAGAAAAAGGTGGTAATCGCTTGGTGCCAGGTCCGGACTATATGGTGGATGCATTAAAACTTCCCAACCAAGCTCCCAAAGGTTCCGGCGAGTCACTACAGAAGTGTATGGCCCGGCGTTGTCCTGATGGAACACAACACCTCCTCTGTTGGCCAATTCTGGTCAATCGCTAGCTTCAAACGGTCCAGCTGTTGACAGTAGAGATCTGAATATAGTGTTTGGTCATGCGGAAGTAACTCCTAATAAATGATTCCTTTCCAGTTACACCAAATACACAGTTGAACCTTCCTGGTCGTTAGTCCTGGTTTGACTACCGTTTGAGCTGCTTCACCGCACTTTGACCACGATCGTTTTCGCACAGTATTGTAGTATGAGATCCATTTCTCATAATCAGTCACCATCCGTTTAAGAAATGGGTCGATTTCATTCCGTTTGACTAAGGCTTCGCAGATGGAAATTTGATCCATCATGTTTTTGTTGTGAATTGGTGTGGCACCCAAACATGGAGCTTCTTTTTGAATCCAACTTTGCGCAAATGGCTTAAAACTGTTTTATGATCGATCTTCAGCTCTTGGTCGAAATTAGGACTACTAACATGCCGGTCAACTTCGATTATTTCTGTGATTTTATCGATATTTTCGACGATGAGCCTGCCTGTGCGAGGTGCATCTTTAACATCAAAAATACCTGAACGAAAGCTACAAAACCAAAATTGCACGTAATTAGCTGTTACAGTATCGACACCATAAACACCATTCGCAATTTCAGCTCCCTGGCTTGCATTTTCGCCTTTATAAAAAAAAAACTATAAAATGAACCGAATTTTCTCTTTGTTGACGTCCATTTTTAACACCCTGTAACTCACAACTGAATGGACCAAACAAAAAAAAGCAAAATAATTTTTTTAGTGTGAAATGTCATCTTGACAATGAGCGTAAATTTGAAATTGTTTGAGCGATACTTCGCGAGATATCGACACTACAGCCATCTACCGAAAAAATAATGGATTTCTTTTTCCCCAACCTAATACACGCTCGAAAAGGGCCATCTTCTACATGAAATCAATATTTTGGTCAGAGAATAATTTCAAAAACACATCTAGAAGAGAACGTTTTTTTAACACAACAGTTAGACTACTTAAATATATTCTAATTTTATTCCACAAGAACTTGTGAAGTTCCCCTTGGACCTCACTTTGAGAACGAGAATAAGTTGGAGTCATATAAGAACCAGTAGCCATTTTTATAAATAACTTTCTTTATTTAGTTATCTTTCCCAAATAGAATCAAATACTTTTAATAACAAATAAATAGAATTAGCTATATGAGGTTTAAAATAGGACTTTCCTTTAAATTAACTTAAATATTTTATGATCCAATTAATTAACAATTAGAATATCGATCACGCAGAGATTACCACGATAAGAGATCCCAGAATTATATTCTATAATGTTCCTATTGAACAAACTTTAATTTCACTCCTAATATACAGCTTTAATGAGACTTTAATTATAAATCAATATTTACCACACTGATTCTCAACTCTTCCTGAGATTAATTTATCCACCAAGAAATCTTCAATTATAAATCTCTAACTTTACTATTATACTTTTCTGCCTCAATCTCTCTCCTACTGCTCTAACTTTACGATTCCGTTTGACTTAAATACTTTATCTAATCTGCATAACAAGGAATCCTGTCCTCTTTTTGGAGCTGATTGGAAATAGGTAGGGAATTAAATTTCCCTAAAAAAGACGACTCAGAAGGTTAGTGATAAAGTTCCGTATAGATTTGTCACAAAGTTTACTTGTTGTTTTTTGCTTCCCCCCTCAAGAGTGAGGATCAAATAATCATAATTATTCTATATTTGTCGCTGCTTGTTTTATGTTGATGCTATTGAGTGAATATTGTTAATGCTTATTTCAAACGAAAATAAATATATAAAAGAGAAATCGTCATAATTCAATGTACTGCCAAATTATCCTTAAAAATGAATTCTGCTCAAGAGAAACTGTACATAAATGTGATATAATGCATTCAGCACATGAAGTTTTCTTAGAAATGCAAGTGGCAACAAATTCCTTCAAGTGAAAAAAAAGCACATGACTTTTTAAAACGAAATAAATTCTGAATGTAATGTCAGAATTCAAAGTAAGGTTTTAATCACTTTTTTGTTGTTGTTTTCTCTCCTATATATATTTTCCCGAACAAATAAATAATACTTCATTGAATGGAATTTCTTTTCGCCGAGAACAAATTAAAAACTCTTATCATGGAAAGAATAACAACGGTTACAAAATTCGAGTTTATATATATATATATATATATATATATATATATATATATATATATGGCATATTTTTATAATATTTCTGGAGAGTGGTTGAAATAATTGTAAGACGTGGCGAGTGGATGTTATTACTGTAGCGAACCAAAGGATGGGCGTGGCTGGTGGTGTGTTTCTTGTATGTTGATGCATTTTCTGTGGAAAGATCGACGAGGCAGTCTGGTAAATTAGTAAATCCAATTTATTGAATATCTTGAAACACCTAGGCATATTAATTACGATGAACATGGACGACACAACACAGACAAAGAAATTATAACACAAAGCAGCCGGCTACATGACTACAGAGAAACGAGCGAAGAGAGAGATTTCCAGAGACATCGGTTTTTATACCTACGTGACATTTTTGCAATAAGAGCTCTGATTGGTTACAATAGCCGGGAAAGGGATTTATGATGTAATAATATTAGTCGATTACGATTAAGATCAGGGTGTTAGTTTCGAACCAAATAATTAAAAGAGTTAATTAAAAAGATGCTAGGAGGAATTATTATTATATATATATATATATATATATATATATATATATATATATATATAACGCAAGTAGTTATTATAAATACCATTTTTTTTTTCATTTCACATAACATCACTGCCCTTCTTTATTTCAAGGCAACTTCTGTTAAGTCTTCGCGCGAAATACGTTCATTTCGAAACTGAGAAATAATCAGATTTTCATTTCAAATTTAAGGGAAAGATAACAATATTGTGAAATATGTGAGCTCTCTTTTGGAAAAACAAAAGGTATTACATCCGTTTAATCAATTATTATTATTTTTTAATTTTCACACGAGAATGGCATTTGCCGCCAATGTGTCTAGCAGACTATGACTGGAAAAACACTCCAAATGTGTAGTATCAATGTCGCCCGGATCAATCTCATTAGGCGCGATGCAAGCAGGAAGGAAACGTGGCGTCACGCACTCTTAGGAATGCGTAACTCTCTGTTTCTGCGCATCGATTCACCTCTCGATCTAGTTAAAGTTGAGATTTAGGCAAATGCAGTAATTCTGATACATGTGTGCATTTTGAAATTATAAGGACTTTAAATAGTCATTTTTATCCAAAGTGTGAGAACCCCCCTGAGTTAAGACCCCCTGGAAACTAAGATTGAATTGAGGAAAAGAATTACCAGACACCATTTTCAGAATAACAAATTATATTTATTCACTTAGTTCAAATATCAACCTTCTAATTACAAATATTTAGCAATATGTCTATGTCAAAGGGATTTACCTTTACTCTATTAAATTAAATTACAAAATATGAAATTAATCACACAAGTACTAAGCTCAATATCGAACGGGTTTACCGGAATAGGAGGTCCGAGAAATACACGCTACTTGAATTATTAACATTCGTTAATAATTTAACTAACTTTATTATATATTAACGCTTGTGGTCAGATGGACTAGGTTAAAATATATCACCTGGCTGTAATGTCGATCTCTTCAGCTAGATTAATCCTTCTAAGGCTACTTTGTTGAATAATAACAGCAATACTCTAATCTCGTAATCCACTTGAATCTTCCTAACCTCGTCACTACTGCTCCTGGCTCAATCGCCTTCTAAAAGCTAACTTACAACGCTCCCCTTAAATACCTTATTTGATTTGCATATCCCATTTTCTTCTTTTAGAGCTGATTGGAAATATACGCGAATTTACAATCCCCAAAGACGCCTAAGAGTATTAGTGGAAAAGTGCCGTAAAGATTCGTCACAGAGGTATATACTATTATATTTTTATATCATTATTTACTTTGATTTTATTATGCGCATATTTTACTTCGTACATTACAAAATAAAAATATCTTGTACATTTAAGAGGATTCCCCCATGTGATTTTTTCAAAAATCAAAACATTTTTTTTTTCATAAATTGCTTCCCTAACATGTCTAAAATACTGCAGTAAAGTGATTTTTTAAAATTCAAAGTCGTTATAAAGAAGCAGGTGCTAGAAGAGCAGCTGTTCGTAGCTCTAAGTTTTCATTGTTTAAATCGGATTCGAAACTTTTTAAACACGTTTTTCTCAAAACTGTGTTTTTCAAACTTTCCTCCATCATATCTCAAGAACGACTTGACCGAAAGACTTCAAATTTATAGAGTACACTCAGCACATATGTATACGCACCAAATGAACTATGATCATTCCGAAATTTTAAATATTTTTTTTTATAAAATAAAAAAAAAACCACCATGAAATTCGAAACTTTTTCTTCAGAAGTCTATCAAAAATCCAATTTTTGATATTTTCAATTAAGTGTAGTTCATTTGGTGCATTAAAGCTTATAGATTAAATCGCCGTTAATTTTTTATTTTTTATTTCAGATAAGCCAATCAGCCGGAATCAAGGAGGAAGTGAACGTCCATTTTTTCGAGGCGGGTGTGTTCAGAGCGCTATAAATCCCGTTCTATTGGATATTTTTGGTCAAACAATTATATACAAACTCTTAAAACACATATAAATCAATGATTTGAAAAAAAAACTTAATCGTTTTACTGGTCGTCAAAAAAAAAAAAAAAAATCCCTAAGAACGCTTAAAAAACAGGCCGCCACATGGGTGAACCCCCTTAAGACATCATTGTTGCTGAAAATTAATCCAGTAATTTGAGACATAAAAATAAATTAATAAATATTGTTTCAAAAATCAAGTTATGTGCCCTCGATGATTTTTATACTTTTTATCATGTTGTTAGTGCTTGCTATACTTATAAACAATAAAAACTTTGTCTTCAGTAGCTCCAACAGAACAAGAAAGTTAGCTTAATAGTTACTAACTTTTTTGCTAAAAACCAAAAATTGCTGTTTTGGATTCTACTTACCGAAAAAAGTGAACAGCACTGTTAGGTTCCTAAGAGAGGCCAGTCCATCACGTCCCTTCATGAGGGCCTGGCTAAGAGCCCGGGCATTGGGCCTCTGGGCCCCAGCCATCTGGTACACTCCATCCGAATAGGAAGGGGGCGCTTTCCGGGTCAACTGGCTGTCTGAAATTCATTACAGTCACTCCATAAATGACAGATGAAATAAAAATATTAAAAAATACACATAGAGTTTTATTTTTTAAAAAAACTAAAATTGAGTGCTTTTGCGGAAAAGTTATCGGAGGGTGAAGTTTATCATAGTATTTCTAATAATTACGTTGTGAAACTTTCGGAATGAAAAAAAAATGTGAGCATTTCAGTTTTTTATTATATATATATATATATATATATATATATATATATATATATATATACATATATTTTAAATTCTTTTCCATAATAATAGCATTTATAGTCATTATTTCCTCTAACTCGAATGAAAAATACAGCTTTAGACTCATAATTTGCAGTAATCGTTCTCGAAAAACTTACGATCACGAAATAGTAAAATGGACATTTATTAGGTCATTATTTTAATATTTTATTTGCTTTTTTCACCTCTTAATAAACGTTAATTATTTTCGAAATTTTTATATGGTTTAAATAATTAATCATGTTTTTTTGGATCATGGATATGCAATTCATGTGCATAGCACATTTTCTCACTTCCATTTATCTATGGACGAGAATCTTGATTTGAACACCTTCGTCTGTTATTAACTAATTTAGAAATTCGCCAACAATGTTATTGTACAATCTTGTTTTAGGTTAATTATGAGCATTAAAATTTCTGTTTCACATTTCTTAAACTACTAATTAGTTACTTTAGCTTCGTTAGTTTCATTATTACGGAATTATTCGTTAAAAGGTTTTGAGAAAATTTAAGAATTTCTCGGTTCCAGATTTTGTTATTATTATTCAGATTAAACATATCCTGTTTATGCATACTTTACGATAAACCTAATATAATATAATCAAATGCGATTTCAGAACAAAACATAAACATCTTTTCTTCTTAATTGCAATTTTTTGTTCTTTGAACCCCGATCCATTTCAACACTATATAACAGGGGTGGTGATCCTTTATGGATCAACGTGCCATTTTTTCTAAAGAAGTGTTTAAGGAGGTAAAGACATGCCGTCAAATAATTTTGACTTGTGATTATATTGGGAAAATAATAAAACTTAATACTAACGAAAAAAACTCACAAGTCTTTATTTACTACGAAAAAATACTTTTTGCACTGTATAGTTGTAAATGTGTTATTTATACATTTCCATTCAAATTAAGTAACATTAGTATGACTTCTATTGTTGTAGATCGCGTGGATGACAAATAACTTGTATTAGGATTATAAGATATTACTTTTAGTAAAACGCATGCTAAATTGGAGTCATCTGCCAAATGGTTTCTAAGCAATTAATTATTTTTGCTGTGGTTCACTTTTTTGACAAGAGGATTTGTCTCAAAATGCCGTTTTACAGACCATGTTCTTCATACCACTGTTTCAAAACATAAAAAACACACCGCTTTGTCACCTTTACTAATCATGCCATAATTCTAGATTCATTGTTTGAAATTTTCTATTACACTTACTAAAAAACTTGCACTTTTTGTTCTTTTGCTAAACTATCATGTTAAAAAAAAATAACTGTTAAAAATCGTAAATATAACACAAATAAACTTTAAAATACAATTGTGTCGACGAAACTGACTATGCTATGCTTAGACAAATTTTCATCAAAAGCAACTGTAGTCCAAGACATAACTAAGGCAATGACTAAGAGACATAACAAACAAGTGTGCACCTCGCCACCCCGCAAACGATCATTCGCGTTTGTTCGTAATATTCCATAGTGAATTTTGAAATAAAATGCAAACCATTTTCATCGCTGGCGTGCCCAAAATATTGTTTCGCGTGTCATTGATGGCACGCATGCCACTGGTTCGCCATCCCTGCTATATAAGAAGCAGAATAAAGTTTTGTTGCCAGATACGTATTTCCAAAATTGGGTAGCAAAAAATAAAACGAATAACTAAATTAATTGATCTCCAAACGATATTTTTACAGATACTTTGATTAGATTTGGGAAAAGGAGTCGATTTCTTTTCTTTTTTTAACAAATTATTTCAGAACATATTACTTTAAAAATAGCTACAAAAAATAATGTAAAATAGTTCTAAGAATATAAATACTTGTGATGGCCAAAAAAAAAAAATTTTAAAAAAAGATGATAGAAATTTTTTTCAAAATTATTTTTGTCTCCTATTTTTTATATGAAATGAAAACATAAATCGAAAATGGACAGTTCAGACAAATGCAACACGGTTAATGGACTCTTTAAGTGTAGTTAAAACATGTTCAGTAGTTCATTTCACGTTAGTTATATATTTGAACAACAATTTTTATGAGCACTTCTAGAGTTAAAATCCACTGGAATAAAACAGCAGAAGTGACAAGTTATCAAGATAAGTAATTAGGATTAGAACAAATGAAATATGAAAAGAAATTATTAATCAACGTTTATTAAAACAAAGTCAGCAAAAATAAAATAAGAACGAAGTGGATTTTCAAAGGTAAAGGTAAAAGAAAAGACGTGAACTTATTTAATGGAAAATAAAAAGGAAGAAAAATAGGATATATTTAGAGATATAAAACATATATGGCAGTGTAATTGCAGATTGTCTCACCCTTGTCTTAGAAAATAATTAAAATAATTAAAATCATAAATGCATTTTTATGTCTAATTGTTTAATCCAAAATCACAGCAGTTAAAAATTTCAAAAAAAGCAGGTTTCTCATTTTATAATTTTTCACTAAAGGATAAAAGAAAATTTTTTTAAAAATTCCATGACAGATTTTTATAATGTGAAAAAAAAAGATTTTAAAGCACTTTTAAATTTAAAAATTCTTTTATGGGAAGAGAATAAAATTTTTAAAGTTAAACATCTCAATTTAAAAAAGTTATTTTTTGTACTTTAATAAAAACACTAGTCACGGCAATTTTCTTGCAACTTGATTTGAAAAAAAATCTCACTTCCTACTTTTCTCTGCCCATTTTTTTTATTATAAGTATGGCATTGAAAGCCCCCTTTTTTAAAAAAAAAATCCATGACGACGTATTAGCTTTATCTATAATATTATATATGCATGGAAATCCCCCAGGAATTCAGAAAATCTGCGAACAAAATGTGAAAAATCAAAGAAACGAAATGAGTATTTGTACAACAGAGAAGAAAAAAATCACGATTTTGACCGTAGGTTTCTTGCTCGAAAGCATTCGCTTCTAAATTACTTCTAAATTTTTTCTTTTTTGCATAAATGTGTTACGTGATGGGGAAAAAAGGTCGCCTTTTGAATTTAAATGTGCCTATGCTTAAAATTCTACGATTAACTTTGCATTGTAGTAGATTATTTATTTTTGTTGGCAATAATTCGTTAACTTCCTGTTGCCACGTGTTTTATGCAATTTAAAAAAATTATCGGAAGAACGTTTCACGTAATCGTAGAAAAGATAGTGCCGTGTCTAAGAAGGCCAAAATACTAGCGTGCATTAAGAAAAATATCTTCTGCATTTTTTTTCTTTAGAAAACTATTTAGTTTTTCAAAACATTGTACTAACGAGTATAAAGTTACTTCGTGGAAGCCGCGAGATAGTAAATAATATAATAATGTATTATATTTTTTAGTAAATTAATATATAGATTTAAAATAAATATTTCAAATCTAATAGGTAGTTCATACAAAGATAAAATATATTTCAATGTTCTTTTACTGTATTATAATAAATATTTAAAAGTTATTACAAAATTAAGTTATTATGTTTAAGTAAAATTTTCAGTTTTAGTGACGGGGATGTGTTTTAGATACTTGTAGTTATACAAAATTCATAGAGAACATGTGAACCCCCATTTTACACACATATTTATAATTTTCTTTTGCATTTTCTATTGTGACTCGTAGGACCCCAGGGTTTCGTGGAACACAGTTTGAAGACCGTAGTCGTACATAAATTATTGTAATTAATATGTTTTTTTCTTAAATGTCTATATGACACAATTACATCCATAATATCAGAAAAACTTCACACATACCATTAATTTGTTTGTAAATCATATCAGAACCTTAAAATTAAAAAAAAAGCTTTGATCATTATTTTAATTTTAATTAATAATTTTTATTTTTCATTAAGAACACTTCTCTCACCCTATTTAGACTCATTTTTTTTAAAAACTCCATTCCCCATTTTTCTCTTAGTGAAGTGTTAGAGAAGTCCACATTTCTCTATATACATGGAATTTCTACTCATTATATAAATGATGTATTATATTTATTAATTTATTTCCCTATAGTTATTTTCCTATTTATTGAAGAACATATTGGTGAACAATTATTTCCTGAAATATAGTCCCGTTCTCTACATTGTTTCGGATATTTGCAAAGAAATACGTATATTCCTTTTTGTTATTTTAGTTGTTAACGGTTTTCGAACTTTTAAACTTACTACATACTTCTAACAAAGTTTATTACTTTTGATATCATAGATTACGGGGATTGAAATTTTTACTAATTAATTGTAGTATTTAGAAATTTTTTAAGTACACACATTTTCTTTTTTAATTTTATTTCAGCGCAGTAGTGTAAGCACATAAAGTAGAAGATTGGTACCTTAAAACTATGCCAAACCCGACAGTTTTAGTTCTAAACCTTAAGATTATAACATTTTTGTGGTTTTCCTACTGTCTTATTGTTTCTTTGCCTATTACTTAGTATTAAGTCAGAATTACAGTAATTTAGTATAAATTTAATAATTATTTTTATTGATATGTATTCTAACTCTTTATTTACACAGCGGGCATCTGAGACTTGGACAATAACAAAACTGGAAGAAAATCAAATAGCATCCTTTGAGAAAAAAATACTTCGAAGTATACTTGGTGACGAAACGAAAACAATATCTGGAGAAGATATAATTTTGAGTTATATAGAATTTATAAGCAACCTGACATCATTAAACACATAAAAAATAAATAGAATGAATTGGATGACCCATATAATTCGAATGTCAGATGGTAATGTTGTCAAAAAGATACTGCAGTTCAATGTCACTGGGTTTCGGAAGCGTGGAATACCAAGGCTGTTTTAGAGAGAGTCAGTGGAATCAGACTTTAAGATTATAAATGAGAAAACTTGGAGAATGAAGGTAAATGAGAGATCATTGTGGAGGAAACTTCAAAGAAAAACACTGGTCCACGAGGGGCTGTCTTGCCGGATATGGTTTTGATTTACTCAGCGGATACGTTCCTGGAAAAACTGTGTAAGAACTAAGCAAAAAATACGCTTTTAGTAGTAAAAAGAGAGATTCATTTCCCTTTAGCCAAATATTGTTCAAGAATGAAATAAAAAAAAGTTCTTCAATATAAAAAAATGTTTAGTTAAAAAACTATGTAGAAAAATAAAATGTTTATATTCACAATAATATATAGATTTAAAATAAATATTTCAAATCTAATAGGTAGTTCATACAAAGAGAAAATATATTTCAATGTTCTTTTACTGTATTATAATAAATATTTAAAAGTTATTACAAAATTCTATTTATGCTTACATATTTACACATTTACATTTAACGACATAACATTTACACAATCAACATTAAAAAGTTTAATTGATACATCATTCAATTCATAACAAATAATATTAGGAGAACACACATATTACCTCAAAAAAGGGTTGAAAGGAAATTAAAAATTATAGAAATAATATTAATTAACCGTTCTCTTCTACTAACTGAAAATAATCGCATTTGCTTACGATGAAATTCATCGAAATCGTCGCCCTCACTGGTAAGATCGCTTCCACATGCACTACGCTGGAATGTATTAAAGATTTTCGTCTAAAAAATAATATTTTGATAGAATGAAATGGTTTCCGAAATATTTCACAGAATTAACTTTTTCAAATCCAAATCTGTCATGTATTTATTTTTGCACAGGTTGTACAAATTTTTCCCCTATAATCCTTGGTATCCAACCATGGAAATCCTGAGATTTCGTTCGAATTTTAGAACGTTTGAATCATTGATTAAAAAATATATTTTCCAACCTCGTTACAAATTGAAACCCCTCAAAAACTAAGCTAATAATTAAATAATAAATTGTAGCCTTCCGTAGAACAATCGGCGATCCTAAAAAGAACTAATAAGAAGAAGGATGTTAAGAAAACGCTGCTCTAGATACCGTAAAATATTTCAAAAAACCATATAAAAAGAAAGTATGTATTATCTTTTGAGTTTTTCACTTGCTCCTTTAAAGCTTTTCGCATACTTACGGGAGTATATGTATAACGTTTTGAAAATTACTAGGTTCTTTTTAAGTATACAAACTGTTCCAGTCATACTTTAAAACATCAAAACATGCGACCTCTTTTCTTCGTTGTTGTTGCTTTTGACAAGTAAATACTTAACGCGCTTTCATTTGTCTTAATAAGTGTCAAAAAAATTCAAAAATATTCTGAAATCCACTCTTCACACAATCCATTATTCACTGCATGTTATTTTTTCTTTAATAAAAAGCTTCATTCAAGTGTTTGATTTTTAGTACCGTTGCTCTCGAAAAAGATATTTTAAATGTAAATAATGCCTTAAATGACTCCCACAAACGAGGCACACTTTTTACCTCAAGTACGTAAAAGAAAAACGGCTCCACAGTTACGGTTCATATAAGGCTTAAGTATTCACCTCCTTTTTAACTAGAACTTTAAGATTTAAGCTTTTCACATTGGACTAAAATTGCGAAATACTTGTTTTAAATCGAAATAATTCGTTTATTTTTTACTATTCCATGCAAAATGCAAAGCAGTTCAAAAATTCATGATAAGAACACGTAGTCCGTTAGAAGAAAGTAAGTTTTATGAAGAATATCTTATTGAAGATTAAAAACTCGGCATTTTTTTTACATAAATGGAGATCTGAAATATTAGTAAATTGTTTTGTAAATCAATTTATTAAATAACATTAATCAAGAAATTTGCAAAAAAAAGCCATCTGAAAAGAAAAAAAATAAGAATAGAAACTTAGCAAGCCAAAACCCAATATCGAGCTAAGAAAAAAATGCTGGATTTTTAGTAACAACTCATTCGTTGGTAGATTAATGAGGAAACATCTAAAATAATTAATTAATTAATTTTTAGAGTTTCATTATTGATATGTTAGTGCTAAGGTGTATGGGGTCTTTTTCGAAGAATTCTTTTATTTTAAGAGGAAAAAAAGCAAGAAGCAGTATCACTGAAAGAAGACACACAATAGCGAGCAGACACGACAAAAGAAACAAATAACATTCTGTGACGGCTCTATCCGCGATCTTGCTACCGATAGTCCTCTTGGGGAATTCTTGGTCTTCAAAAATTATTTTATTATAAAGCTTCCTCCCGAAGATGAGCATGCAAATTAAGTCTAGTATATAAAGTCTCAGCTTTCAGGTTAGAAGAGAGAGAAAAGGTAGACTACTAGCGGAGCAGTGATTAATCAAATTTGAAGTGAGGCGCAGATGTTTAGTAGCTGATAATTGTTATATGTAAGTTGATGATCTTTCAATTAAAATTTAACATAGATTAGGTAGTTAAGAAGTCAGAACGATTGAATTGAAGCAAGTGTCCCAATTATTTAAAGTGATCTCATATCTCGCGTACCTCGTTAATTGCTTCATATTCAATAATTGGGTGCATTTCTTCACCTTGGTTGTTTGAATTTGCGTTGTGGTTAGTACTGTGAATAAATTGAGTGATTTTGAATATGGCTAGTCTTCCTTCCATTTCTCCCACTCCTTTAGGTGCAAAGGTAAGTTCTTTACAATCCGACTACAATCCACTGCCTCGTGCAACAAGACCAATAGATATGTATGTGTGTGTGTCTGTGAGTGTTGATCATGTACAAATTTTTGATATCCATTTCTCGCTTGACAGTTAATTCAATTCCTACTATTAGCTCACACTCTCTCTATATATATTTATTTATCTTGGTGGAGTTTTCAATCGTTAATAAAACACATTTTAAAGCGCTCAATTGAGCTGAAATTTTATATACATGATTATTTTGGAAGACAATACAATAATTTTATTATAATTAATAAATATTAATTGATTAAAACTAGTTATTTAAAGAATTACAAATACAGCCCCGTTGGCATCATTTTTGGCGACTTGTGTCAAAACTTGAAAAGGTTTTTTTCCTCACGTTTTAAAGCATTCAGTTGAACTGAAACTTTATACACACGATTGTTTTGGATGACAATGCGATACTTTAATGATAATTAATAAAAACGAATTACCACTTAATGTTGTGATTCTGTCCTATGGATATACTTATTTATATTAATTGTAACTATTTAATAAAAAGTAGTTAAATAAAAATTTTCTTTGTTGATCTAAGTAGGAATTGACTTAAATTTTTTTTATATTACTTGTGTGTGTGTGTGTGTGTGTGTGTGTGTGTGTGTTTTTTTATATTGTGTGTGTGTGTGTGTGTGTGTGTGTGTGTGTGTGTTAATGCAAGCACTTTAAAGCAACACGAAGGACCTATCAATATCGAATCTCACTCTAGTGGTGGAGACAACACAGAGTTGACCCTCCAATCTCTAAATTTCCAAACTATGGCAAAGTGAGAACTTTGAATAAGGACAGATTTAGTGTGCTCCTCCACACTGTGGATCTTTAGTGCCACACTCATGACTCGACAGAAACTATTCCGACCAAGAGTTCGCAGTCAAGATCCCTCGCCCACTTAATGTCTATGACAGCAATTAAGTTAGAAATATGAAGCAATTCCACTTTAAGGTATCCGACTACGTTCGGAATCGTGATTTTAAAAAAGCGTATAGATAGATAATTTTCATGATATTTAGTGTCACTTAGATTAGAATATATGTATAAAATTGTTTTAAGGACATTTTGAAAAAACAATTTTTATTTAAATACAATATTTGGCAAAAAAGTAACTTAGAATAACCTTTTTTCAAAATGTTCTCCTTTTATAAAAAAATGCTTCTAAAATATTAATATTTTGCTTATATAAAGTAAAGACTTCTCTAGAGAGTCTGAACTATTTTTTTAAAAAAAAATCATATTATTTTCAGAGTTACCACCAATTGAAAAAATTCTCGGCGTTTTTTTCTTAAAATTTCTCCCCTCTATTGTCGTAAAACATGGATAAACCCACTTCTAAGTTATATATTTCAAAAATTCTACTTGAGCCTCTGTATAGAGGTTCGATGTATATACAGGCAAAATATTATTATAGTGGGAGAATTTTTCACAAAAGGAGAATGGGTTTTGAAAATTGGTCATTTTATATTCAGTTTTTGTCCAAATATTGTACTTAAATAATTTTTTTTTTGTAATAATATTCTTAAAACAACTTTATATACTTTTTTTATTCTAAGTGATACTAAATATCAGAAATATTTATACGCTTTCGCAAAATCACGGTTCCGAACGTAGTCAGATACCTTAAGCTCTGATCATAAAATTCCCAAAATTAAAATTTAGAAATATATTTCCTCTTTTCAACTTCTAAAACTGTATTTTTAACTTTTCCACACACTTGAACGCTCATTATGAAAAAATTCTGCGAAGGTTTTAGAATATTCCCTAAATAATTCCAAATGGTGTAATTACCCGCGATTAATAATGTATAATTTTAGAAGCTGACAAATTGTGGAATTCTCTAGTCTACTATTTGAAAAAGAGAAAAAGCAGAAATACGTTCCTCTGTTATTCAAGTCAACACCAGCAGGACAAGGTCTGTTCCTACTCAAGGTCTCTTCTAATTCTCAACATTCTTATCTTCAGAGTTTTAAATTATATAATCTATTAATGAATTACGACAAATTTTTATATATTTTGGGTAATTCCTTACTCCGAGCACACGGTCAAGAATGAGATAATATTAGAATTATCATGGCATTTGTATGATCAAGGAAAGGTATTATTTGTCTCAAGAGCAAGCCATTCTCAGAAAAATTATCTACATTGCGGATGTACGACATTATTGATAGTGTTGCTGCTGTTTTTTTATTTCATTTTCCATTGTTTGTTATTCTGGACATACACACGCAATGGATTCTCTGTGTATCTTAAATGAAAGTCTTCATATTTTTCGCATTAATTTATTAAAACTGTAGAATAAACTTTTCTACGTTTCTTCAGGGTAAAACTGTTGGTTCAATTCTTTGCTCAGATGACGGTTTCGTGTGAGCTCTTTTCTTTTCTTTTCTTTTTTCCCCCTTGTTTCTTTATTATTAATTTAATTTACTTTTAAGCCCTTTAATTAAAACTTTTATTTGTGGGATATCGAGATAGTTAAAGCATCAGCTAAAAGTGTTGGAAAGTTTTGGAATGCGTTTCCTTTTTTTAAAAAAAAACTTGATATGTAATTACAGAAAAATCCACGGGAAATATTTTTTATATAGAAGATTTCAGTGTTTTCTTAATATCGTGGTGACAAATACTTTTTTGTTGACATCTTGGACACGTGAATAAGTGAAAGCGATTTAATTCAATGAAAGATTATTTTTCTTTTGGAAAGAGCTCACTAAGTTAATTTACAATCGTTTTTTTTATAACTAAGTTACGACAACAGTGATATATTTTTTTGTTATTCTACTCTATTTTTAAAATTTAAGAGATAATTACACTTGTTTATATATTCATTTATAGTTTCTAGGTTATTATGTAATAAACGCATTTCCCAATACAAAAGAATTTTTATAAGTTATAGTAAGACGTCACTGATAAATATATAACGCTGAGATTCGATTTAACGCTCTTTTAATTCAATCGCGGGATTCAAATAAAGCGTTAAACGGGGTCTTACTGAATTTTTTGAAAAACGATTATTGTTATTATGTTTTCAGATAAATTAAAATTTTGATTTACATTTCATTATACAGTTAAGATTCGGTAATGACTCTTCACAAAAAGATAGACGTACGAGAGGAAAAGATTAAAATAGGTGTAATAAATTATATTTGTTTTACTATTAAACAAATGATTTTTAACTTTATTGTCAAACAATCATTTTTCATATAATTCCTTAGTTAATAATCGGGAAAATGTATGATTATTGCTAATATAACAGTTTCATTACTAAGAAAAATACTTCTGTCTTTCGAGCAAAATGAGAAATTCTTTTATCATTTCTAAGCAAATTAAAGAAAAAGTTTGCTATTGGCAAAGATATACTGGGCGATTCGCTACCAAACCTATGAAATGGTAGAGTATGTAGGAGGTACAGAAGCAACTTAAGGCCTTATCACACACACATTTTTCGAGCAACCATTTCGTCCAATGCTTTCAAGCAGCTGAGGATGAAGGGTTGCCATAAACATAATGACAGGCTCTGACATCAGCCGTGCTCTATCTCCACATTGAAATTTTTCTGCTTCGAAAACGACCATCCAATATTATTTCTTTTATACCGCTCGCACTTTTATTGACAGTCGTGACCAGATATGGCGTCTGGCGATCGAGCAATTATTGCACTTGTAATTGCTGGCATTTGTGCAAGTAGATTCAAAAAATCCAAAAAAAAGAGAGGAGGTGACTGCAACGAAGAGTAAAATTGGCGTCACGAAAGCTGCAAATGCCGGCCACCTCTCTCTCTCATCCTCATGGAGAGCTGCAGGAATCCTAATTTTTTTAATCTTTTTACGAAAGGGGGGGGAGGGAGTTAGGATTCTATAGGTATGAAAATTTTTCCACTTCATATATCAAAGCGCTCTCCACCATTTCATTCAATTTTAATACGTGAGGCATTTCTGATACTGCGCTTTTCAAAGCCAAGGCTACCTTGTTGTTCATGACGTAGGAGACGAAGAATCCCATTGGCTAAAATTTGGAGCAATTTTAATTTCGAAAAAATTTTTCAGCTCACTAGCAAAAAAGTTATTTGAATTCATTATGGCAACTGAGTAAAAATTGCTCGAAATGGTTGGTTGAAAGAAAAATTGCTTCAAATATATGTATGTGTGATAAGCCCTTTAGAATCATATAAGAATGAAGAGTCACAAATGCCACAGTTACGAGCTATGGCGCAAAGAAGCAGAAATAGCAACACATAATTGCTACAGAAAACGCTTTATTGAAAGATTGCACTATAACAAGCTTTCGAAACAACCAGAAATCGTTTGGCAGGTCTGACAGTGGTGCAGCATGGAATTCCTTACGTTCTAGAAGATCCCTGGCGTGTCACATATCATCCTGGCAACTACAGATATACGAGAGATGAGGTCTTCAACTGAAGGAACGGGCGTCTCGTACACCAAACTTTTTGTGACCCCAGAAGACGGTCAACAGACGAACACCTGTTGTAGTAAAGGGTGTTTTTTTAGAGGTATAGAACTTTAAATTGCAATAAAACAATGATGTATTATTCGATTGACATGAATTTTTTTTATTCGAAAGATAATTTTGTGGCATTACATTTTAAATATGATCAAGCAAGGCGTAGATTCGTCGAATGGGCCCAAAACGAGATTGCCGTTGTTCCCGATTTTCATAAGCGAATTTTGTTTAGCGATGAAGCGCACTTCTGGTTGAATGGCTACGACAACAAACAAAACTGCCGCATTTGGAGTGAAGCTAATCCACAAGTGTACGTCGAAATACCGTTACATCCAGAAAAACTGACTGTTTGGTGCGCTTTATGGGCTGGTGGAATCCTTCTTCAAAAACGATGAAGGCCACAACGTTACAGTCAATGGTGATCGGTATAGAGCCATGATTACTAACTTTTTCATTCTTGAATTGAAGAATCATGATGTCCAGCAGCTGTGGTTTCAACAAGACGGCGCAACATGTCACACAGCTCGTGCCACAATTGATTTATTGAAAGACACGTTTGGTGACCGCCTATTTCACGTTTTGGACCTGTGAATTGGCCTCAGAGATCTTGTGATTTAACACCGCTAGACTATTTACTGTGGGACTATGTAAAGTCATTGGTCTATGCGGATAAGCCGCAAACGCTTGACCATTTGGAAGACAACATTCGCCGTGTTATTGCCGATATACGGCCACAAATGTTGGAAAAAGTCATCGAAAATTGGACGTCCAGATTGGACTACATCCGAGCCAGCCGTGGCAGTCCTATGCCAGAAATCATATTTAAAATGTAATGCCACAAGATTATCTTTCGAATAAAGAAAATTCATGTCAATCGAATAATACATCGTTGTTTTATTGCAATTTAAAGTTCTATACCTCTAAAAAAACACCCTTTACAACCTTTTAATAAAATTCTTACTGTCCAATTAATGTGTTGTTACCTTTGTTCTTTTTCTCTGCTTCTTTGCACCATAGCTCGCAACTACGGCATTTGTGACCCTCTATTCCTATAGGATTCAGATTAGTCTCCTTACCCCCTAGACACCTTACCAGTTTGTTGGACTGGTAGCGAATCACCTCGTAGAAAATAAAAATATAAAACGATAATATTTTACATCCTTTAATAGTAAAACATATTCAATGAATTTTCTTCAGCAATCAGGGTTACTTACCCTTTCAATTTCAATAAAAAAAAGAGGGAATCAAATCAAAATTATACGTCTTCTCACAATCTAAGATTAAAATAAAAATTTATCAATTCAAAAATAATTTCTGTAGTATTTCTTCTCTGCCAAAACCCTTTTACAAAATCCACATTTTTTCCCCACTCATACAATACTCTTTCTTTCTCTCCTCAACCGTCACGGACTAAAAAATAGCGAAAATGCCAATCGCTGGAATGTATAAATGATTGTGTTTATGTGTTGCACTTTCAAGTCAGGGACCACTGTATTCGTAATTGTGTAAGACCAAATCTAACCACATACCTCAGGAAAGGACACCCTCTTTCCGTATCCAATATTTCAATAATTGAAGGTCGAAAATAAGAACTAAAATTTACGAAACACAAAAAATATGTATTTCTTCTTTTATTCAACACGCACTTTATAGTGTCTGGAAAGGCACAACCCTGAGTAAAATCTATATACTAGTATTCAAATAAAGAAACATGGCAAACCTCTAACTTCAAAATTTAGATTTATTTTGAAATTTAACAAAAAAAACCCAAGGATTATACAGAGTGTTTTTTTCCAGGTATAGAAGTTTAAGTTGGCATTACTTTCCAAGATGGCGACCGATTTAACAGCTTTCAAGTGATTTATTCTCTGTTTGGTTTGGCAATTCATCATGAATAGACTCACGCCTGAACAACGTTTTCAAATTGTCCACTTTTATTTCGAAAATAATGGTCGATTTTCATAAGCGAATTTTGTTTAGCGATGAAGCGCACTTCTGGTTGAATGGCTACGTCAACAAACAAAACTACCGCATTTGGAGTGAAGCTAATCCACAAGTGTATGTCGAAACACCGTTACATCCAGAAAAACTGACTGTTTGGTGCGCTTTATGGGCTGGTGGAATCCTTCTTCAAAAACGATGAAGGTCACAACGTTACAGTCAATGGTGATCGGTATAGAGCCATGATTACTAACTTTTTCATTCCTGAATTGAACAATCATGATGTCCAGCAGCTGTGGTTCCAACAAGACGGCGCAACATGTCACACAGCTCGTGCCACAATCGATTTATTGAAAGACACGTTTGGTGACCGCCTATTTCACGTTTTGGACCTGTGAATTGGCCTCAGAGATCTTGTGATTTAACACCGCTAGACTATTTACTGTGGGACTATGTAAAGTCATTGGTCTATGCGGATAAGCCGCAAACGCTTGACCATTTGGAAGACAACATTCGCCGTGTTATTGCCGATATACGGCCACAAATGTTGGAAAAAGTCATCGAAAATTGGACGTCCAGATTGGACTACATCCGAGCTAGCCGTAGCAGTCCAATGCCAGAAATCATATTTAAAATGTAATGCTACAAGATTATCTTTGGAATAAAAAAAATTCATGTCAATCGAATAATACATCGTTGTTTTATTGCAATTTAAAGTTCTATACCTCTAAAAAAACACCCTTTACTAATCGAAAGTATAATTAATTGGAAATGAGCCCACTGAATTCTTCAAAGAGTAGTTCACTTATTTAATCTTTCAGTAAATCCAAATAAATAATAAATTGTACAACACTGAGTTGAAAGTACAAAAAAATGCTAAGTTAATTACACAAAAACACTTTAAAAATTAAGAATTTTTTTCAAAGGGAATTAAAAAAAGTTATACACCTGAAGTTTATGATAAATAAATGGATTAAAAGGATAACTTAAATAGGAAAGGCTGTGGGTAGCCTGGTGGTTATAGCATCGGACTCCAGACCGGAAGGCCTGGTTTCGATGCTCGATGCCACTAAATACCCTCCGAGTACACACGGAGTACTTGCTCGTTAAATCAGTGGGTCCAAAATTCTTGTGGGCTGTATCACGAGTGCAGGGGACTGGAGAATATTTCCCTCCCCTCCAGTCCAATGGCAAAATTGTGGAGGTGGAGATAGGTGGTGTCGCCATCTTTAGTCCCCTCGGGGAATTTCGCCGAGCTAATTCGTACTGTCACCTGTATGGTGCTCAAGGACTAGGTCAACGACAGGCGTACTTCTAGCTCCATGCCACGATGAATTTCGTGGGCCTCGTTCTGACTACGTCAGACAGGTGGCATTGGCCACAACAACTCAAGTAGGGAATAATTAAAAGAAATGAAACAATAAATATAAAAAATTTAAAGTTCTAAAATTTTTCAATTTGTAAGAATAATATTCAATTTGTGTTCCTTACAAAATTTTTCATCTTTTACAAATTTTTCCATTTGGCTATAGTTCAAGTAGATAAAGATATTGAACAGTTCGTGTTTCAACAATCCACCATCACAGGGCAATAATAATAACCCCATAAAATGGTATATTACAGATGAGAGAATTGTGTATTACTACCAAAAAAAAATATCCATTAACTCACAAAAACCAAGATGTGTTATAATCAAAAAATCAAGTAAGGCTCTTCCAGATTATTCTAATAAGTAGTATTGCTGCAGAACCAGGTTCTCCAATCGAACTTTTGAGCATGGTACACGGTGGAGAAGCTTAAGCAGGGGAACACATTGACATAATTATCAATTAAATCATAACTTTGGCTTAATCAATAGAACAACGCTGTTTTGTTGATCCACCTTACTATTTTTTTAATAAAAATTAAAAATTAATGCAGCAAAAATTCTGGTTTCCTTCAAAAACCAAAGTCAAACTTGATCGAAAATTCCGTTGAACTTCACTCCGCGCGTTTTTTAAAAACTGATATCAACACATTTTCATACCCGGTAGCATTTTTTGTATTTTGTATCTTACAACGTCCAAACGAATCTATATTTTGCATCGCATAACATCTTAGGTGAAATTATTAAAGAAAAAAAAGCATTTTTAACATATTTTGTAATGCGCTAATACTTTTAAACGGTCAAGAGTCAATTCCATTCCTTTAAAAATTTTAAAAGTATGCACAAATAAAAGAAAAAAAGTAAAAACGCACCGATGGACCCCCAGTCGGGGTGAGCTAAGTTGTTGTACCATCCGTCGTAGCGCTGCTTCTCCGTCTGTGTAAAAAGCCGCTCATCTTCCACTGCATGGCACAAGGAGGCTGAAACAAGAATCTCCATTAAAATACTTCATCCAGAACGGCAAAAGTAAATTTTCAGTGCTAAAGATTTACTGGAATGGACGTAAAAAAAAGAATTTTATCACTTAATTTATTGGTATTACTCCTAGGGATAATTCGTATATATAAGAGCCCATAATATTATACTGTTCAAGTCTAAGAAATGTTCTTTATTGTACTGTAGTGCCTTGATTCACGCTATCCCGACCTAAGCGAACCCGGAGTTACGCGACTTTTAAATCTCGTCGTCGCGTCTTTTGTTCAGGAAGAAAACAATGGAGAAATTGGTAATGCGATTGAAGAAGTTGTCGATCTTGCCAGGCAAATAAAGTAAGAAGTAGACAGAGATGACGTTCAAGCAATGCTGATTTCCCAGAATCAGGAGATGACAATTCATGAGTTCATAGAAATGCCTAAGCAAGAGCAAGACATTGAAAAACTTGGGTCTTTAAACTCAGTTCAATCAGAAGATTGGATGAAGGTTTATAATTTGACACAGGAAGCATGTTTAATTGAGAGAAAAAGTTTAAAATTTTAGAAAATACAGACTCCAACACACACAATGAACGTATATTTTCAACATAATAAAGAATAAAAAAAATTATTCACACGCTACGAGGAAATTTTGCGGGAGAAATTTTTTTTTCGGCTGATAGAGATAGAGAGAGAGAAAGAGAGAGAGAGAGACTACATACATTGTTTGATTTTATGATACCTCATACATCAAAATACACATTTTATTTTTTAAATTATTATTTTCTTTCGTCTCCAGCCCCAACTAAAAATAATTTATACGTATCTATATGTGAAGGTATACCCTGACTTACGCAAATTCGACTTTCTTAGTTATTACTCAGTCCCACCTCTATCGCGTAAGTTCAGGGTATTACTGTACTAAAATACATACATATACTTCAAAGAGTAAGTAACAACAGTATATAGTGATGGTCGAGCAATCTTTACATCGAGCTGACGTGTTTTAGACTAGCCAATCGAGTTCTGATTCCTTTAAAGGTACGCCCATTCGATTTGCCAGCAATGAAATGTTCACGCTAGCATGGCATGATGTGGAGAGAGTGAGTGAATATATATATTAATATCGCCCTGTTCAGCTACACGAGGGCTTTTGGCGACGGATCACGTAATTTTGAACCATGGTGAAGTGACGTGGACGACACCTAAGCTGGCACCCCCTCTCCTAACTACCACACCACACCAACGGAAGGGCGTTTCAGCTCTCGACAGATTTAACGTGCATCGCTGCCCTACACGGCGAGTCTTTAGTAGTACTGGGCTCGAACTCATAACATTCCTACCATGATTCGATACCTTGACCACTGGGCTACCGCAGCCCGACGTGGTTGTGAAAAGTGCGGTGCTAGTACATGTGATAAAATTACGATTAATTTTAATAAATAGACCTTTGAGACTGCCAAAAATAGGCAGCCGGGAACGTTCAATACGATAACACAAAATGGGTAGGTGCTTCCCAGATTGTATTGCTACTACTAATTTTTCTCATTATCAATTTGTAAAATTTAGGAATACTGAAATCGATTCGAAAACCTTATAAACTTTTTAATTTTTCAAAGCATCTTATTATTTTGTGTAATTCTATAGCTATTAAGGTATAATAGAAAGAATAT
This sequence comes from Trichonephila clavipes, assembly GCA_019973935.1. Lineage (NCBI taxonomy): Eukaryota > Metazoa > Arthropoda > Arachnida > Araneae > Nephilidae > Trichonephila > Trichonephila clavipes. Next base: position 396,775 of record BMAU01020441.1, read on the forward strand.
TTTTTTCCTTCATGAGTTTAGTTTGAGAGTATTTTTTACGTTATTGATATCTCAAGAATTATCTATATTTACAAAAGTAGGCTTGATTTGAAGAATATTTAAATTCTTTCGCAGAAATGGCCAGCCGTAAAAGGTTATTAAACTCTATTTTATTTAATCCAAGTAAAGTTTTAGGTTGAATGAGCTAAATTCATTTCGGTCAGACGATAAATGCAATCACGTATTCTTCAATCCCTCCAAAACTGATATTAGAATAGTAGTTGTTCTACTTGTAAAATTTCGATAAAATTTAAAATTTTGATATTTGGGTAAAAAGGTTCACACATATATTGGAAATCTTCAAACAATTTTTCAAACTTTTTCAAAAAGAATATTTATACCAAGCCCTCAATTTTAAATCAAACTCAATTTGTTTTTCCATGTGTATTGTTATTTTTGTCAAATATATACATTTTTGAAAGAAAGTTTCCTAAAAAAAAGTAAAAGCTAGCAACAACGAAGCGCATGATCTGATTGGCGAGAAACACGTGATTGCATTTACAATGGGATTATGACATCACATGAGTTTATGAACTAATTGGCAGGAAACATGTGATTGGAGTTATCATGTGACAATAACGTTGTGAAGTCTGGCGTAGTGTCATCTAGCGATCGCTACAAGCATACAGAAATTGATTAAACTTTGATGAAACTTACAAGACTTAGTCAAACTACACATCAAAGTCTCGAATGGCAAGACATAGAAATTAGATAACCGAAGTTAATTGTATCGACACCCAACAGATGCTTAAAATTTCAAAACCCCCACTTAGCAACAGAGGATTACTAATTAAAAGCAACCATGAAACTCAAAATCTTTTATCATTTAAGAAGCACTAAAACGAAATACAAAAAAAAACACCTTTTCTCCAGGTCAATTACTTTAAAATGGTGTGAATTCCTCAACACAATCCACCATTATTTTTGCGTATAGAAAAAAGAAGGGGGGAAAAACAGTCTATTTCTCTTCTTTTTTAGTTCCTATTATTAGCTCACGCTCCCTATATATTTATCTTGGTGGAATTTTCAGTCGTTAATAAAATACATTTTAAAGCGCTCCATTGAGCTGAAATTTTATATACACGATAATTTTGGATGAAAATAAATTAATAATAATAAAATTAACTCTGATTAAAACTAATTATTTAAAGAATTACAAATACAGCTACGTTGGCATCATTTTTGGCGATTTCAGTCAAAACTTAAAAAAGTATTTTTCTCACATTTTAAAGCGCTCATTTGAGCTGAAATTTTCAATATACTATTGTTTTGGGTAAGAATACGATAATTTAATTATAACTAATTAAAATTAATTGGCTGAAACTAATTATTAAAGGAATTACGGATACAGCCACTTTGGTTTCATTTTTAGCGACTTGGGTCAAATCTTTAAAAGAATTTTTTTTTCACGTTTTAAAGCATTTAGTTGAATTGAAATTTTATATATACGAGATATTGTTTTGGATGACAATACGATAGTTTAATAATAATTAATAAAAATTAATAACCACATTTAATGTTGTGATTCTGTCATATGTTTTTACATATTTATATTAATTGTAACTTTTTAATAAAAAGTAGCTAAAATAAAATTTTTCTTTGTTGATCTAAGTAGGAATTGACTTAAATTTTTTTTATATATTACTTTTTTTTTTTTTTTTTTGTCTCTGAAATGAAGGTGTGTTAGGAATAAAATAAAAAAAAATGTTTTGATTGATCGCGCGTCTCTTTCAGTCATGTAATATATGAAAAAGCTCTTTATTTTAAAAACCGTCATTTCTTTAACAACTGTAATTCTCATGCCAGACAGCTCTGATGATTGCAGTGCTTCCTTCTCCCACGCGTTCGTTGATGGAACAGTGAGTGAAGTCTTCAGACAAAAAATAACTCTTTTTACTGTGTTTGTTAGTTGTTGTCAAACAATGTTTCCAAACTTAAGTGTGGTTAGAGGTTGACCTCATAATTTTTCGAAAAAAATATCTGATAGACGAAAACAAAATATACTGTCTTTTAGCAAATTTTCTCCTATAATTTTGAAACAATGCTTTCTGCGAGAAAACTTTCAATCGTACTTTTATTTTTTTCATTCACAATTTTTGTAATTAGTCTCCCATTAAAATAAAGAAAAAACTAAGCATATATAGAACATTTTATTTTTTTTCTTATTAAAGTTTTGCAGCATGTATAATATATATATGTAATAATTCTATAATATTTCTGGAGATTGATAACACTAATTGTAAGACGTGGCGAGTGGTTGATTTGAACAATGGCGAACCAAAGGTAGGGCGTGGCAGGTGATGTGATTTTCTGTGTTACGTGGAGCGTGGTCAAGTACGGTATTATCGAACAGGCACTCATGTAAATCGTTATTCCTTTTTATTCACATCCAGAAACACATAAAGATCCAGTAGTGACGACATTACACATAACAAGAAGCAAACATCATGGCACAGACAAAGACAAACATAGAACGCATTGCAGCCGGCTGATTACATGATGAAGGCAGGTAGACAAAAGAGAGCGGTTACACAAGTTTTTGCTTTTATACCAGCAGTGCAAGAGTGTGATGATTGCGTAATAGTAGTTCTGATTAAATAGAATGGGCGGGACAGGGATTTTGGACTAGCTGATTACGATTAAGATTACAATGTTAATTTTAAATCAAAGAGTTAAAGTTATTTTAAATATTAGTACACAGAGTTAATAAAAAGGATACTAGAAGGAATTATTACATATATATATATATATATATATATATATATATATATATATATATATATATATATATATATATATATATATATGCAGTCAGAGCTCTATATAACGAGGTTGCTAAATCCCGAAAAAAAGTTCGTTATATGGAAATTTCGCTATACAGAGATTCATGTTTTGATTTTCTTTTATAGACCACATAAAAAATATTTTAATTTCATAAAAACTATATATTTAAAAGAGTAATTATTCACACATTTTTGTAAATTAATATGTATTTATTTTATATATCTTACCTATCGAAAAAAAAAAGAAAAGAAAGAAAAACTGTAAGGAAAGTGTCTTGACGCCTTTATCCACTTCCTGAAGAATTAAATTTTTTTCTTTGATGCTCAAGCATTTGCGTTTTGACATTTTCGAGCTACTAGAAACGAAGTTACCAGTACAGCTGATTAACACTAAAAATAAACGGGGACATACGAGACAATTCCACTGAGGGTGAAAGGGGATATCAAAGACGTTTCCAGTGAACTGGACAATGGAGTTTAAAGGTTGCACTTCTTGGATGAAACGCCCAGAATTCTATTGTTCTCGGCGAGTTAGGCTCTTAATAAAACCAGTACAAGATTTATGACCACCATAAAATGTATTAAAAGAGAAAAAAAATTTGAAATGTCGATAAATACCTTAAAAATAGGGCGAACATCAATTGAATCACAAGAGAAAAAGTTCGTTATATCGAAAATGCACTTCACTATTGGGAGGTTATTTTACGAAGAAAATCATGTGAAATGTTCTTGGTTTCGGGAAAAAGTTCGTAATATAGAAAAATTCGCAAAATAGAGGTTCGTAATATGAAAGTTCGACTGTATATGAAAATTCTATTATTCTTTCAATGAATAAAAAAAAATCTTTTCATTCACAATCAGCATTTTGATAACATTTACAAATATCTTGATTCTCAGATTTTTTCAAGAAAAAAACGAAGATCACTTTTGATGTAATTTTTTTTTAAATGACTTCCACTTTCACTTAAGAATAGAAGAAAAGAATAGAGAATAACAGGAAGTTCAATCAACTTCATGGAGATTATACGCAAAAAAAGAAGCACTTTTCAATAAGAATCAAATTAGAAGTATAAAAATAAGAAAACGTACGATTTTTCAACAAACTTCATTTCATTTAATGAACTTTTTTTTAACGTCCACACACACACAATGCTATTTCATTATTTATTTCACCAGGTTCAAAATGGATTGTTGTTAAAACGATATATTTGTTCCGAAGTCGTGGTCCGATGACTTCACTAAAAGCTGGATCATTTCAGAAAGTGGAACAGAGCAGGATTATTCATTTTCACTTATTTTAATTTTTGCATTTCCCAGATTCGTTTTCTTCTTATTTTACCATGCGTCGTGCGTTCTTTATACATAAAAGGAATTCTAATTTGCCATTTCCGTGTTCCTGGTTTTTAAACTTCGTCTCGAGTGAATGTTTTATAAAAATTATAATGTTAAATTACATAACAAAATCATGTTTCAGATTTATGAATAAAATATATACATTAGAACTGAAATAAAAATATTCATACATAAAAATATTTCATATATTAGAACAACTTCAGAAATTTTGCTTCAAAATAAAACCAAACATTTTATGTTTCAGAATTATAATGAAATTTATATATTTCAGACCTACAAAAAAGTAAAACCACTTCGAAATTGCAACAAAGATTGCATATTAGAATAACCATTAAAAACATATTTTAAAGTTATTATAAAATTATAATTCAAGTCGTAGTAAAATTTCTATTTTTGAATAACAATAAAAAATCTTGTTTTAGAATTACAATAAAAGAAATAATCTTGTTTAAAAGTTACGATAAGAGAAAAAAAATGTCCTATTTCCTCTTTTAATTTTCACCAAGTTTCACGAAAATGCAGTAATCGGAAATATTAAACTTTATAAAACTTTCCTGAGTAGAAAAATTTACTTAAAAATTCATATAAATTATCAATAAATATATAAACTCATTTCCAATTCAGTTATTCCTTCCAAATCTTTATGACACCACAGAAATAATTTAAGTTTCGTTATGCTTCCAATCAATTTTAAAATTTATATGAATTATCAGTATGATTTTCTTTCTCAAATGTATGCTCGTAGTATGTTGACGAAATTTATGTTAGTGTAAACATAAAATTACTTTATCTACCCAAAAAAATGTAACTATAAATACTTAAAACATTAGATGATTCCATTTACACATGATAAAGTCTGCGCAAATAATCTCGAAACCTTTAAAGATGAAACAAACACGTTTCTTTTAGATTCCATTTTTCTACTGATCTTTTTTCATTGAAAATATACATTTAAATTGATTAATGAAATTTTATGGATTTTTTTCCCTTTTTTGAAACTTAACAACAACTTTTAATAACATACGGCTGAACAGAAAGTAATAAATGATTTGTTTTATCGATAAAAATGCCTAATTTTGATATTGACACCACCTTTTTGAAATGTTTATTTAATATCATACCCTTTAATCTACATTCCGTTCAAGTTAAGTTTTAATTTTAATTTACCTAGAAACTGTGCTAGAATTTTTATAAATTTCATATTCGCTATATATATTACGCTTTTTGAGAATAAGCTCCATGAATATGCTATTCTAAGAAAGATTTATCCAGGAGGAAAATGGAAATGAAATGAAAATGAATCTCATCATTGCTTCAAAACAGCTCTGAGGAAGGAATTTTAATCTTGAAGATGGACGGAGAGATGGTCGGCCACACACAATGCAGGTTGGTAATGATTTGAAAGAGCTGGCTGATAAACTCAGAGCTTCGTATAACAAGTATAAAATTAGCTTATAGGATCCATTGCGTAAAAGTGGAACAACCTATAACGGGCTCTATCTCGCGAAGTTTTCCTCTCCAAACTACGAGGGTTAGGGCATAAGTCATGGCAACTATTTTTTTTCTTGTAGATATGTGAACGGATCACAAACGTATATGTGTCGTGTGTAAGCTCTGCAGGAATAGTGTGTATGCAGAACAACAAATGGTTCTGTGATTGCTGGTAGTAGCGACGCGAAGGCTGTGAAATCGGTCTGTTGGTGAGTGTCGTATGAGATGGAAGTAACCCGTGTTGAGCAGCACGCTTACATCAAAATAGCCGTTCTCCGAGGGAGAAATGCGATAGAATGTCACAATGAATTAGTGGAAGCCCTTGGGAATAATGCCCTACCATACCGTACAGTAGCACGGTGGGTAGGAAAATTTCAGCAAGGACGTGTGTCAACCAATGATGATCAACGTGGTGTGGCAAATGCTGAGACTGATGGTATTCAGCGCTTCTCACATCGTTGTGGTGACAGGAGCAGGACTACATTGAAGGTCTTTAGGCACAGGTTTGTCATGTCAACTTTATATGTACTGTGTTGTCATTATTTTGCCCCGTGAAAGCTATATTGTCCTGTATACTACCGTGTTTTATTAGTGTGTTACGTTAGTTCAGTGCTATTCATTGTCCACACATGTAGTTAACACCTTGTCCTTTCGTCTGTATATGTCACATTTTCCAACCGGACTGTCACCTTCAAGAAAAAAAATAGTTCCCATGACTTTTGCCCAAACTCTCGTATATAACTTTCAATAACATTGCTTGAAGTTCCACTCTGAACGTTTAACGTCCTCCTCCAGACAGTTCAAACGAGATATTTAGATCAATTCTAATGTATTCAAGAGAGAGCAGAAAGCTAGAGATTTTCATTACCAGTTGAACTATTACATATTCAGTCAACTAGTTAGCAAGCCCTTGCTTAAATCCAGACATTTACCTACTTTCAGAGTAATCATCGTGAGAAATTCTCGGGACAAATCTCGCAGAGTGGTGGATTAGAATGGACAAAATCCATGTGACGTTATAGCCACATGATAACTTTAATCTCGTGCTTCCAACAAATCAATTCATACATTCCCGTGATGTCATAGTCACATGATAAATGCAAGCACGTGTTTTCAGCAAAACAGTTAAAGCACCTCGCTGTTTACAACTTTGGCCTCTTGTTATAGAAACTTTCTTTTAAAAAGTACATATTTGTCAACAATAATAACTCACATAAGTAAAGGATGTATCACACGTCCCGTTTCAAGCAATTTTTCGTCCAATTCGTGCAATTTTTACTCAGTTTCCATAGCAACCGCTTTAGAACAATTTTTTGCTAGCGAGCTCAAAAAATTGTTCCAAATAAAAATTGCTTGAAATTCCAGCCAATGGGGTTCTTCAGTGCCCTACGTCATAAACAAGATGGCGGCTTCGGTTTCGTTTAACATTTCAAATATGCCGTATAATATTTTAATGGTGTATAATATTTTAACGGCATATAATATTTTAAATAGAATGGTGCAACAAAAGCGCAAGCGAAATGAAAGAAATAATTTTGGATGTTCGTTTTCCAAAGCTGAAAAATCGGCGAGTAATTTTTCAATGTGGAGATAGAGCGCGACTGACGTCAGAGCATGTTGTTTTGTATACGGCAACCTTCCCCTCAGACTCGGCCAAAAATTGGACGAAAAAATTGCATGAAAAATATACGTATGATACAGCCTTAAGCAAAATACAATATACTTAAAAAAGTACATGTATAAAATAAGAATTTTTTTAATGTTAAAAACTTTTTGATTAAATTTTTTAATACTTGAATATCTTTACCCATTTATAAAATTTGAAATTTTATCTAAATTTTACTACAGTATAACAGAAACAAGTTTAATTTTAGTTTAGGAATTCAATGTAGAACACGTGCTTGCTCTTTCTCTACTGAAAGCTTTTAACTGTCACTTTCTGACAGATTTATACTATATTTTGTACTATATAAAATGTTCTGAAGTGCATCTAGAGTGAGGAATAGCAATTCTAGTGTCGGGGAAACATATCCGACCTCGAGTGATTATCCGTCTAGTGGTTATTGTCGTGAAACATTATTTAAGTATAGCTTAGAGACTATATATTAATTGAGATGTGTAGATCTTAGATTTCATAGGGCCTTTCTTAGAAGGATTGTAGCGGTAGCCAGTATCCCCCGTTCAACTGGAATCACATAAGCAAATTTTAATTTTTTATAATTGCACCTTAGATACAGTTCAGCTTCTCCTCTTAAACTCCAGTTAATTGATATTTGAAACTGACCTATCTCTCTCTCTCTCTCTCTCTCTCTATATATATATATATATATATATATATATATATATATATATATATATATATATCTGCGGTTTACAGGAAGGCTTCCACACCTACTCACACGTAGAGTTCCAACTTAAAATAGTATTTTGCCTCTATAGGTCCGACCTCTGTTCAGAGGCTCAACTAGAATTTTTGAAAAATATAACTTAGAAGTGGGTTTATTCATATTTTACGACAACAGAGGGGAGAAATTTTAAGAAAAAAATGCCAATAATTATTTCAATTGGTGGTAACTCTGAAAATAATGTGAATTTTTCAAAAATTCCAGTTGAGCCTCTGTAGAGAGGTCTGAGCTATACACAGGCAAAATATTATTATAATAGAACCATTTTTCACAAAAGGAAAACATTTGGAAAAAAGATTTTTCTAAGTTAATTTTTTGCCAAAATATTACATTTAAATAATTTTTTTGTCAAAATGTCCTTAAAACAGTTTTATGCGTGTATTCTAATCTGAGTGACACTAAATATCATAAAAATTATCCATTTATGCGCTTTTTTAAAATCACGGTTCCGAACGTAGTCGGATACCTTAAAGTACAACGAATGAAATGAGCAGGCCACGTTGTCAGAATAAACGAAGACCGCACCACTAAATTGTATTCCATATATCCAACCAACTAGCACACGGAGAGAAGACAGGCCATTTCTAAGATGGATTGATCACGTAGAAAAAGATCTCCTAATTTTGAAAACTAAAAATTGGAGAACACTAGCAGGACGAAGGCTGCCCTGGAAAAGGCTTTTTTAGAAGGCTAAGAGGTCCACCCTGGGCTGTCAAGCCGCTGAGGAAGAAAGGATGCATTCAATCAAACAACTCAAAATATACATTAAAAACATTTTCTTCTTAAGTTCGTTGGTATTTATAGTCAGTAGAAGACTTAGTCTGTATACCCGGGTGGGGGCATTAAGTCGATTGCGATCGATCGGTGGACCGCCAAGACATTTTGAGGTGACCGCCTTCACTAAGACCTAATAATCATTCCATCATACGAAGGTCTAGAAATACCGTATTTATTCAAATCTAAGCCGTGTTCCAAATTCTCAACAAGATTTTATGAAAATTGAAAAATAGTCTAAAATGGTTTATCGATGTCCAATTTTATGAAATTTAAATAAATTTAAAAGGAAAACTAATAAGAAGTCAATAATCAGTCATTTTATCAGCATTATGAACTTTTAAGCACATGCATGAAACCGTAATTGCTCTAAATACCCCATCCAACAAATTTTTTCCCTTCGATTCTAAGCCGAGCCTAATTTTTTAGTAGCATTAACATTGGGGGAAAAGTGTGGCTTAGATTCGAGTAAATACGGTATTTAAAAAATACGGAGGAAAAAATCGATTCATAAGAGGAAATTTCGTTGAATATAGAAAATGCACTTCGCTAATTGGAGGTAATTTTACGAAGAAAATCGTAAAATATTATTGTTTCCAGAAAAAAGTTCGCTCAATAGAGAATTTCGTAAAATGGAGGTCCGACTTTCTTTGAGTTCACTCCACCTACGCCACTGGGGGACCGCATCACCTTGAAAAAAATAAAGTAGCCCGCGCCCTCAAAAAGTCTGCCCACCCCTGCTGTATAATGTCATCCAATCTTGAATATTTCAGTATATAATTACTTGCTGCTAATCTTCCAGTGGTCACCTCAAAATGCCTTGGCGGTCTATTTGCAGATCGCGATGGACTTAACGCCCACTGGCTATATACTGTCTACTTTTAAAGTGGCCGCGGTAGCCGAGTGGTATAGGTATCGGACTGTGGCTTGCTTTGTCACAGGTTCGAGCCCAGTACCACTAAAGACCCGCCGTGTAGGGCAGCGATGCACGTTAAATCTGTCGAGAGCTGAAACGTCCTCCCGTTGGTGTGGTGTGGTAGTTAGGAGAGGGGGGTGCCAGCTCAGGTGTCGTCCACGTCACTTGACCATGGTTCAAAATTACGTGGTCCGTCGCCAAAAGCCCTCGTGTAGCTGAACAGTGCGACGTTAAATTCAATCAATCAATCAATCAGTCTACTTTTAAAAATCTCAGGTAGAGCCTACTTTTACATGGGGGCCCAGGGCCTCAAAGAGTCTTAAGACGTCTCCATATAAACGGAAATAAAATGTACTCTAATAGACTTAATTTTGTTGAATAAGTGGGGTTTTTTTTTCAATATTCTTTAACAAAAAAATTCTTTTAACACGAAAAAATATTTCAGTTCCTTAAGTTTCGTGTTAAACGATTTTCAAGGTATAATGAAGTATAATGAAATCTTCTTTTCTCGTTTATTACTTCTAGTGGCAGTTCGCGTGTGTCTGATACATTTTCCTAAACTCTATAAAAAGTTTAGAGTGTACTTAACGCAGCAAATGTTCATTATACTTAAGGTATCATAACACGTTCGGAGCACTTTTTAACAAAATAACATATTTAAACATTATAAAGGCTTTTTTAGGACTCAATACCAATAAATACTAATATTTAACTAACAATATTTAAAATAAATTGCCTAAGTTTCGCAAAAATCACAATTATAAGTGAAATTTTAGCAACACTTTTGTAAAACTTCAAAGCAATTAAAGAAAAAAGTAATAAACTTATATTAGTAAAAATATTACCAAAACAATCTAGATGCATTTATCTAGAGAATGTACTAAAATTTTAATGTTTTATTAAAATTTGAAAATTTTAGAGTTGATTGAGTAAACATAAGAAAAATCACATTCTTTATGAGACCATTATTTAAATAACAAGCCTTAACTCAAAAAATATTCATACAATAAGCAATATTTTAGTACATTCTCTAGAAAATAGCATAAATATCAGGTTCAAAAAGTTTTATAGAAATACATATGTAATATTTTGAGTAATCAGACTCGTCATGATAGATTTCGAGTAGTTTAAATGCACACTTATAATAGATCAAAGACCCACTTCCGGTTTTTCTAACTGAATAAAATTGATTGTAGCTTGGCCTCTAGGTAGAGTAGAAACAAAACAAAATGTGTTTTGTAAAGCCAAAAGATGGTTCTATTCAATAAAAGAGAAAACAAAAATATCTGTCTTGACCGAATTTCGTCATTTTCAACGTGTTCGGATACCTTAAATAATTCCATTTTTATATAAATCGCGGGAATTAGCCAAAGACTTTATTTAACTTACTTAACACGTTGCAAATACCAGAGTCATTGCAACGTGAGTCCAGATTATTCTACGAGATTAATATTTAAACAAAGGCAGTCTGAAAATGATTGTTCTGCTGGTCTTGTAAAAACAGAAATGCATAACAATAATATGTTATGGAATTTCGTCATGTTTTAAAATGGCAGGTGGAGACATTCTTGTTGATTTTTTCTTATTTGGACATATTTCACGACCTCGAAAAAAAAGGAATAGTTTCGATCAGTAGGATTCCAACCTCACACACACAGCTCTCTTTGTGAAAAAGGTCAAAACAAGTTCAGGTGCTCTTGACCAATTTTTAAAAAAGTATCCAATAAAATGTTTGATATTGAATTGACGTGATATTTTTTGTTGTAATTTATGACAATCATAGGCTTATTTCTTGCAACATATTTTTTGAGAAACAGGGCTCCAGAATGAAAGAAAAAATATCGAGCGGTAAAGTAAAAATTTGATTCGTCATGTAATTTGTATTAAAGATTATGTCAAATGCTTTTTCCTAATTGTGATAACCTACTTTCTGATAGTAAATGCCTTTTTAGCTTGTTGTAAAGGAAAGCAATAAAATGAAAAAAAACTGCCATAGAGTTGTTTTATTTCTCCGCTAAGCTGCGGTAATGTTTTGATAAGCTGCCTTAAACTTTACAATAAAGATTTGTCATTATAGATATTTAGCTTATAATGGCAAATACTTTTGTAAACATTTTACACTCGTATCTAAGCATTTATTATGATATTCTCTGTTGTGTTCTGTTAAAAATAATTTCACTTTTAGGTAGCTTTACATGTAAAACATTAAATAAGCAATGTCACTGATGATTGTTACACACACAAAAAAAGATTTTTTTAAAAAAAAAAGAAATAGAAAAATCAGAGAGATACTTTGTAAGAAAAATCTACCCCTGTTACCCTTTTTGAATAAAAACGCATTATGACATTGAAATATGCAAATAAGGGTGCATTGCAGCGACAACATTACTTATGAAACATGCGCAGGGTTCATTCCAAGTCTTAGAAATGTCAATGGGCATTATGTATGTTTCTCAAAAGTGGCAGATATTGTTTCAAAGTGAACGAAACGTGAAAAAAAGGTATCCTCCAATCCAATTCTTTTCAGAAGGTATTTCATTAATTTATCTTGGTTCCGAGCCCTCCAAGACATCGTGTTACGCTTTATTCTTTTTACTTATCCACTCAACCCATTGACTGCCAAATACGAGATAACTCGAAGTAAGCATGTGTACCAAAAAACTATACCAGCTTCGAGACATTTCGTAGAAAGGATGGATGAAAAATTTATATATTACAAATAACATATTAACTATCAATTTTTATTATCAGAAATATAACAGATGATTAGATTATAACATAATAATTATATATGAATGTATTCCAAAAATATTTTTTAAAAAAACATTTTATTGTTTTGTAGGGAATGATGAACTTTTTAAAGCAAGGATCAGCAAAAAATGCATACCTACTCTTCTTAAGTTTTTTTCTCTACACATTCATCATGGCTTTGTAAGCATTCTTTTTATTTTTCTGTGGGAGAAAGATGTTCTAAATAATACAAATCAGTTGTATTTGTATAATATTTGCTGCTTTCTTCTGCATTGCTGCCGTCGCAGTCAAATAAATGCATAATAACTGATTCCCCAAATTGGCGTATCCTCCACTTTTTATCCCCTCGATTCCTTTGGTTGTAGAACTTGTATGCATTCTTCAGGAAGATTTTGAAGTAGAGTAGAGCGATTTTCTTGTATGAACGTATGATTTTCCTGAGGTCTGCTGACTATTATTTATCAGTTCATTTATATTATTTTACAACTCTTTATTATAACTACCATAATCTTATAGAGTTTTCCCAGTGAGGATCATTACACATCTATATGAAATTCTGACATAACATTACACATCTGACTGTCCCCAAATGAAATTAGGTGACGAATTAGTAAAATCAAACAAAATGAAAAGAAAATTTTTGTATACGAAGATTTTTTTTAACCCACCACAAGATAACTCGTGAGTGGCACTCAGTACAGGAATTGTATACAGTGATGCCAGATACGAGCTTTTAATTTCAATAAAAATTACCGTCAACATGTGATTACAATATTATATCAGTAACTTCATATTATTATACTTTATAAAATGTCAAGTTTTCTTTTAAATAGAATCTTGGTAACCAGGGTAAGATACTCTAAATTTACTTGGCAGCGAATGGATAAACAGAAAAGAATTCTCAAAAATTTCCCATTTCCTCAACTTTCTGCAGTGAGCTGAAGCAGTAGTGCACACAAAAAATTTTCAGGGGGGGGGAGCAGGGTCGAAAGTCCATCAGTTTGGTATCATTCTCCAATACACCGCACAACATTTTTGATTTTGTCGATATTTGGGAACAAAAACAATACAAAATTAATTATTGAATAAATAATTAGCATTAATAATAAAATTAATTATTAATAACAAATACATAATTAAATTTAACATAATATACCGTATTTTCTTGTATATAATCCATGGATTATGTGTTAAAAAAGTTTCAAATTTCGTTGCGCGTATTATACGCGGCCGCGAATTATCTGAGAAAAAACATTCTCCATCAGAAAAGCGAACAATAAAGTTTTGAAAGAAATGCCGTTTATGTTTTATAAAATAAATAATAGATGGCGCTTTCATGACTCGGATGACGTATTTCAGCTTTAACTAGTTTTTGTCTAATTACATTCAAAAACGAATTCGATTCCTCGGAAGGAAAAAATAGTTATTAGTCGCTGGCGCCATTCCCAATTTTCTCTTGACTAGAGCTATTACGTCCTTCGAAAGTTTTCATCATGTTGAAGCGAAAGTGTTGTTACACTGAAAACTTCAAGTTATAGAGAAGGCTACCAAAATCGGGAAGCTGCAAGGATTTTTTCAACGTTGATGAATTGAATATTCGTTTGTGGAGATAAAACAAGACAAACTTCGAAAATTGTGATCGACGTTAAAGTGTCGATCATCGTGGTAAACCTCACTAGCCAGAATTAGAGGGGAAAATAAATAAAAGGATTTTAAAAGAAAGAGACATTGGGAAAGCAGTCTCGGTCTTAATTTTTTTGCTGTTAACTTGCTAAATTAAAAAAAAAGAAAGATTTTTTTTTTCCGCATGGAATGTTTTGTTTAACAACTCAAAATATAGATCGCAGTAACAAAGAATTTTTTTTTGTTTTATTGAGATTATCGTAAAAAATATCATACATATTCAAAAAGACGTTTCATAATAATTTTTTTTCTCTGTACAATTTCTTACTTCTATATTCAGTTATATTGTGTATTCTTTGTCTTATATGACACTCATTTGTGGCCGCTGTGGCCGCGGTAGCCGAGTGGTATAGACATCGGACCGTGGCTTGCTTTGTACGAGTTCGAGCCCAGTACCACTAAAGACCCGCCGTGTAGGGCAGCAATGCACGTTAAATCTGTCGAGAGCTGAAACGTCCTCCCGTTGGTGTGGTGTGGTAGTTAGGAGAGGGGTGCCAGCTCAGGTGTCGTCCACGTCACTTGACCATGGTTCAAAATTATGTGGTCCGTCGCCAAAAGCCCTCGTGTAGCTGAACAGTGCGACGTTAATATTCAATCAATCAATGACACTCATTATCGGCAGTTTATATTTTGGATTATTCGGCCTAAAAACTGCCGCGGATTATACGCCGCTGCGGATTATATACAGGAAAATACGGTATATATATAGAATTATAACCAATCGAAAAAAATCAAGGACTATGGGGGGTGTCCGGACCCCTAGGACACTCCTCTTGTGTGCGCCAGTGAGCTGAAGCAGTATTGCATCAGCCATTGGATTCATTCTTTTTCAAAGGTTTTGTAGACTAATAAATGGAAGGATTCTCGGAAAAAGAGACCACTTTTGTGCATCCTATGCTTCGCTGTGGCGTTTTTAAGTTGCTGTTACCACCTTTATGTTTTTTTAATGTCTTCTTTCCTTCTCCTCTATCCTCTTTATACGGAAAGGATAAACGTACCTTCCTGAATCCTTTGGACACATCAAAAGGAACGTTGAATACGTGCGTGTGCATTCTCTACAAATCGGTAGATGACCCAAGAAAAAGACTACGCATGACAATTAATCAGTTCATAGAATCGAGTCTAGGATATTCGTTTATAAGAACTTTCGTAGTTCTGACAACATTTAATCCTTAAATGAAGCCATTCCAAGAGACCTATTTGCAATATATTCTCTTGAACAATCCACGAAAGAATGCAATTAATGTGCAACAAATGAAATCTGACACGATATTTGAGAATCACACGAAAAGGCAAACGAGTTTCTTTCGACGATGGCAAAAAAAGAGAAAACGACCTCCCCTCGAGCGAATTCCAGTCAATCGGATCGCAACAATATACCTCAAGCAAATGATGAATGGAACAAATTATGAAGAGAGAAAGAAAACAACCGACTACATATTCAAAAATCCACGTGTGGCTCTTTTTTTCTCTCTCTCTCTCTCTCTTCAAAAGCTTCAATGATTACTGTCAACAAAATAGCTTGGGGCTTATTCATAAAACCACAATCATATAAAACTCGCTCATTAAAACAGTAATGAGAATCGGTTAGTGAAAAAAGCACTTTGGAATGCGAATTAATTTGCGTTCAGGAAATCATATTTTCAAAAACGCGAAAATGAGCTTGCAACATTAGTGGCAATTAATCTTTTAATTAATTATGAACAAAAATTATTATTGTTTAGCAAAAAATAAAAAGTAGTAAAATAAATCTGCATTTCTTTAATCCTTCGAATTTTCTGCGGTTACTCATTGCGAAAAACATGAGAAATCAATGCTATATTCAGTGCTCCAGAATTTGCTAGGCGTGTCCTAATTAAGCATTCAAAGGATTTCTCAAAATTTGATCTTGGAAGTGACTTCACGAAGATCATATCTGTGATTTTTTCCGCAATTTAATAGATTTTTTAAACGCATTTTTCGGACATTTTTTGAATTCCTGAAAATATTAACAGATTCCAAACAAAATGCTTTAAGAAGTCGTAGAAAAGTTTAAAATTTCTGAATGTAAATTATAAAAATAAGAAATATATTTCTTAAAACACGATTCCCATTTATCCTATCGATTGCTCAAATTCAAAAATATTAATGAACACTACTAAGTTCTACTGGAATACAGTAGCCAAGCGGTCATAGCCCTGTACTCATCACCGAGATGGTTTGGTTAAATCATATATTCAAATCATATGCTTCCATCGAGTAAATGCTTATTAACGTTGCACAAAAACACGAGAGCTTGTGGGGACTGGCCTCTTAATTTTAAATCCTGGTCAAGTGATCAGGACGATACCGGAGCTGGCACATCTTCCCTAAGCAACCACACCACGCCAACAGGAGGACTTTGAGCTTTGACAGATTTAACGTGCATCAGCCCTTCTATACGGCTGATTTTAGTGACACTCGGGTTCGAACTTAGGACTCACTGGCCACGAATTCGGGAACCTATTTCCACCTAGAATCATTCACATTATTATAAGAACTGTTACATATTAAATAGAACTAGCTATGCTATAAGTCTTAAAGGTGTAGTGTAGGGGGAAAAACACAGAAAAAGGGAGCTTTCAACTCAGCTGTATGTGAATGAATGAATATTACTGTCTCCCTATTCAGCTGCACGGAGGTTTTTGGTGACGGACCTCGTAATGTTGAACCATGGTCAAATGACAGGACGACACCTGAGCTGGAACCCCTTTTCCTAACTTCCACACCACACCAATGGGAAGACATTTGAGCCCCGACAGATTTTGACGTACATCAGCCCTCTACACGGCGGGTCTTCAGCGACACTTGGCTCCAACTCATGACACACTGGCCACGAGTCCGTGACCTTGAGCACTAAGCTACCACGACCACGTCAGCTCAGCTGTAATCCTCGTCACTTGACGAAGGTTCATAATTACGATATTCGCCATCAGTATCTTTCAAATCCCTTTTAGTACGATTTTACTTTAAATTTCGTCCTTATTGTATTGGGTAATGGTTAAAAAAACTCATTATTTATATATTGTCCACATACTACTTTCGGGACGGCCTCAGCGCGCTTTAGAAGCGGTTACCTGCGTAGTATGACCTTTGTGCAGGGGGTACAGTCTTTTTCTTTATCTGTCCCTGCTTCTGCTCATCTTCTGGACTGCTGGGGCATTTCCCTGCGACAGTTGTATGAAGAGCAAGATCAGGCGTGTGACACTATTTCGCGGAAAGGTCACGTGGACTTGGCGTAGGCTTTCCTGCTCCGATGGGATTGAAAACAACAACTATTTTCGGTTATTTTGCAAGGGGTGTTTAGTTTTCAATGAGTTATCACAGGAACCATTATGAAAAATGTTTAGGCGATTGCAATAAGAACTCTCTTTATTGTGAACCTCATAAATACTCTCTCTTCTTATTGTAATCATAAGTATTCTTCCTAATGTAATTATAATAAAAACTCACCTTGCTGTAATCTTAATAAAAATTCGCATTACATTAATCCTAATAAGGACTGCATTTATAAGATCCTTAATGTAATCTTATGGACTTTACACAATAAGAAGAGTCTTTATTCTAATTATAATGAGAACAGAGTTCTTATTGTAATCTCGTAAGGACAATCCTCATCATAATTTTATATCATTATCCTACAGAATAAGGATAGTAAAAAATTCGATATTTCTCAGCAATCATTTGGATTTACAATGACTCAGTGTTAAAAATAGAAAATTCAAACACATTAAGAGAATCCCCTTGTATTTCAAACCGAAAAGCGAAACTAGTATTAGATATTTGAGACAAATTCTAAAATCTGGTTTTAATAAACGAATCTTAATCCAAAATGTAAATCGCACGATAAGGTTTATTTCTTCGGTTGCGCAATCGCTTTTCTGTAGCTATGCACGAATAAATTTGATGGCTATCTCAATATGTAGACATTAAATAAATCTTGTATCGCGCTCTCTTGGTACGTGGTCTCAATCATGTAAAAAAAAAAATGAGAATAAATTTGCGTTGTAGTGACAAAAGAAGCAAAACTAAAATCTCCTCTCTTTTACATAGAGCGTCATGGTATTTTTTTTTTTTTTTTTTGCTTTCTTAAACAATTATGTAACATATATAAACAGTTATGACTATATATAAAAGTCATATATCATTTAGTATTGAGAAAATTTTAGGTAGAGTTTAATAACGGCTATTTGGTAACAATGCCAAATGGATGCCAAGCAAATTGAAAAATTTCTCAGACAAAATGCAATCAAAAATGCGAATCAGAGGAATCCAATTCCCAGAAATCTGAAAAATTAAAGCGTTGAGTATACATGATTTGACATACTGGTCTGTCTGGTACTGGTCATACTAGTACACTTTAATTAAATATAATTATATTTTTCAGAATATGAAATTAAATAAAATGGTATATTTCCTTTCGCTTTAAGTCTTTCTTCAATACAAAGGACAGGACAAAAGTTTAATGAGTGAAATTCTTTAAAAAACACGCAACGTCCAATTTTTTTAAGAAAAAATACTTTTGGAAATTCAACCATAACATAAAACTTAAATTTCATGTTCTGCAAAAAGTGAAAGTCTTTGCCGTTTTAACATGCACGCGGATAGTTAGAAAAATTGTACTTGCTTGCTTGTGCATAATCAGTGGCTAATGAGAATAATAATAAACATTTATTTCATTAATAAAAAATAAAAAAAAATTTAAATACAATGTGGAATTACATCTGCTTCCTGATGTAAGCTCGTCGAGCAAATTGGAGCTTGCGAGCTACTTAATGTATTACCATACAGCTATGAATCAAAAAATACCTATCAAAATGAAACCTTTCAGTTTCGTTTAGATGACATTTTTAGGTATTTTTTTTCTTTTCGCATAATCGTAAGATGAATGTTATTCAATACAAATGCAGAAACTAAATTAAATGTGATTGGCCTTAATCAGTGCTTCTCAAACTTTTGATACCTGCGACCCAATTTTCAATCATAATTTTCATCGCCCCCCTCCTCCCCATACAATAATAATGTATTGAATTCAATAATAATATACTTTGACGTAAAGCTACACAATACGATTTAAATTATAAACCGTAAAAATTATCAAGATAAATATTAAACTTGTTTATAATTTTATGACATGCCCATAGGGTCAGTGGTGCACAAAGGGATTTTTCAAGGGGGTGAGGGGTACAGGGTCGAAAGTCTACCATTTTCGTATCAGGCTCCAATACAGTACAGTCCCGCTAATCCGAACATCCGGTTAATCCGAACGGCTCCGCGGAAAAAATTTTATAATTTTAAGGACGAAAAAAAAAATCGGTGAATATTTCAATATAAAACAGTATAAACCTTAATTCAAAACAGTTCTTTATTTAATATTCACGCACTGTACATCAAGTTATGGTACAAATTTTAAAATGGAATAAACTACAGAACAGAACACTAATGTTTAGTATGAAAAATTGTACAACATAACCCGTACTCCCAGTTCAAATAGTGATTTCGCTGTTACTCCGGCTAATCCGAACAATCACGTAATCCGAACAGGGGTCGGTCCGATATTGTTCGGATTATCGGGACTGTACTGTACTCCAACCAACATGTTCTTTTGATTTTGTCGATTTTCGGAAACAAAAAACAGTAAA
Organism: Trichonephila clavipes; assembly: GCA_019973935.1. Lineage (NCBI taxonomy): Eukaryota > Metazoa > Arthropoda > Arachnida > Araneae > Nephilidae > Trichonephila > Trichonephila clavipes. Next base: position 416,630 of record BMAU01020441.1, read on the forward strand.
AAATTAATTATTGAATAAATAATTAGTATTAATTAATAAAATTAATTATTAATGGCAAATAATTTATTTTACGTACTTTATACATAGGATAATAATCAATCGGGGAAAAAAATCGAAAGCTTGGGGGTCCATACTTGGAGATCCTCCCCCCTTGTGTGTGGTATATCTCTCTCTCTCTCTCTCTCGTCACTGGTAATTATTAAACTTGTTCTTCACTTAGTAGTACCGTTAAATGAATTGTGAAATACATTGTGCAGTACTGATGTGTATAGCATTGATAAGTGTATTATATCAGTGTATAAATGTGTATTTTTTTATTCATTGTTATGCTAGAATGTATTTTGTTTTGCTTCCTTTCAGTAAATTAATATTTTTTTAAAATAATCTTTTTTGTTTTCGACTTTTCAGTATACTCGAGCCCCCCTTGTAAGGTTATCACACGCCTCACAGTTTGAGAAAAGTTGTACATAAAGTATACATTTTATGTACAGCAATATACATCTTTATGGTTATGGAATTATGGACGAAGTCTGAAATGATCCGATAACAAGGTTACAGAGACGCCCAGGGACTTACTTAAGTCGAGTTTTTATATTTTCTAACACAGAAGTTGCTACCATAGCCTTCACATTTTCTCTACTGTCCTGCCTTTCATAAACTGCCTGGGTCCCGTCGACTTGGAGTTATGTCCTAAGTTTAAGAAAATAGTTATTAATTGGATTTATAAAAGGAAATTTTCCCATGGAAATACAAGTTCTTGTTTCAAATCATTTCAACTAATCGGTTTGAAGGAAGGGGGTTTTTTTGTCCGATTCCTTTTAACTTTTTTAGTAAATATTTAATTAAAACTGTGAGTGTTTCAAAATTATTTAGCATTTCCTTTATTTGTAAAAATGTGCTTATAACTATCAGATACTTTTGAGGTAGGTTTTTTTTTCTTTCAAAAATTGGTCAATTGCTCGTCTAATGACGGAATTACGGTTTAGCGATTGGCAAATCAAAGTTTCTAGACATAGTCTCTCCAAAGACAAATATGAGAAGTAATGAAGTCCAATTTCAATTTAAAAATGTCTACATTTTGAAATCTTTGTATCGTTTACGATTAAAATTTGAAAAGGTTCACCGAAATCTCTATCTGACTAGATTTCAAATAGCAAAGTATTACTATTTCACTCCGAAACTTTTGTCGTTGGGTGAATTTGCATCAACATCGTACGGGTAACTAGCTTCATAATTTTCAAACATAGATAAATTATGAAAATGATCTGGTACTTCACCCTCAATAATCAACCAAGAGAAGATCTAGTTACGCTTCACATGCAGTTGCTTCAACACTTTTTCCTTTACTATTCCGGTTCTATATAAAGGATCTTTAGCGGAATGAAATTCTCGATTTCATTCAAATTTATACAACTAGACAATTCCCACAAAGATGTTTTAATGTTATTTCTACTTTTCTTCTGTTGCCAATGAATATCTAATAGACATGTATGGGAACACAGGAACATCTTAAGGAATGGGCTAATTGGGCCCAAAGCCTCCCCTCGGTTGGGACCTCTTTTCATCCTGACTCATCCTTAATAAAATCATGATCTGAATAATTTTAATGGTCTGTAGTGTACTTTCATAATATCGGATCATCGTCATTACTCATAATAACGTATCATCCTTACTCATAGTAACGGATTCTTGATCCTTACGTCTTATTGGCTGTTAAAACCTACTATTGAATTTCATAGGTCAGAAGAAATGTCCTCTGACATTTCTTCTATCTTCCCAGAATTCCACTCTGACGAAGGGAATATATAAACTCGAACTTAATTATTTGCTATGGTGGAAATAAAGTTTACTTTTTGTAAAATCACTGCAATTTTACTTTGCCACTCACAACACAATACACCAAAGTTCTAATGTTATTCGGGTACATATTCTCCGAAAAACAGGAAATTTCAAACTACATGTCAACTGCCAACAGTGGCATGCCCAGGCCTAAAACCATAAACGATCAGTCAAATCGTTTAGTCGAAATGCTGCCGTCCGTCGAGTCGATTTGTGAGGTTGTGAGACATGCACATTTATTTGTTTCGAATTACCCTTTGTGCGAGTATTTGACAATGCCTGCTGTACATTATCAACTTTAAAAGTCACAGGTAGGGCCTAGTTTTATAAATAGGGGCCCAAGGCTTCAAAAAATCTTAATATGTCTCTAGGAACAGGGCCTCAAAAAGTCTTAAGACGTCCCTGTGTCAGAACGTCGCTAGCCACAATACTCTTGCGACTATGACCGCTTGCCTACTTCTTATCTGATAACTGAAATTCAGCGTTTATCTAAGAAATTCCATTGGTGGTTATTATTTTAATGCTACATGAGTTTGCTTATTGAAAGCTTCCGAGTATCCAATTCAAATGTGTTTTAACCATAGCCCAAACGTCTCATAAATGTAAGAGAAGGTCAGTTTATGAGATCTGAGCTGGCACCCATCTAGTGAAAGTGAGAGCTCTGGCGTATTTAACGTGCATCCGCCCCTATCCATGAAATGTTTGAAAGAACAAAACCCGAATAAACGAATCAGGCAACAGTGGTCCCAACATGTATTGAAAGTAATTTTTCGAGCATTCTTAAATAGTTAAATGTGTGTTGCCAGCGAGACGTAAACAAATAAAGTAATCATGTCGACGCTTACTGAACGAAAGAAGGCGGAGAAGATCCTCTTCCGAAAACATCTTTAGGATAAGACTCATTGATGAAACTATCGTGATTCGCTTAATGGGTGATCCCAAACCAGGGCGCCCTGCACTCGCCATGAGCTACATAAGTTCCGCCCTGCTAATCGATTCGACCGACGGCCTTCTACTCTTCGGGGGTGCACGAGACACCTCGCCTGATGTTGAACTCCGATTGAGAGGTTAAGGTTGGATCTTAATACGCTTCATAACTAGTGCCTTTTAAAGTATGTAACGCACATTTTATGGATCAACGGTTATAGACGTGATTAAAAAGCGAGTTTTATTTATTTTAATGCAACTTTTTTTATATAACTAAACCATGGGCGAGTTTCCCTTGAACCATTTATAAGAGGCGCCCCACCTTTAATGCTCTCGATTCAAGTTACTTTCCTAATTTCTCATTGAGAAGCCTAATTTGTACTATTTTATTCTTAGTTATATCAGCCCTCAAAATGCACGACTGTGTGTGTGAACTAGAAAGAATCAATCCAAGAGTACAGTTTTCTTTTCCCTCATATTTTACACTGACATAATTAAACGACTCTAAAAAAACTCACTTATGTTTCAAATATCTAGTTAAATAACTATATTAAGGTGTTCAAATTGTAAGGATAACGCTATTTGTTGTTTATATAAGTTCTATGGGTATTCTTTTACAATGCTTTAATATGAAATCCTATTTTTACTTATTCATTCAAAAGCAAAAATAATCAATAAAGAGATTATTTATGAAATATTAATTTTTTTAGCTCGTCCAAAAGTATAAAAATCGAAATGTACAAATTCCAGAGAGTATATTTCACCATATAGTTGTCCTTCACGTTGACCTTAAAAGATTTCTAAACAGCACGTATACACTTATAAAATATGGTAAGTGTGCAAAATATGACTCTTAAGTACCCCAAATGACTTTCTATGCAAGGGAGTCGCGTAAATGTTAAGTCTAATTGTGATTTTAAAAAAAGCACAAATTCGTATTTGTTATTTAAAAAAAAATCTTTCATGATATTTTTTTTTTTCATTTTGAAATAAATTTTGCATCATTTTCGAAATTTTCTTTGTCGTTACCTTTTTATTTATTTATTTTTGACTTTCATAAAATATTTTAAAAAGGTGTGTGTATTACAACTCTTTCAATTTTTTTTATATTTCAATATGAAACCGGGAAGTTGTAAATAAGTGTGATTTCTGTATGTCTCGTTGAAAGAAAGATCCTCACTGAATTGTTGAGTATTATTCTGATAAGTAATTAAAAGCATACAGAAAGTTCATTAAAAATTAAAACAAAACTTTAAAATTCAAAAAAATCCATAGTACTGATGAATCGAATTAATCATTTCTTTCTAAGACAAGTAGATTTTAAAAATATAGCTTACAAAGTAGATTTCAATGTTTTTTCTTCGTTTTATACTTTAAAGTGGCCGCGGTAGCCTTGTAGTCAAGGAAACGGACTCGTGGCTGGCATGTCATGAGTTCGAGCCTATTACCGCTGAAGACCCGCCGTGCAGAGGGCGATGACGCACGTTAAATATGTCGAGGCTCAAACGTCATCCCGTTGGTGTGGTGTGGAACTAGGATAAAGGGTGCCATCTGAGGTGTCGTCCTCGTCACTTGAGCATGGTTCAAAATTACGAAAACCATGTCCCAAAACCCTTGCTTAGCTGCATAGTGCGACGTTAATGTACACTCACTCACTTGATACTTCAAAAACTTCACTTGATACTTTCTGTTTGCGCTTAGATTGATCAACTGATTATTAACGCCACGCTTTGAAGAAGGTATCCGAGGGTGACTTGTGGTAAGGTTCGCCAATGGTTATTGTAATTTTGAACAAAGGTCAAGTGACGAGAACAATACTCCTCAACTGCTTGCCTATTTTCCAAACTTTCACAACACACCCAAGAGAAATTTTCCAAGCCTTGTCGGTTTTAACGTGCACAAGTGCCCGTTACATGACGTGTCTTAAGTGGTACCAGGACTCGAACCCATGACTCGGCAGAAACAAAGGCGGTTCATATTAATATTTTAAATAAATAAATAAACAAATCTTTTACATAATTTTTTCAAGGCCAAGTGCATGATGTGAGCGTCAAGCCGCAAGTGATGAGGGTACACATAAAGGACATAATCATGTACCTAATTGTCAAACTCCGATTTTAATAATGGATAACAACGCCAATGCTCATCGTTGTCTGCTCAATGTTCATTTCGTACATGCTGGTTAATGGTATCAATTCACATTGTGTACCAATTAAAAAAGGAATTCAATCTTTTTTTTCTAAATTTTGCTAGAATTATACATTTTTTGTTTATGGTTGAATTATATTTTAGTACAAATAAGAATATTCATAAAATAAAACTATTCATTCGCAGAAGTACCGAAAACCATTATTTTTTGCGGAACGAAAACCAGAACTGAACCGATATATATATATATATATATATATATATATATATATATATATATATATATATATATATATATATATTAAACCGGCAATAAAAAAATTACGGTACGAAGCCCTGGTTCTATACCCTTGTTATGATTATTTATTTAAATTTTGGCGTTCACTCTTTAAAGTTTTAGTAAATTATGTTATGATTTATTGCATGGAATGCTTTCCCCTCATTTTTCAATGGAACATTTGGTTTCATCACTTTTCGATGTGAGTGTGGTTTTTTTTCTTCGATGCTTTTAAAATACTTTGCATTGTTGTCAGGTTTAAGGTGTTTCTTACGCAAGTCTTATGTCGATTCGATATCAAAACAAACAAGGAGTTTTTCAACCACGTTTCTGTGTTTCCACTTCATATTAGAGATAAATACAATTTTTAAAAAAACTCAATGTTTGAAAATTATTCTTCCGGCATTTATACTTAATCTAAACAGGTAAGATTTTCCCTTTTATTAAATTAAATGAAGTCAGTTATTACGAGCTGAGAATGGAGACCCAGATGTAGGTTACGCTTTCCGACTGTTACCAATGGAGCCGCATCTCTGAAAAGAATGTCTGTCGGCCTCAATATTTCTCCGAGGTGCAATGGACAATGGACATTGTTGTCGCTTGGCATTGCTCAAGGTCGCTTAGCAGAAGATGCCACCTTTGAACAGCAGGTGAATCGTGCATTTCATCTGTGTACATAATTGGAGAGAGAGGAGATATTGTTTATTTTACTCGCTCGATTAATGTCGTCTTGAGTGCCTCTTCTCTTTTAAAGCATGCCGAAAGTAGTAGATCTCATTGCCGTCAAAGACGTTACCAGGCGCACCGCAGGGAATCACGAAAAAAGCCGTCGATGTTCAAATGTGGAGGAGGCAGGTTGTAATATGGAGAAATCTACTCGCAGAGAAAAGCGAAAGAACTTTAACAACTTTATTGAAAATATAAATTATAAAGAGAACGGTTTAAAGCAGAAGGGGGGTAGCTCGCGATTGACCGGCGGACCACCAAAATATTTTTGAGTGACCATCTTTACTAAAACTTTAGATGTGCATTCAAAAAGACAGTGGCGTAACGTACACCCCAGCAACCTCCGCATTGCAGGGGAGGGGCCCATAGCTTGACTGACGCAAAGTACTATTTGGGCTTGGGGCCCAAAACCCGAGTTTGCGGGAGGCCTAATATTCTAATTTACGCCATTGCTAAAAGAAACATATTTGTGGAACACCGATGCCAGCTAAACTGGAGACTGGGTGGCAACTTCTTGAAAAAGTTAGAAGTAGCCTGTAGCCTGGAAAAGTCTACCTATCCCTGGTTTAAATACAGTGGTACAAACAATTGAGGATACACCTTACTTTTACGTTATAAATCCAACTTTCAAGCGAAATAACACATTAACTAGAAGTGCAAACGTGTTTTTATTTTCACATGTAACAAAAGGGTTAATTTACAGTAAAAATAACGAAAATCAACAAAAAAAAATATCTAAAATTAAAATTTTCACAAGTATTTGAAATAAACATAGGCAGATCTTTACCTCAAAAAATTGAGGATACACCAATGAGAAATGTTTGTTTAACTACCACTAGCTTTTTTTTCTGCTTGCTACTATAATAGCCTAAGTTTGGCCAATTTTATCTTAAACTTTTTCGACTGCTACTTTTGTCTTTTGAAGTTGGTTATGTGAATTTAAAGTCGCAATTTTAAATGGAAAATGGGTCCTCGGAGAAAGACCAGTATTGATATAAGTAAATTTATATTAAGGTTATTTAAGAAAGGAAAATCTTATCGTGAAATAGCTAAAATTGTCGGTAGAAGCCACTCGTGTGTCCAGAAAACCATTGGAAGATTTAAAAGTGATGGATTAATTGAAAATAAAAGTGGAAGAGGAAGTAAAAGTATTCTGAGTGATGTAGCCAAAAGGAAAGATTTGAAAGATATCAAGATTGATCCTAAACTAAGTGCAGTCAAACTAGCTGCAGAAACTTCTCGAATAATGGGCAGAAGTGTAAGTGCTGAAACTGTGAGAAATATGATTAGACATGCTGGATATATCAGTCGAGTTGCTAGAAAGAAACCTTTCATAAGCTTACAAAATCAGAAAAAGCGTTTGGAGTTCGCAAAAACTCATCAATGGAAGACAGATAACTTTTGGAAGAAAGTTATATTTACTGACGAAAGTAAATTCAACATTTTTGTGAACAACAAGTGATGGCCGTCGCACCGTTTGGAGAAAGCCGAACACCGCTTTGGATCCAAAAAATTTACGTCCTACAGTTAAGCATGGTGGTGACTCCGTCATGGTTTGGGGTTGTATGGCTTCAAATGGGGTTGGAAATTTAGTTTTTATAGATGGCATACTGTATCATAAGCTTTATATAGATATACTCGACAACAATCTTAAAGAAAGTGCACAAAAATTGGGTTTAGATGGGAATTTTATTTTCCAGCAAGACAACGACCCCAAACATACGGTACGTAATGTCAAAATGTGGTGTCTTTTTCATTGTAAACAGCAAATGCACACACCACAACAGTCCCTTGACATCAATGTCATAGAAAATTTGTGGGCCACACTCGAAACAGCGGTCCAAAAACACCAAATTAGGAACAAAGCCCATTTAAAGCAAGTGTTACAAGAAGAATGGGATAAAATATCTCCATATATCACCAAAAAATTGGTCGAATCGGTACCAAGACGTTTGGAGGACATTATAAAAGCCAAAGGACATGCAAGCAAATATTGACACCATCTTTGTATGTGATATGTCACACAAATTTCATTCGTGTATCCTGAATTTTTTTAGGTAAAGATCTGCCTATGTTTATTTCAAATACTTGTGAAATTTTTAATTTTAGATATTTTTTTGTTGATTTTCGTTATTTTTACTGTAAATTAACACTTGTTACGTGTGAAAATAAAAACACGTTTGCACTTCTAGTTAATGTGTTATTTCGATTGAAAGTTGGATTTATCAAGTAAAAGTAAGGTGTATCCTCAATTGTTTGTACCACTGTACGTATAGTTTTATTTCTAATTTAACGAACAAGAAAACTACCCCAAGAGGATACCTTTTCAAGGCAAAGAATTCTTTTCTGATCGAGATATTGCTAATACTTTTGCAAAATCGTACTGTGTCAGTCACAGAAAGAAGGAGTTTATATATGTTAGAAAATCATCAAAAGTTTTCAAAAGGAACATCTGTAAATTTTCTTCACTTCCGCAGCACCATCTTGCGGACACTGAGAACATTTTTTAATTAACTTTCACTGAAGAAGAATTCTCTTTTTGTCTACGCAATCTGAAAATCAAAAAGTCCCCAGGGCAGGATAAAATTCCTGCCGAATTTCTTAAACATATTGGTACTAATGCAAAATCAGCTCTTCTGAAGATTATCAATCACATTTGGAAGACAGGAATTGTGCCTAGCAGCTAGAAAGGAGCTACGATTGTTCCTATCTTGAAAACAAAGATGCATCTAATACTGAAAGCTATCAGTCCATTTCCCTTACTAGCACCATGACCAGATTAATGGAACGTATGATCGTCAACAGATTGGACTGGTTCCTTGAAACTAATGATTTACTTAGACATTAGCAAGCAGGTTTCCGTAGAAACAAATCCACTGTCGATCAAGTCGCTTATTTAAGCCAAAAGATTACAGATTCTCTCGATAGAAGAGAAATATTGACAGCAATTTATATTGACTTTAAATCGGCATACGACTCCGTCAGGAGGGGGAAATGATTTTAAAACTCCAGAAAATTGGAGAGGAAAATAAAATGCTACTTTGGTTTTCTTCATTCCTGTGCCAGAGAAGTTGTAAAGTTCGCTTTGGACGTTCAACCTCTAAAAGCTACATTATCAGAATGGATTACTCCAAGTAGCAGTGAAAAGCTACTCCCTATTTAATGTATATATGAACGATCTAATTCTGACCTTGAGGGCAATCGGAGTGGAGCGCCTCCTGTTTGCAGATGATCTGGTTATGTGGACCCAATTTGCAAAGAAAACTGCAAAACAGGAGACGAAAAAGCTTCTAAACACAGCTCTAAAAGTTCTATCTGAGTGGTGTGAGGAAATAACATGGTAGTGAACCTTAGAAAGTGTGAAGTGTGGGCTTTTTCATTGATGCATCAAAACATCCAACCAAAACTTGTTTACAAAATTCCCTAGAATTGTTACATACAGATAAATTTACATCCTTGGTAATAAGTTATGTTGGAAATTACTTATTGAAAGTGAAATCTGGAGATATAACCTAGGTGTCGATATCAGTCCTCTAATATTGTCGAAAAAGACCACTAGGGTCGAGCTGGTCTGATGGTCTGGACAGGCATCATAGCAGACAATCATACCGACCTTCATGTGTTCGATAGAGATAGTCTGACAGGTCAATGGTACAGGGACGAGGTCCTTGCACTATGTATCAGACTTTTCCACAGACCAAATTTCACCTTTTTGGACGATAACGCAAGCCCATACAGGGCTCAGTTGGTAGACAAAAACCTCCAACTGAAAAGTATTCAGAGACTGGAATGGCCTGTGATGTCTCCTAACTTTAATCCTTTCGGACCCGTATGGGACGTCTTTGGACGCTGAATTGTAGCAAGAGAGCCTTCATGCAAGATTGGGTGTGGTTTCTACAAGGGTTGATAAGACCCATGGTCACCAGTATGAAACAAGATGTGTAGCTGAGGCAATCATACACCCTATTAGACACGTTTTTCTTCGACTGGCAGGGTGTTGGTCAGCTGTTGTGCTGGACAAGTGACCTGTTTCCTTATTTAGGGTGAAAGTTGTGCCTAATTTTTTCCCCATATATTAGTCTTATATCGGATGATATTTTGGCCAGGTTTGGTTTTATTTGCTTAGTTAGTTTTATTCATAGCAAAAAATCCATTTGTCCCTTCAGTTGTTTTCATTAGTGTAGTTAATATTTTGTAGCAGTATTATGTATGAACCACACATGAAGTCCGAATACTTAAAGTTAGGAGCCACAAGTAAAGCTACAGGTTCGGATCCCAGGTCAAACGTCAGCGACCAAGACGCAAATTCAAAACATACTCTCGGGAATAAAAATATATTTCAATTCATTATATTGATGTATTATAAAATGGACTGCAATACATTCGAAAGCATTCGAAATCTCAGTTCTCCTTTCCAAGGTTTGATGCTGTACAGTGAGTGACACAATTGAGAAAAAAATAGCTCATTTAAAAAGAAATCAAGTAAACATTCTCCTTCCTAATCTTCGGGGGGATCTAGAGTGATGACCAAGACACCAAACATGCCTCACCTTTTTCTTTTCTTTTTTTTCCATTTATCGTATAAAAGATTCAAAAGCCGGTTTCTTTAGCAGCACCTATTTTCTCCCTCAGATAACAAATTGTCGGTACTGAGCTCTGCGAGAAAGGGAAAAAATAAATAGGTTATTAAATACCAGGGGAAAAAAGGTTTTTTGGGGGGGACCTGATTTTACACACCAGGTAACCGATAAAAAGAACCATCTAAAGAGAGGAGCATCTAAAAAGACACACGAAAACAACTCTCAGAGTAAATAATAAGAAGCAGAAGATTCTTTTTTTAAATCAAAAAGTGAGAAATTTCATTTTAATTGACTCGGTTTCGTTTTTTTCTCTCTTTTCTTTTCTTTTTTTTGCTTGTTTTGTTTTGTTTGGCGCGCATAACTGGATGCGCGCAACAGGGTTACGTAGTGTCCACTGGGTGACCCCAAACACAATAGGTCTGAGCGCCGGAATGTGGGTCAAGCAGCCCGCGGGCTCAACGCTCACTTCCGCGTTTGCACCAAACGAACAATCAACCACCCACTTACGGAGAGGTGACGCAATCTTTCTCTCATTCGGTTTCTTACAAGGGGAGCGTTTAATCCCATCTATTCTATTACCCTTTTACTATGGAAAAAAAAAGATTATCAGTTTCTTTTATAAACAATGCAGAATGCGTATAAAACATTTTATTCGGCAACGTATGGATTGAAATGATGCTTGTTTGTTTTTACTACCCATGAGCGATCAATTAATCTTATTTAACACTTAAATGATCAAAACAATCGAACAGACATTTTTTTTAAAAAAATTTCTTTAACAGGTTTATATTTATTGTGTAGGAAATAAAACACGTGGCGATTTATTGGACAGCGACCTACTTCGACGCGTCTCGTTACCCTTTCGGAGTTATATTCTGTGCTAACATCAGCATTTCACTGCGCAGTGCAATCACCCCGTTTCTACGGATGCATAATTCGCATTGTACGGGCAAAGGCATTTCGTAGGAAAAGGCGTTCGACTCTTTCTGTAAGAAATATTTAATCGAATCGTTAATATATAAACCATAGGTTTGGTATTCATTACATCTGGGGCCAGATTTTAACAATGTACGAGTAATTCTAGTTTCGCTTAGATTATGCTCTTATATCATTATAATCCCGAATATTAAATTATAATTTGTTTATAGAACAAATACTTACTGTGTTATTTTTGTACAATTAAATATGATTTCTAATTTGCTTTAAAATTAAATGTTTAGGGTAATGAGTGAGTGAGTGAGTGAATATTAACGTCGCGCTGTTCAGCTACACGAGGGCTTTTAGCGACGGACCTCGTAATTTTGAACCATGGTCAAGTGACGAGGACGACACATGAGCTGGCAGCCCCCTCTTCTAACTACCACACCAACGAGAGGATGTTTGAACTCTCAACAGATTTAAAGTGTATCGCTCCTCCACAGCGGATGGCTCAAACTCATGACATGCCAGCCCCGATCCGTTACCTTGATCACTAGGCTACCACGGCCACAATTTTTTAGGGGGAAGGATTACTTCTAAAATGTTCTTTTTTGATTATGTTATTCCTTTCGAAATTTTAATGTTTTTGAACCCCTAAAAAAGAAAACCGACTTTCATTCGATTTTTTCCCGGTCACTTATATCCGAAAAGATATTTAAAAAAAAAAACTTGATCTCAAGAGAGTAAATAATTCGTAAATACAGATAATTTATTACCAATTTACAAACTTTCTATCGTGCAAAGTTAGTTTTCATGTCATTTTAAAAGCAATTTATAGTTCATTATTACCCTTGTAGAAGTATCAGCAAGTATATGAAATTATAATTTTTAGAGCGTAGAGTGTTACCTCGTAAAAAAACCAAACTTCAAATAAACTTTTTTGTGAATATATAAGTAAATTCATTATTAGAATGAGAGTAACTTTTTTTATTAAGTAGGATCCAATTAGGTGCTATGAATTAAAAATTAAATTATATAATTTGGTAACTTAATTTTAATATTTTTAACTAATTTTAATGGTTAAGTTTATTTGTTAATATACCGTCAAAACCGGCTTAAAACGCGCACCTATACTTTCAAGCTGCATTTTTTAACTTTTTAGCATATTCGCCTCCATTTTTTATGAAGAAATCTGAAATGGATGTGTGCAATGCTCTTATATCTTTAAGTCATTTGTTCGAGATATTGTTCGTGGCCGCGGTAGCCGAGTGGTATGGGTATCGGACTGTGGCTTGCTTTGTCACGGGTTCGAGCCCAGTACCACTAAAGACCCGCCGTGTAGGGCAGCGATGCACGTTAAATCTGTCGAGAGCTGAAACGTCCTCCCGTTGGTGTGGTGTGGTAGTTAGGAGAGGGGGGTGCCAGCTCAGGTGTCGTCCACGTCACTTGACCATGGTTCAAAATTACGTGGTCCGTCGCCAAAAGCCCTCGTGTAGCTGAACAGTGCGACGTTAATATTTAATCAATCAATCAATCGAAATATTGTTCCAGGCTTATGAAAAAATAGTATACTTCAAGAACTATAACTCTTTTTAGCTCGTTATGTATGTCATTTTTTAAAAATGAACAGTATTCAGATCTATGTTGAAATTTAGTTCTTGTTTTTTTTTTTTGGGGGGGGGGATAAATCTTTTTTTTTAAGCTATAATTTTTACACCCTGTACCTATCGCGCACCTGTAAATTTCGATTTTATTTTTAGTGTTATAAGTACGCGTTATACGCCGTATTTTACGGTATATGTCAAGGCATTTTTACTTTGCTTATAAGTCAAAATCGATCTGTGTAGCTCTTAAGTAGGTTCTGTTAGTTGGATCCACACTTTTTTTTTTCAAATCAGCCAAATGAATCATTGTATTTGCAATAAGGAAATTACTATTAATTATGTTGTATAATTAATAGTAATTTTAAAATGAAGATGTGAACTTCCAAAGGCTCTAAAATAAACATTTTTTTTTGTACATGAATATTTGAGGTGGAAGTGATGAGTATAAACACATATAAGAAAAAAAGAATTTAATAAAGCAAAAGATTTTCTACTTGAAATATCGTCGAAATTTTCTTTATTACATAAATTTTTTTGCAATAAATAATCAAAATTATGACCATTAAGATGAATTACAAGTTTGACAACTGCACTGGCATGATTATTTGGCAATGTTAGTGGCCAAAATAAGTAGCTTGCTCCCTATATCAGATGCATCTGTGGAGTAAAGGTATTTGCGCCTGTGTTTTAGCCCTTGATGAGAGACTTTGTAAATGACAAAAAAGGTAAACACGCTGTAATGAACAGTTTATGACCCCAATCACTTAGATGTCCCTTTGGAAGTGATGGACCTGATGGGAGGGATTCCCCTGATGGACCTCCGATCACCAGATTCGAGTAGTTATGACGGCATTTGAAAACGCTCAGCCATATTTCTCCATTTCTCATTTGCTTATACACCTTAATGGGGGGAAAAGTTTTGTTTTAGGAAGCTGTATCACTGCTTAAAATTTGCCCCATTATTTCAGAATCACCATGTATAGAGATCCGAATTATTTAAAAGCATAATAACATAGTAACTGCGATCAAAGAAAATCAGTTCAGAGATTATTTTTTCTGTATTATTTTTCAAGGCACAATTCTGCGCCTGAAAAACAGTTCTTAAAATAATCAATGATTTTTGTATCAATAAATATCTGGTGCTTTATGAAAAAGTTCATGGATCGATAAGATTGAAATAAATACAAAAAGATATTCACATGTTCCTGTAAAAACAGGATAGTTGATACATATATAAGGATATTTAAATTTGTTCTCAAAAAGTGCAAGAAATACTACAATGCTAAATGTGCGTTAAAACATAATGGTGGAAAGAGAACTAAAAGATTCCTTTGATAAAAATTCTTTTAAAATCGGAACGAGGAAATGACCATGAATATATTTAGAGTTAATAAAATGTTTTTAGATGTGATCGAACTAAAAATATTTTGCTGATGAAAAAGAAATGAAGAAAAACAGATGCATATATTCATTGTTAACAAAGAAAATCCATTCTATTGCAAATGAATTTGAAGTTATTTATCAAACACATTCGTTTAACGAAAATAAAATAAATAAATAAATAAATGACATTGCGACTAATTTTTTTAAAGATTGTTTTGTTCTCCTTTTTTTTATAAACAAACACATCTGAAAATAATATTTCCCGCTATTCAATGCAGTTAACCTTCACACAAATTACTTTGTATTGAGGTGCAGTAGAAATAATTTTTTTCTTCTTTCTTTTTTTAAAATTAATTAATTAATTTTATATTTTTAATACAAACTTATATATCTGAGAAAAATTCATACAAATAATTTTTGGATAAACAATTTTGTTTATTCAAACTCTAATTCAATCTTTTTTGTTTGATGAACAGTTTTGTTTTTGTTATAAAAAAAATCTGCGTTTTTTTAAATATTTTTCTACTTATATCTTTTAACATACTTTTTTAATACGTGAACTTTAAATATATGAACAGTTTGCAGATTATTACAATCAACTGTCTAGAGTACTTTGACTTCAGAACTTAGAAAACATTATTTGCAAGTTTGATTTGTTGAAATTACAATTTATTTCAACTTTTAAACACAATTTCGATTTCAATATTTTAATGGTTATTTATATGGTTGTGTCAAACATTTTTTAATGAAGCCCTTAGCAAAAATGAAATTGAAAACAGAGAAAAAAATTAACTTTTCAACAGATACTTTTTTTAAAATTTATTCAAAAAGTTTAATGAATAAACTTTGAAAAGTTTCCAAACACTCTCTAATTTTATGAATTTGTGTGTTACCAGGTGTAAATAAACAAACTTTATTCTAGCCATTTTTTTTCAATTGAATTCTGTACTCGAATTATGTTTCTAATTAATATATTTTTAATATCTGATTGATTTGTCAAACACGAAAAATTAAATGTAAGAATTGCTGCTGAAACTGATTGGTTGGTGAAAATTTTCAGTGTCAGAGAGAGAAAGAGAGAGAGTAAAAGAAAGAAAACACAATTTTCCTCCTGCCTTTTCTCCTCACCATTCATTTGTGGTGTCTTGTGTGTGTTTTCGCCTTCTTTAGCATTACTATCTTTTTCTGGCTAAAATTTTAAACGAAACTATCTCTAATTGCATTTCCGTGTTTAAAACGAAAAAAAATAATTGCGAAAAATTATAACATCATTTGATTGGCAACACAAGTCTTGAGATTGAATCTCTGCATAGTTATGGTAGTAATCATTCTTCTTTACGTGATTTGCATTAAAAGTGATAAAAAAAACTTTTTTTTTTCCGTTTGAAACGGAACAGGGATTTTACTAAGAAATAGTGTGTGTGTTGATTCGCGAAAATGTGAGCACGAAGCCAAAACATTTAAATTCAATAATGTTTTATATAGGTGACACACAACACATTTTTAAATAAAGAACAACATGGATTACACTTTATATAAAGACGCAAACATATTATTAAATACTCGGAATACGTATTTTTTTTGTGTACTAAATGTTTCTTAATTGTTTGCATATAATTTTAATAGTAATCTTAAGTACATATTGGCTTCAAGTTTATGAATGTCCTTCCTATTTCTGTGTCTATTTAAGAATTACTTATTCTTAAACAATTAAATATTCTTAAAATAAAAATTAAGAGATAAATTCATATATAGTTGCTTCTTTCTATTCTTCAATAAAAACTAAGTTCTTCTAGATTTGATTCGAAATAAAAATGTCCTTTTTAGACTAAGAGTATGAACTCTAGTAACTAACAGGCACTAGTTCTTTTTAAATAAATTTAAAAAGCACTAAGTTATGTATAATTTTCTTTCAGATTTTTTGCTACTCTCTCTGACATTCACATTCATACAACTATAGTTTGACCCTTATAGAATGGCCCATAACAACGAAATCAATGCATTTCATATTCGAATCTACCCTAATATACCTGTGATCACATATCTTCTACAATTTAAATCTCTAAAAATATTGACTGGCTCTGAACCATCCCGCTGACATACTTGATTGTTTCATTGATATTACTCTTTTACACTGAGTAATTTTTTTTTACCTTTTTCTTTTAATTATGTTATTCAGAACAAAGAATTTTTAAGCATTTTTTTCATCAGAATAATTCAGTAACCCTTCATCTTCTCCATGTCCTAAATTCTCTAAATTCCATGTTCTAAATGAAAATCTCCCAGGATTTTCACGATGGGGTGCGGGATTTTGAAAGTTTATCCATTCCTAAGGAGGTGACAACTTTAACTTTAAAAAGATGGCAATAACTGCTGTTGTGTGACATTTATTTAAAATTTACATCATGCGCCCTACCCAGTACCGGTCTATCCATTGGGCGCTTGGGGCGGCGCCGAGGGGCCCAGAAGCACCCGGATAAGCTGGACTTAACCAAATTTTCTGGTTATAAATTTCGATCCTCCAGTGCCAAGGGACCTGTAGATTTTCTGCTCCCAGGGCCCGAAATGAGCTTAAATCGGCACTGGACCCATCATCACCACGGCGAGTACGGGAAGATTCCGCTGAAATTAAGGAACAACGATTTCAATTATTCCAGAATACTGTCTTTAAGGGAACTTTATAAGCAACAGCTCTTCCGTTAGATTTCGTTCCGAAGTTCAATTTAAATGCGACTATTACATTACTTTAAATTATCCTTTATTATTACAAAGCTATCGTTTGACTCTGCAATGCGATGTAATTCTAAACCAACCAGAAAGGTCAAACAGTTGCTTTTTTTTAATATCATTAACTATTGTTTGGCATAACTTAAGAGCTCGATAAGAGAGATGTTTATTCATCATTTGTTGTTTTTGTTTGGCGGCTTTTAATTTACCAAAAGAAAAAACACATTATTTTACACGCATGGCGATCTTCTGAAAACCAGAATTACATTTTCTACTCCCTCTTGCTATGATAATGAGATATTTAAGCTGTTCTGCGTGAATGACGTGCATCTATCTCGGTGCGTAAAAGAAAACAAATATTACAAACAGATAGACCCATCGCAAAACAAACGCGCGAGAATTAACCTTGACTATTCACTCCTTTTACAAAAAAAAAAACACATAGTCCAATGGGGGTTATCAAAAATTCACTTCCTTCAGTCAGAGCGACTGTGAAAAAAAAACTTATAACAAAGCTCCGGTGTTTATAAAACTCGTTTCCCAAAGGTTCCTTACATAAGCGGCGAATATCGATGGCAAATCGGAGATTACACAAAAGGCCTCCAGAATAAGGTCACTGCTTTCTCCGCCGAAGGGAAGGCCAAAGACAACGTCCTCGATACCTACTCACTGAGACTGAGGTACATTGATGGTGGACACAGCCTCCTTCCCCCCTTCAATGAGAGATAGATTCTGTACGCTGCTGTTGCGTCACTTAGTGGTCACTAGGACGACATTTCTGTGCGCGGAGTGAGCGAACAGTTCTACAAACTAAAGAGTCAAGTACTAGTCTAGTTCTCATAAAAAATTGAAAGTATTTTTAATTATTTTTATATAGAAAAGGGTCAAATTCATACCATTTGAGTTTGTGCGAGCACTCCAAAGAGGGTACGCAAGTAATAACTGGAATTCAATGAACCTTTAGACCAATGGTTTTCAAATCGTGTATCACGGAACCCTGGCTTTCACAAAGCATACTCGGGGGAGCTCACCAGTCAAAACTTGAAAAGAGATCTATAAATAGGTACGCAAAATAGATTCACGATCTCTATGAAGTTTGTGTGTGACCATAATTATTTAAATTCGTGTTACCCCAAAGGGTTCCACAGGGGAGAGAATATAACCAGTCAGCTTCTTTTTTAGTAATTTCTTCCAACTTTTATCATAATATAATAAAAGAATATTAAAACATATTATTCTCTTTATATAAACAGAAAGCATCTAACTTCTATAAAATAATATTTCTCAGAGGAGAAAATCAAGGATGAATGGATGAATCAGAAGGCTTGATAATGAAGGAGAAGGAAAAACTTACCGACACATAAACATATTCGAAGTTCAAATCTAAATTTAAGTAGAAACAGATCATCTAAATTTTGAAGGCTGCAAGTTTTCAAAATGTGCACACAGAAGATTCTCTCAAGAAGTTATACATATTTTAATGCCATTATGAACAATGTATTGAGGTTAAAAATATTTTTCAACGTATGCAGTATAACAAAAACAAAATATAGAAACAAATTACGGTAGAGTAGGAAGAGCGATTGCACAGATAACTTCAACAGACCTGACTTCGACAGTTTGTGTAAAACAAAAAATCCAAACTCATAACCCAGGTACTTATTATAATATAGATGACCTCTGTAGAACATATTAATGAATGGATGAAAAATACACTATTATGCTAAAAAAATTTATTAAAAAATACAGTATTTTTTTTCAATGTTCTTTACTTAAAGTACCTATAATATGTCGATCTACATTAAATATTATGTTAAGATATATTCTTCTAGGGGGAGGCGTGGTTGGATGAGGTTCCCCCGAAACACTTTATAGTTTTAAAGATTCCTTGAGTCGATAAAATTTGAAGACCGCTGCTTTAGACCAAGGAACTAATCTTCAGAACGGGAAATTAGGAAGTCTCGCGTTTTTCTTTGACACTAATAATCAGTAAGCCCTTACTACTATGGAACAATGGTAACACAAAATGACTTAGCAGTGAGGATCATTGTGGTACAAAAATAACGGAAGAAAAAGGGACAAATTTATACTCCCCTCATCTGTAAGTACGATAATTCTGTCACGTGAAGGACGTTTATGGGTCATGAAAGTAGTTACAGAAAAGCAACTCCTATAGTTGATATTTGAACCAATACAGCCATATAAGTTATGGTACCTTTCAGTTGAAATATCGACCATCCATCCTATAAGGGTTAAAATTAAAGAAACTATAATATATTTTTTTAGAATCAGATATCCACGTACTAATATCAAACAGGAGGATACTAAAATTCCTTAAATTCCGATTAATGAAAATGATAATTTTATATTTAAGTAGTGTCGTTGTGTGTAAGTTATACAAAAATACTGAGATTAGATACCTAAAAAAGATAAAAGTATAAACCAGAATTTGCACAATTGTTATGATTAGAGATGATCGTGATATCTACGTGAATGAAAGTTTACTCAAGTATTGCAATATTTTACATTTATGATTTCCTCATGTAATATCCATTGATCACGAGAAAGAACAGGAGCTTCCAATTCTGATCTCAGCATAAACCAAACGTTATTAATGCTCACATGCAGGGACCAATTGGGCGCGGCCTCAGGACCGTGGCCATAATGGGGGCCTCGTCTCATTCTCGACTCAGTCTCAATAAGATCTTGAACCTGAGCTGGAACCTGAGCCTTTTTGGAAAACCCCAATCTATATCAATCATGAAAATTGAAATCCTGTTTGATATATATCCGATTAAAGAAAGAACTCATAAAATAATCTGGGATTTCTGAATCCATGTATTAAGAATAAGATCTCCTTATGAGTCTCAACAAGAAAATTCTAAGCAATATATTTCGAATTTGGAATCGGAAAAAAAAGAAGAAAAAAACACAAAGTACAATATATTTTCAGAAAACTTTGATGCGCGATATTTTTTCAAAGAAAACGAAAACATTTATAATTATCCCTCGCAAAATTTTTCAAAATACATTTTTAGCCACCAAGGGGCTCTTTTGTTGCTAAAAAAATGCTACATTCGAATAAAACATAAAAAGAAATTTTCCACTGTTATAATACACTTTTAAAATCAAATGCATTATTGGTGAAAAGAGGCGTGAATTGTAGCAAAGTCAAAACCGAGAAGGGCAATTAGCCACCCATATATTGGTGGTTGATTCTTCACGGAATTAAAACTATTTTTAGAGAGAATTTAAATTGGTTATACTAATAGAATAACAAAAAATATTAATAATGAATTAAATTATAAATTGTTAATTTTATTTATTCCCACACACAGTTTACTGTATTTAAAGTACGTCTTTATTCGCTTATAGAAGGTGCAAGCTATTATACATTTCTGTTTATTTGAAGTATAAAAAATTAATAAATCAGTGCAGGAAAACCCAAAGTAACAAACAAACAAGTAACAAAACATGCAAAAAAAATCAAAACAAGTTTACTATGCGCAGGTTCCAAGAATTCTGAAAATCGCTAAGGGTGGAAAATTTCGAACTGTCCACGATCTTAAAGCTAGGTTGGTAAATAAGGCTGGGGAATTCCCAAAAGTAATGCTGTAATTGCCTTTGAGGATAACCTTGAACCCTACCATTCTCTTTCTCTCTACTAATGATCCGCTTTTGCTTTTAACCTCACACGGGCTGGTATGCTGCTTTGCCGGGAAGACGCTTAATCGGATCATATCTTTTTGGAAGAGAAATGATGAGGTGTAAATATAATGGCGAGAGACAGTGACAGTTTATCCATTGGGCGCTTGGGGCAAGCGCCCAGGGATAAACTGGACTTAACCAGATTTTCTGGTTATAAATTTCGATCCTCCAGTGCTAAGTGTCTGTAGATCTGCGTCCAGGGCCCGAAATGAGCTTAAATCGGCACTGTGGCGTGATCGACACTGTTCAGCTACACGAGGGCTTTTGGCGACGGACCACGTAATTTTGAACCATGGTCAAGTGACGTGGACGACACCTGAGCTGGCATCCCCTCTCCTAACTACCACACCGCACCAACGGGAAGACGCTTGAGCTCTCGACAGATTTAACGTGCATCGCTCCCCTACACGGCTCGGCATTGTGGCAAGAAACGCATCGTCTAGGACAAGGGTAGTCAAACTTTTTTTCCGTCGGGCCACATGTATGTGACAACTATTTCACGCGGGCCGCAACATGAGGATTAATAGGGGAGCGCTATAAGATCGAGGACGTTTAAAATACGGAAAATGGATCAAATGATTTGCTTATAATTTTGGAGATTTTAGCTCAAAGCTATATAAAACTTCACAAAAAAAATAGGTTTTGTACAATTTTTACGCATTCATGGGGTAATTTCGATTTTCTTTCATAAATGATCCCAAGCTCCCTCCCCCAAAGTATACTTTGTTATTGCTGCAAAGCTTTTTTTTAAGAAAGCAAATTTCTCTCACCTGGAAAGAGATTCTCAATAAAAAGAGCCTTTGAAAGATTTATGCTTTGTGGTATAACAACAAACAATTTTTTTTAAATGTACCATTTTTACGACAAATCAAACAAGTTATAGGTCCATGTTTGTTTTTCTCTGCGAAATAGTCACGATCTCAATTGTCTTGGAACAACATACGTTCTTTAGATATATTTTGCTTGAAAGACATGAGGGTTAATTAAAAATTAGATTCACCCATAAAATGGTTGCACTCCAATGTTATTTGTTATACTGACCGTTACAAAATTACAAAAAGAAAACAACTCATCTCACAATTTGTACCTACACACCATCGATATCAAAATCGATACATTTGATTGCTTGATTGATAGAATTTATCGCTAAATTTTTAATGCATTGTTCTTAAATAATTTAATTTGTTTATGTACCAACCATGTCCGGGCCACTCACAAAGGTCTGATAGGCAGTAGATTGAGATAATGAATAATGGCATTTCAGTAATCAATTTATCTTAAAACATAAACACGTTACCATTGTATAAAAAATAAAATGATAATTTCAAGACTTTGATTTCGAAGATAAAAAAAAATTCCCTTGTATTTATTTACTCTATACGATTTTAAAACAAGGGAAATTACCATTATTATGACAATTATTTTATTTACTTCATTTCAACGTTTCATCCATTTATTAGTATTATCTCGTAGCATGACTCATAATACGAACGCGTTTCTTTATTATAAAATTTAACAACGCTGTCCCTGGCTGAAAAAAAGACAAAATAGGACTGTACTATTAACAACAAACTTTTTCCCGCTTCAGAGCAGAAAAATGCACTCACAAATTAGATGACACTTTTTTTATTTAGCTTCTAGTGGGCAACTGAGTTCATTATGAATGAAAGCTTTGTAAGGAGAAATCTTATCTCAGGAAATAACCCATGTTTGGACAAAACTTCTTTTTTTAGTTCGGATATTGTATATTATGCTATCATGCTCACTTTTGAGTTTGAAACTACTATCATCGTATGACATAGGAAAGAAATATGTTACCTCCAGTACAACGCATTATACAGGGTATATTAACATTTCTATTTTTTTTTAGTATAATTTTGTATTCGATGATATAGTTGAAATCGTTATTTTCTCCCAAGGAAAAAAAACCCCTATAATTAGGGCTCTGCTAAGAGTCCATGTTCTAGTTTAATATCAAATTGTTTATATAATGTGAACAAAAAAAAATGCTTATAACTAAATCTAAACGAGCAAGTGGCTTTACAATATTTTTCAAGTTATATTTTTGTTTTATTTTTCTTATAACTTTCAGTTGTCTTTACAATAATTTTCTTATACTATCAACCCTTATCCCAGTGGCGTAACGGAGAACTTTTGGGCCCCCCTGCAAAGTCAGGTTTTGGGCCCCTACGTTGAATTTTACAAAGAGTAGGCACTTGCGTCAGTCAGGTTTTGGGCCCCTTAGAACCCTGCCTCCCCCGCGATGCGGGGGTGTACGTTACGCCACTGCCTTATCCCCCTTATTTCAAAAATTAGATTATTTGGTTACATAATTTTCCTATTCTGCTATGAAAGCTACATTTTTGAGTTTATATTTAGAAATATCTGAAAAGCGATTCTTTAAGTAACCTTCACGTTTATCGGAAATAAACAAAAAAACAGCAATCTGAAAGTGTTTAGTTTTAAAAAAGGCCTTATTTATCGGTGCAATTTAATCCTGAAGACACTACTTTTACATTAGCGAGGTGTGGACATTTGGAGAATAGAGTGCTGGTGCATAGGTGTCATCCTCGTCTCTTGACCGAGGTTAAAAATTGTAACACTTGTAGCCAATAGAGGCTCAATTCATATGACGTCAAAAATCATGAAACTGTCATGTGTAAAACAAGATGAAGGTGCAAGCTCTTAACTTTTGTAATTGATACTGAAAATAAAACAAAGCAAGAGGGGTTTTTTGCTGTTGTTGTTAATGTTGTTGATCTTATAGCTGTCACGTGGTCAAAAATAGTAGCTAAAGAAAATGCAGAAATTTTAAATTCGTCAAACTGTAAGCAAATTAGCAATGCTTTTTATTCTCTCTTATTTTGTTTTTATAACTATAACTCCACCGTATTTGATAAAACCTTTATAAAATGAATAACGTGTATTATGTTCTTTTATTCTTAGATAATAAAGTCTTCTTGCAGACTAAGTTTTGTGAAGAGATCAAAGAGAAAAATTTCTATTCCACGTAGAGCAATATTTAAAAATTACGATTCAATGCAATTTAATATTTTAAAATTTTTAGTTATCATCAGTGTTTTTACTACGCTTTTGTTTTGACCAAGATATAGAAATTTAACACCATGTACTGAATCTCTCTTTTCAGAATGAATATCTTTTATTTCTTTCAAGTAGAAGCTTCTATAAGATGCCGAGAAATATAGCAGATACTTCACAGTAGTATATGACCCCCATGTACGTGCGACTAATATTCCTCAACTTTTGTAAATTAATTTAAATAATGAAATAAAAATATTTTAAAAATCCAAATTAAGAGGTGTTGGAAAGCTAAATTTATTCTTTTTTTTTTTTGACAATTTGAGATTTTTACATTTTTAAATTGTATAGATATTTTAACTTTTCTAAAAATACCTTACTTTAACCTCTAGGGCAGGGATGGTGAACCACTGGCACGCGTGCCATTGATGGCACGCGACATAATATTTTGGGCACGCCAGCGATCAAAATAGTTTGCATTTTACTTCAAAATAACAAAGTTCACTATGAAGTATTACGAACAAATACGAGTGATCGGTCATGGGGCGGCGGGGAGCACACTCGTTTGTTATTGTCTTCCCTTAGTTATGTCGTGTACTACAATTGCAAAGTTTGTCTACTGATATCATAGTCGATTTCATTGACACAACTGTGTTTTAAATTTTATTTGTATTATATTTGTGATTTTTAAGTGTTATTTAACATGGCTAGTTCAGCGGGGGGAAAAATAAAAAGGGCAAGATGGTAAGTGTAACAGAGAACTTCAAATTTGGCGAATCTAGAACTATGGCATAATTAGTAAGGCGACAGAAAGGTGTGTTTTATGTTCTGGAATAGTGGTATGTAGAACATCATCTGCAAAACGGCATTTCGAAACAAATCGCAAATCCACTTGTCAAGAAAGTGAACCGCATCAAAAATAATTAATTGCTTAAAAACCGATTGGCAAATGACTTCTATTGAGCATGCATTCTACTCTAAAAGTAATATCTTACAAACCTAATATAAGTTATTGGTCGTCCACATACACACAATCTGCAACAACAGAAGTCACACTAATGTTACTTTAATTTGAATTACACTTATAACTAAAATATTTACAATTGTACCGTGCAAAAGGAATTTTTTCGTAGTAAATAAAGAGTTTTGTGTTCTTAGTATTTAGTTTTATTATTTGCCCAATAATCACAAGTCAAAATTATTTGGCGGCACGTCTATACCTCATTAAACACTTCTTTAGAAAAAATGGCACGTTGATACATAAAGGTTCACCATCCCTGCTCCTCTAGGGTAATTAGAAGCCCTTAAAATCTGTTTTCAAATAATCACTGAAACTAGGCCAAGCCCATTTGAATAGCGAAAAATGTAAACAAAGTACTTCGTTTTTGCTTAAAAGTTGAAAAATTAAGCCTTTTATTTTTTTTATTTCCTAGCCGATTAGAAGCCTCACTGTATACATTAAAATCAATTTATCTCAAAATGTAAATTTTGATGTTCGATGTACCTTTTCTGAGAAACTACTGTTCACAGGTATGTAAATTTTTTTTATCATATATTTATAATAACGGCTAATATATACTGAAATGAGCTTTTTCTAAAAAACTCAAAAATGTATTTTTTACAAATTTTTTATGTAAAAAATGGGTCAAATTTCACAATGTTTGATAAAATATTTCATAAATTATTAAAAAATTCAAAATTAGCTAAAAGCTCATTTCAGTATGATGAGAAAGATGTACTTTAAATGTATGAAAAAATTTCAAGCAGGTACATATAACAGATCTTGAGAAAAGATACATCGAAAACAGCCCATTTAATATTGTCAGTATAGAGAGAGAGGGGGGGGTTCTAACTCCCTTTAAAAACTAGAAAAGCATATACATACAAATTAATAAGTGGCCTGAAATTTAATGAATTTTTTTAAAATTCTTTTGAAAAATTTAGGTGCACCACGGTTGAACAAAGGAATCACCACTGCTGTAATACTTAAAGGAGACATCGTTTTTAAGAACAATAATGTTCAATAAGAGAAACAATACATTTCTCCACAAAGATACCAATTATTCGTTATAAAATAAAATGAGACTACCTCTAACTGATTGATTCTTTTTTTCTCTGGACTCGTTGGTGCTTAAATAATGATTTCTTCGAAAATATCTTATGCACAGAATTTTTTTCCACGTTCACAAAGAAAAAGTCGTAATAGTAAAAATATCTTCTAATGAGGAATTTTTACGATATTATTTTACTTTGTGTTACTATAACTATATTACTTCGCGTTCGACCAAATTCGGAATTGACCAAATTCGGTCAAGACAGATATTTTTGTTTTCTCTTTTATTGAATAGAGCCATCTTTTGGCTTAACAAAACATATTTTGTTTTGTTTCTACTCTACCTAGAGGCCAAGCTACAATCAATTTTATTCAGTTAGAAAAACCGGAAGTGGGTCTTTGATCTACCAGAAGTGGGCATTTAAATTACTCGAAATCTATCATGGCGAGTCTGATTACTCAAAAAATTACAAATGTATTTCAATAACACTTTTTGAACCTGATATTTATGCTATTTTCTAGAGAATGTACTAAAATATTGCTTATTGTATGGATATTTTTTGAGTTAGGGCCTGTTATTTAAATAATGGTCTCATAAAGAATGTGATTTTTCTTATAATGTTTACTCAATCTCAACTCTAAAATTTTCAAATTTTAATAAAACATTAAAATTTTTTAGTACATTCTCTAGATAAATGCATCTAGATTGTTTTGGTGATACTTTTACTAATATGTTTATTACTTTTTTCTTTAATTGCTTTGAAGTTTTACAAAAATGTTGCTAAAATTTCACTTATAATTGTGATTTTTGCGAAACTTAGGCAATTTATTTTAAATATTGTTAGTTAAATATTAGTATTTATTGGTATTGAGTCCTTAAAAAGGCTTTATAATGTTTGAATATGTTATTTTGTTAAAAAGTGCTCCGAACATGTTCGGATACCTTAACCGCTCGAGTCCCTTGCGAAGTTTGGAAACGTTTCCTCTTTTAAAAAAGATAATAAATTTCTGGTACATTTTACCTTTCCTCTCTGTGATTTATTTAAGATAAATAAAAATTTCTCAGAGATGGAATTTGCTTTCGCAGATTTCAAAAATTTAAAAACCACTTCCTGATTATCCAATCGAAAACTTGATTCAGTGAGAAGGAAAGTCTATTTCTTTAACATGAAATGTTTTTCTCCGGTATTGCTCGGACCTGCATCAGAACGTTTTATTTTCTTTTTTTTTTTAGTTCTCTTAGAGACTCAAAAACGTTTTTCCGCCTTTCTCTCAAAAATGACGGCATGAAGGTCGTTTTCTTCCGAAGAAGGCATGGCTAGGTTGCGCGTAATGCTTCTGCATTCAAAGGAATTTTTTGGACAAATTTTAGAACAATCTGTACTCGCTTTTTTTGTGCTAAAGCAGTTAAAAGTTTTCAAATAAAAACTTTCATGTCGAAATATTTTTCATATAAATATGTAACAATTTTTGAAGGTATTTAAATGCTGTAAAAGTTTCCAATTTTTTTTCAATCAAATAAAATATTGTTTGATAAATAATAATGTGATTCTATTTCCTTAAGCTGTTGATTGACATCTTTCAGATATATGCTCTATATACACATTTGATTAATTAAGGGATTGATGATATATGTATATCAGGACGGTTTAAAATTATTGTAGTTAATTTCTAATATTATGTTTCATGATGAAAGTATTGTAATTGTCTCCTTCAAGATCTTGGGGATCATAACAATGAATATAAATGCAACAAAGGAATCTCTAAAAAACAAAATTCTACGAATATATATATATATATATACACTCTGTCGCAAAAAAATATATGCACCCAGAAGAAATTGAGCTACATTCACGAAATTTGGTATGCATGTAGTGTATATGAAAATAAACAAATGATTAAAAATTCAGAACAAAATATCATTTTATTAAGCGGTTACAGCTTGCAAAAGGTTAAAAATCAGTAAGTTGTAAAGCCACCTCTGGCAGCTATACAAGCCGAAATTCGGCGTGGCATCGATTCAATTAGGGATCACTTATGACCCCTGTGGAAGATCCTGCCATAGTCTTTGCATCTGCGCAGTTAATTCTCCTGTATCTCGGGACGGCTGCAGTTGCCTTCCCAGCGCGTCCCAGACATACTCTATTGGCGAAAGATCTGGTGACCTGGCGGGACGTCATATCCTTGAAGACATTGTTGGGAGAGTCGCGCAGTATGTGGACGAGCATTATCCTGTTGATAAATGGCATTTGATAGCATGGGTAGCACAATCGGCGTTAAAATATCGTCCACGTATCTGCGAGCTGTCAAAGTGCCTTGAAGGACCACTAAAGATGATCGTGTGTCCCAAGAAATTGCTCCCCACACTGTCACACCTTGTGAAATTGCTGTATGCCGCTCGACAATATCGGATCGGACCGCTGGCTGGTGCGCCTCCAGACACGTGCGGTGGTCATCAGCACTGAGACTGAATCGGGATTCATCACTGAAGATGACACGTCTCCAGTCTGTCACACTCCAAGTTGCCCGAGGTCGGCAAAAATCCAGTCGACACTGCCTATGATGTGGGGTCAGTGGTAAGCGTCTTAGCGGACGTCGGCTCCTCAAGCCAATTCGGTCAGTCGTATTATGGTTTTCTTGATGGCACTGGATGTCTGGAAGGAGGTAAGTGGCGTTGAATCGATGCTAGCGACGTTGTTGGTGCCGAAGTGGCCACTCTTCTGATTGCACGATCCTCGCGATCATTTGTGTTCCTGGGACGTCCTGACCCTCCGCGACGGTACACTCTACCGTCTGTGATCCACTGTTGCCAACACCGAGCAACTACCATATCGCCCGACCGAGGTGGCGGCCGATACGTCTATTCGACCAACCCGCTTCTCTGAGGCCTATTATACGGCCCCTATCAAAGTCCGTCAGCTGCTCGTACTGCCGCCGGTTACGTCTTAGAGGCATCCTAAGTCTCAATATCGTCTATCAAAGTCATCAGATTCGTTTGATAGCCGTACGGCGCTCGTACTCATGCTTTTAAACTCTCCCAGTTGCGCAACTAATATGCGCATAGCACATTAGCCTTGTCTCATTGGCTTCGAAATTTTAATCATTTGCATATCTCTTACCAGACTACATTCTTGCCGAGTTTCGTGATTGTAGCTTGATTTCTTCTGGGTGCATATATTTTTTCGACAGAGTGTTTTTATATTATTATATATATATATATATATTTATTATATATATATATATATATATATATATATATATATATATATTATATACAGTGGGGTAACGGAGAACATTTGGGCCCCCCTGCAAAGTCAGGTTTCGGGCCCCCAAGTTGGATTTTACAAAGGGTAGCCACTTGGCAGCTGTCAAGCTAGCCCCCTCCCCCGCGATGCGGAGTGGCGGGGGTGTACGTTACGCCATTGTATATATATTTAAATTGCTGAATCTAGCAATGACTGGGTTATCTTTGTTTTATTCCAGCTAAACATTTTGGGTGCTATTTTAGCACATAATCTTTTAATTAAGAATGGATTCAGAACATATATTCTTTATATTATTTAAGATTTGGTAGAGTAATATCAACAAAAGGGAGTACTTTGACTAGTCATAAAATACACTAAAGATTTTTTTTGAAAATTTACATTTTAATAAGATTAATTTCAGATTTTATTTTAATTTACATCTTAACATCATCTGTTATATAGCTACTTTACTTAATTAGAGTTGTCACTATCAGCTAGGTTGTTTGGAATTTATTCGAATTTTTTATATTTTATTAATTTTAGTTTTTATACTTTCTTCAGTTTGTGTGTGTGTGTGTGTGAAACAAATATTTATATTTTGTATATTATTTCCAAAATTTTTGTGCAACATGCTTTTCTTAAATTGAAGAGAAAATGTTCGAACGAGATTATTTCCTGAAATGTAATCTTGTTCTCTGCGGTCTTTTTTTTTTCTCCCTCTGATATTTACAAGGAAGTTTACAGACTACTCTCGATTATACTTTTGGTTGTGGATGATTTAGAACTTTTGCAAAACAATTTTACTACTTTTAAATTTATCTCGTATATTTCTAAGTTATTAATTACTTTTTGGTACTAGTTGAATATAGGAGTTTAGATTTGTACAAATCTCTCAATTTTAGAACTAAAAACTTTTTTAAATTGTACTTTCTCTCATCTAAGTTTTATTTCAGCTCACTAATAAAGGAAAATTAAGGGGAAACTTGGAACATTAAAACTACGCTTGACCTTGCAACCTTAGCTCTAAACATGAGTTTGCTATTGTTTTATTGCAACTATTCTACTTTTTTCGTTTGTGTTTACTGTACTAAGCAAAAAAAATCCAAATAATCATCAAAATCTATCATGAAACTCATTAAATAGGTATATAAATTTATATGAAAGTGGTAAGCATGAATTGAATGAACTAATAACAAATTAGAAACCAGTAATGCAGAAAGGAATTAATATATATATATATATATATAATTTATTTATTACATTCAAAAAGTTTCTATTGAAAATAATAATGTAATAAAAAAATGTTCATGAAAATTATTAATGTAATCCACGATATGTAAAATCAATTACTACGCATTTTAATTGACTGATAGCTTTATGATTGTCACAAGTCATATATAATTAAATTATCCAAAACCACAATAAAGTAAACATTGAAAGTTATGACTTTGATCATCAAGTACTATATAGAAAAACAAATAAACTATGTTTGCCTGTGTGTAATACAAATTTTTTTTCGTTATTTCAGTTTCTTTTTAGATAAAGTTTTGCAAAATTTTAGTCATTTTTAGAAATTTTCATTTTGCAACACTAAATTCGTATATTTTTCCTTTGGAAAGAGTTCGGTCTTACAAACAAATTTTATTATTGCTGTACACTCGTCCGGAACCAGCTTCGAAGTCAAAATATTTTTTTCTTTTTACTCACATATTTTTTTTACGCTGAGCTCTCCCCTATTACACGGATTCATAATAGCGGAAAAAAAGGCTATATTTAAATTCCTTTAAATAAAAAGAACTCGCAAGAGGATTACTTTTCAGTAACTACTTCCTTTACACCTCCAATATGTGAAAGGCCAAGGTAAATGCTGAACCAGCGATTTAGCAACTTGTATAAAGCCTTATGAAATTCTAATGAATAAATTTGAAACATTTGTCGTTCTTGAAATGTCAAATTTTTTGAATCAAATTCAAAAGAATCCTCACCTAACATTTATATTTCTATAAAAGAAAGCTATGCAACACAACAACCTTTGACACGACAATTTTATTTAAAGAAGTAATTTATTATTAATGACCACATCAAATTAACTACAAAACTAGACATGAATTTTAAATGATTATAGACTTCATGTAATGGAAAAGTATACTGCTTATAATTCTTTAACAAAGAAATTGTTCTCTTCTTATTACCATCGTCTGCTTTAATTTATAATTCATATGTTCTAGTTTATCTTATTATTCATTTTATTCCTTGATATATAATCTCGTCTGCTATTATATATTATTTTGCTAAATTTGGAATCTTTTGTAATTATTCTAAATATAACAATTTTTCGAATACTTATTAAAATTTCTGTGTATTAATGGACTCGACAATCTCTTATTCAATTTATTTTCTCAATATAATTTACATTTAATTCTGAACACTTATTTCTAAATGGTCTCATCTTAATATATTGATTTCTCATATCTATTTTAAGCATGAAATACGACATCGTAATGCTTCTCTAGTATGAACTGTAATTAAAGAAAAAATGTTTACGTCAATAATGCACGTGTTGTCGATTCGAGATATTTAATGAGCTAAACACAGCATTACTTACTGATATTAGTGAAACTGAGCCGTAATTATGCGAAAATGCCACCCAAAATTGGGTTAAACGTATTACGATTGTTAACAAATCCGTAGTGCTATTTTGCTAATATTATATTTCATCATAAATGACATAATGTTCTTTGGCAGACAAAACACTTTATACACATGTTGTAAAATAGATTTTTACACACTTACTTGAAGTTCATTTTTTATTTCTTCATTATGTTATTAGAGTATTGGGACTTTAAGAAATTTTCTCTTTTAACAATGAATCTCAACTTGAGTAATGGTACATTCTCTGCGCAACTTTTAACAATAGAAGCGATAAGGTCTACACTCCGTTCATGTAAATCAATCAAGTGAAATAATACCACGTAATTTTGTGATGGCACAGATCCATCTCGAAATTAAACTGAAAGGAAATGGAAGATAAAAAGTAAACTGGAAACACAGTGCAATGAAAAAGGAGTTTTATTTTTGAAATCAATCCATCAAGTTCTACTCAAGATAAATATATATTTATTTCTATTTTGGAATAATTGAAATCTTTCCAAATACGAATTCATTTTTTCTTCTCTCTCTCAAACACAAAGAAAGCTGAATTTAAATATTCAATAAAATAAGCATGTTTTGATTGCTTTGGATTTTTGTGTACAAAAACTTGTACCACATATTTTTATTAAAAGTAAAAGCTACGCATAAAAAATTTTTAAAAAAACTATTATTTTCCATCATGTTATTAGTTTGGCTACATTTTGAAGAAATAAAACAATATTTTGAATCCAACATATATAGAAAGAGAGAAGCATTAAAATTTTCTTAAAAATTTAGGAATTCTGTAGATGTTAGATTGACTCTTCCTGCAAAAGCTGTGTGATAAAATTCTGCTCCGAAGCGCTATGAAAAACAATGGATATAGCATTTTAAATTCAACAATCTCTCTCTTTTTCTGCCGTATGGACTGAAAGCGATAGCTGAATGGAAATATAATCACGGTTTTCATCTTCAATATCTGATATTGCTTTCTAAATAAAAACTTGATCGTTTATTCCACATATGTAGCTGTAATTTTTTATATTAGAGTATAATATATAGCTATATTAATATATGTAGTACTTATTTTTTAATAAATCCATAATTCTATTAAAAATAGAATCACATAAAAATTCTTATTATAACGCGGTATTCGAAAAATTAAATTAATAATGTGTTCTTTCAAAAAAGGCTAGTTTCAGTGAAATTTTAAAACACATTCTATACTGAAATAGAAAATAGATATTGTGTGTGTATATATTTTTCGAAGAGATTATAAATATATTTACTGTCCATGCACAGTTTGAACAATACTCGAAAATCCACACATTATTTTGTTATTAGTCCACATATATTTATTTGAACGGTATCAAAAAACAGTTCAAAATTTTGATAAATGTCAACCCAAACAAGTTTATTTAATGATGAATTTGACTGATGTAAGGGAAAAATGAACAATATATATATATATATATATATATATATATATATATATATATCCTTTCTTCCTCTTTCTCTCTCAAATCTTTCTTTTGTTAATCTACAAACTGTCATGTAAAATGCTATTCATAAAATAAAAAAAATGGATGTCTATCTGTCTCTCCAGTGACATGGCTGAAAAGTGTATGATGGTAACTCGAAATGTGTGCGGTCATTACTGCCAATGAATAAGCTTTTTGTTTTCCTCTCTTCGAGGGACTCAGTCTGGCAACAAAAAAGAAAGAAAAACTAACTTTATCAGAAGAATGAAACAACTTTCAATCTAAATATGTTAGAAATAAAAAAAAACTTCGAATGATTTTACTTCCCAATGTATCCCTTTCTATAAACTCTCTTTAATATTTTAAGTTATTTCGTAAAAATATTTTTAAAAAATCATTTGTGATTAGTAATACAGATTACCTGTTGTGCCCTACGTGCAACGGCGTAGCAGCCACCGTATCATCCGTATCAATAATACGGGGCCCAAAAGCTACAGGGGCCCTAACAGGTGTAAACAAAAAATAATAAAATGTTAATAATTGGCATATTATCAAAGTTCCCTTTTCCAAAAAAGGGCCCCTCGAGGAATTTTGATACAGGGCCCACTTAGAATTAGCTACACTAGTGCCTACGAGACTTATTCATAACATTAGCAATTGTTTAAAATCGATATCGAAAGAGAAACTTGAACCTTTTTTCCCTCTCTCTGTTTTTTCTTTTTTCCCTCCTGAATACACCTTGGGGCTGTAGTTCAAGTTGCCCAGGAAAACTTCATGAGACTACAGGACATTGTCGTAAAATATTTCAATTCGTATGGGTAGGAAAGGGGAATATATGTACTTTAAAAACTCCTAGATTATTAAGATTATTTTTGATAAAGTTCTTCCCTTGCTTCAGTTTGAAAAATTCCAAAAAGAATTGTATTAGTAAAAAAAAGGGCTTTATCCGAAGTTTTGTAACTCCCCACTGTTTTACATATATTTATAAGGAATTCCTACTTTACCACACAAAATTTCTTTTCTAAAGAAAAACTATTTTTCTTCTCCCTTTTTTTAAAAAATAAAATTGTTCAACAGAACCTTTAATTAAAAAAAAAATTTTTTAAGAGAAATAGAAATAGAACGCGTTTTTGCTCTCTTAATCGATAGTCAAACTAAGAATTAGATAAAAAGGAACAATTGGATTTATGTTCGAAATTAAGCGAAAAATTGATAGAAAAATCATTCAATTTTTTTAAAAACAAAAAATATATATACGTAAAAAAATGTTCTAAATCGTAGTGTGTTTCATCAAACATAGGTTAAGTGTAGGTTCATTCGACACAGATATAATATGTATTAATAATTATATGTTGAAAAAATTCGTTATGTATAAACTGAACACTGGCAGTGCTGATGACACACAAAACTGAACCTACGCTTGCACAACAAGCTAAAAACAACAGTTTTTTTTCACGCTACAAAATCTTTTAACCATATAATTGATGTTATGATTGTGAAAATGCTTGTGTGGTGCTGTGTGTGTGTATGAAAACAAAGAAAGTTCTAGAGATCAACAAAGCTTTTTGTGAGAATATCAATGTTGACTGTATAGTGTTCCAGAATATATGCCATATTTTGTGTAGCAATGATTAAAAAAATTCCGAAGACAAATACTTTGAACTTTGAGTCTTTCAAAAAATACCCACGCTGGGATCATGTAAATTTATGTAAAAATATTTGGCAGCATGTATATATATCAAAATTTTAAGGATATAAATGTATTTTTATATTCAAATTTGCGTTAGTCTATTCTCACATAAGATTTAATAATAGGAACCATAAAACAGGAACACTTTTTAAATAGAAAAACACT
The DNA here is from genome assembly GCA_019973935.1 of Trichonephila clavipes. NCBI lineage: Eukaryota > Metazoa > Arthropoda > Arachnida > Araneae > Nephilidae > Trichonephila > Trichonephila clavipes. The sequence continues at coordinate 451,771 of BMAU01020441.1, forward strand.
CCGATAGTAATATTATATTTCCTCCCTACTTGAAGGACAGTATGTTTTATTAAACTATTCATTCAGAAACTTTCTTCGGAAACTTTCTTTTCTCCACTTTTTCTGACATAAAATGTGGTCCATATTCCGTCTGTTATACCTTAATACCATTTAAGTTTTTTCTATCATAACATTAAGAATTTATAGAAAAAATTAGACATTTCATCTGTCTGAAAATGCGTTCTGAGTTTGTTTCAAGTTATTTGCGTTTGGCAATGACAGCCTTAAAAATCAAAGTTTCCTACTTACATTGAAGGTTAAAAATTTTTAAGAATCATTTTTTTATGTACAATATATTTTACAGCTTATATAACACCATAATCAAATTTGACGTTATTAAAAAAACTAAAGAAGTCCCCTTGAAAAAAATCGAATCTCTCTTGTTTATTACATCAGATCCAAGCAACTTAAAAATTTACTTGAAAGAGAAAAAATATAATTAGCTAAATTTCTTTTAATCAGCGCATTTAAACTGAGCCATTTTTACATCAAGTAAAAATTTAAACTATATTTTAAAAAGTAATTTTTCATGAGTTTCTTCCCTCTCTTTCTATTGTTATTCTAAATCTGAATTAAAATGTCAACTTACAAGAAGTTGCACCAATTGCAAACGATTCGAATTATTTTTGCTATCACTTTACGCGTTAGCGATTTTTGACATAATCGACAACAGATACTGTAAAACCACTTACTCTCGATGAAAAAACAAATACAGCTTCTTAACATACATTTGAAATTTAATATTACATAATACCAATCATTATATATAGCCACTTTAATTTTTCACAAACAACAAAATTAAAATATTCTACTTAAAAAAAAAATTTTTTTTTCCCCGAACAATTTCAAAGAATAAAAAGCCAGTTTTTGCAGTGGTCGCGATGTCGAAAAGAAGAAAAAAAATGTCATAACAAAGAAAAACATCTTTACCTGTAGCAACGAAGAAGAGGAAACAAGCGAGTATCCTAAGTAGTTTGAACCGAATTCCCATTACATCCGTTCGGCTTGCAAGCAACTCCACAAGTGACCCACTCGCCCCAAAGAACTCGTTCAAACCACTCTCACTTTCTTCTCGGGACAGTTTCTTGCCTTTCTGCGCAGGCGTCTTGAGAACGCCGTTTTCATTTGTTTTCTCTGCCACTTTTTCTCTCATTCTGCACATTCTCTAACTAGTAATTAAAATTTTAGAAAAGCTCTGAAGATACTCAAAACTGACAATTAAAATTCGTGAAAAGAGAAATAATTAAACATTATTTGAACATTAATATATCTTAAATAAGTAGCTGTCTTTATTTTTATACTCTCTGAGTGTTTTTAATTTTGAATTAAAATGAATTTTTGAACTCAACTGAAGAGCATTGAAACAGCAAAGCGTATTTTAAATTATCCATGTAAAAAGCCATACTTTAATTCATACTAATTTCAAATTTAAGTCCAGTTTTTGATGCAAATATTTTATTAACTGAAATGAAATAGAAATTCTGTTTTTCATTAAATGTTACATTTACTAGCTTAATTTCTACTCATTGCAATTTTTTTTTCAATTTGTCGAATTTACTTTTAATTTGTTTATTAAAACTTAAATATAAAAGAACCTATTTGGAACAACTAAAATCATTACTTAAAGTAATTCATTGACTATTATTTTAAAAATTAATTGGATTTTTTAAAAATTTGTTTAACTATCTTATTTTTTATATTTTACCTTGTTAATTCTTTTAATTCTCTTAATATTATGAAAGTAAAACTTAATTTCGAATTCAGTTGGTGTACTTGAAGGCTCACGAATCATTACAAATTGGGAGTCGAAATCCTTGTTCTTTATTTACTCCATTATTAGCAAACTGCATTTTTAAATTTGTATTACTCGTTATTAAATTATAGAGTTTTCTGAAGCGTTTTCAATCTGACTTTTTACAATCTCTGTTTTACAAAAACGATCTCCGATATTTCCTTTTATTTGAAAAATTCCCCACCGTAAAATTCAATCTAGGTCTTTTGGGATCGTTTATAATGAATGCGTCTTTATAAGGATTTAAAAAATTGAAACCAGTATTAAAAATTTAACGAATTTTTAAAAATTTATACAATTGAGCCAGTAATTTTTTCAAACTTCGTCAACTGGGAATTCTTTGAACTATATCTCTTCTTTTCAAGGAACCTCATTCTACCCTTAGAAGAATATGTCTTCAAATAATAGTTAAAGTAGATTTTAATTCGTGGTACAGGTATCACCTATTGACTGAATGTGTCTGCTTACATTTTTTTTATATTTGTCAAAATCTATCTCTATTCAAGTTATCTACAGTGGTATTTTATATTCTGCACTTAAGTTGTTTCTATACTTTGTTTTTGTTGCTTTATGCATTTAAAAATAGTTTTTACTTATATACGTTGTTCCAAGTGGCATTAAAAAGTTTAAAACTGAAACTTTCGGTGTTTCCTGCATAAATTTTCACCCAAAACTTTATAGGAGCTATTCCTGTTCAAATTTAGATTTTAATATTAAATCTGTTGAAATGTCGATAAGTTATTCCCTCTCCTTCATTGTCAAGCCTTCTAATTTATCTTCGTACTTGAGAGGATTTTTTTAAATCCATCCATGCCTTAGTTTTCTCTTTTGGAAAACATTCACTTAAGGTTGTTTTTTTTTAATTTAAAAAAAAGAACTCTCTCATACAGTTTTTAACATAGTGATCTAAATTAATTTCATTTTCCATCAAAAAATTATTTAGTTTAGCAAAGCATTGTACTTTATTCTTTTGGGACATATGATGACAACAAGAAATTTTTCGCATGATACAAATAGAATAATCTTGAATTTAATAATCTTCCTATTATAAAATTTAGCATTTTCGCAGCCTCATTTAAAACATGCTTTAATGCATTCAATATTCATTTTAGCATGTAGTGATGAATATGGCAAGGAGTATGTTTAAGGCGTGGTGAAATTGAAACTATTCATAATAATTATTTGGCGTTTATTGGGGCATAATAACGAACATAAATTCCAACGTAATCCCCGTGTTCGTTCAACACATAATAGTTCAACAATCACAAATAGTTCCCTCCAGTAGTTCTTTCTGGAAGAGATTTTTGCATCGCAGCATTTCTTCTTGGACTGCAAATTTGATTGGATTGACGTAGCATCTAAAGCAATGCGAGTGTTATTGGCGACGGACTTTGTAATTTTGATCCTTGGTCGACGAAGGATATATAAGTTGGCATTCCATTCGCAAAATTTCCATGCTGCATCAAAGTGAGAACCTTAAGCCTTGAGACAGATTTAACGTACATCGACTCCTCTACAAAGCGGATCTTTAATGGCACCAGGCTTCGAGCTCACGACTTCCCGACCACGAGTTTGTAACCGTGGTCACCTTAGACTGAACAACTCGAAATTTAACGAACCGGCAAATGGCTAAACCAGCAAAATTTCTTGATTCATCGAACTGCATAGTAAATTGATGAGGTAGAATATTTTATGGCAAATATTAATTCTTCTTCAGAAAAATGAGTCATTGTCTCAATTCACCACGTGACGGGTGTATCAGAATGTTATTATTAATTTCTGCAAGTAATTAATTTCTTTATGATATTTGTTATCTAATTTGCAAGGTATTGAGTCTTTTATATACGGCTTTATTAAGGTATCCGACAACGTTCGGAACCATGATTTTGCAAAGCGCATAAATGGATAATTTTCATGATATTTAGTGTCACTCACTGCGAAAAACCGGTATTCAGAACGGAGTACAAAATACTCACTTTTGAATACGTCACATACTCAAAATAGCTCCGATGCAAACATACTTAAATTTGAGAAAAACCCATTCTCATCTTTGGCAACGACTATGTACTCAAAATTGTAAACATCGCATACTCATTTTTGAACCTATTACTGGATCAAATTTGAGAATATAACAGCTAGATGAGTGTGTAATGCACTTATTTATGAGTATTTGTGAGTCAAATATGAGTTTGTATGTTATTTATTTTCGATACTGTTGTATCCAATACGAATTTTTAACATAAAAATATACATCAAATCAAATTTAAAGGGATCTAAATATGCGATACTTAAGTTGGTAAATTTCATTTTTTCCATCATATATTATTTAATGTACATTTTATGAAGTTTTTACCACTTAACTCAGAAAATCTAAATTCCTTTTGCATTTATTGTGTTACAAAAGGTATTTTAGTATCATCGCAAAAATTCCAACGTTCAAGATAATTCGCCATGTCTCGTACGCGTTGAATTAGCAACCATATACTTAATTTTACATGCTGTTGCCAAAACAACAAAAAATTTTACTTTAAGAAAAAAAATACAACTATTATTTGATCAAAACTTTGTCTTCGAACTTATACATCAGATTTAAATCTTTGAAAATAACAAAAATAGATTCGATGAAATAGTTAAACAAATTTTAGCATTTGAACTAGTTCCAGAAGCAATTTGGTTTATTAAAAGTTATATTTATGTGTGTTTCTAAAAGAATTATTTTGTTTC